>JARQOD010000003.1:424283752-424555326 GCA_033576555.1 Oophaga sylvatica | reverse complement strand
CCCTAAACACTACAGACCTCGAACCAGCAGGGGGCGGCCTGAGATTTTATAAGAAAGCGGAAGAATTGTGAAAACAGCCTTGGAGTATAAGATGAAGTACGAGATCAGTGCAAGAGAAATAAAGCAAATTATTCTAAAATGGTGATATTGAGACATGAAATATTGTATATACGCAGTAAATGTAAGAAAAACAGCGCCACCCCTGTCTACAGGTAGTGCATGGTACTGCAGGTGAACTCTATCTCAACAGAGCTGAGCTGCAATACCAGATGTGTCCTATGGGCAGGTGTGGCGCTGTTGCCAAATGTTTTTCTAATCCTGTGCATCTCCTTGCTATATACTATGAATGTCTCCACTGCTGTGATCTGCCTGATTATACTATGGTTTATTAATGGCTTTATCTCTCTTTCTTTCCCCTCTTCCCTTTTCTTCTTTTTCTCACCCTTCTATCTTCCGTCTTCCCCTCTCGCTCCCCCATGACCCCCGATTCCTGCCTCGGTCACCCTTTTCTCATTCCCTCCTGTCTGCTCCTCTTTATCTGCTGCTCCATTCACATCTCTTTCCATGTTCCTTTCCTGCTCTGCTCTCTGCCTCCCTCCTCTTCACCTGGCCTGCGGCTCTGCTGCCCCCTCCCTGCTGGCTCTCTCCTTTGCTCTCTTATCTCCCCTGCCTAGTTCTCCTGGTTGAATGCTCGGAGTTTGTCCCTCCAGATGGTAATTACACAGCCTGTCAAGGGGATAACGTCACTCTCAGGTGAGTGCAGACACCTTCCCTGGCGCTGTCACTGCCCGAGGAGATATCTCCATCTTCTGCTGCTTAATGCGCTGCTACACTTTCCTATAGGAATGCTATAATTACTGCTGCGTCTCAGGCGGAATAATTCCTGTACGTCTCCGAAGATGTTACTGTGGGTGTCGAACGAGTATGTGTTGTCCATAGGAGAATAAGCCGCTGCCCAGCATCTCTGACAGCTGCATATTTCTCTTCAGATGGCAGGATCAGGCATGTTGACATTCCATATGCCCAATCCTTTTTATCTCTCTTGAGCTTGGCGGATTGGGCTTGTCGGAATTGCTTATCGCAATCCTTCTTTATCTCTCTTGAGGTTACAGGATCAGGCTGTTACAATTCACATATGCCCAATCGTTTATCTCTCTTGAGCTTGAAGGATCGGACATATTGAAATTCCATATGCCCAATCCTTTATCTCTCTTGAGCTTGAAGGATCGGACATATTGAAATTCCATATGCCCAATCCTTTATCTCTCTTGAGCTTGAAGGATCGGACATATTGAAATTCCATATTCCCAATCCTTTATCTCTCTTGAGCTTGAAGGATCGGACATGTTAAATTTACATATTCCCAATCCTTTATCTCTCTTGAGCTTGAAGGATCGGACATGTTAAATTTACATATTCCCAATCCTTTATCTCTCTTGAGCTTGAAGGATCGGACATATTGAAATTCCATATTCCCAATCCTTTATCTCTCTTGAGCTTGAAGGATCGGACATATTGAAATTCCATATTCCCAATCCTTTATCTCTCTTGAACTTGAAGGATCGGACATATTGAAATTCCATATTCCCAATCCTTTATCTCTCTTGAACTTGAAGGATCGGACATATTGAAATTCCATATTCCCAATCCTTTATCTCTCTTGACTTGAAGGATCGGACATATTGAAATTCCATATGCCCAATCCTTTATCTCTCTTGAGCTTGAAGGATCGGACATATTGAAATTCCATATGCCCAATCCTTTATCTCTCTTGAGCTTGAAGGATCGGACATATTGAAATTCCATATTCCCAATCCTTTATCTCTCTTGAGCTTGAAGGATCGGACATGTTAAATTTACATATTCCCAATCCTTTATCTCTCTTGAGCTTGAAGGATCGGACATGTTAAATTTACATATTCCCAATCCTTTATCTCTCTTGAGCTTGAAGGATCGGACATATTGAAATTCCATATTCCCAATCCTTTATCTCTCTTGAGCTTGAAGGATCGGACATATTGAAATTCCATATTCCCAATCCTTTATCTCTCTTGAACTTGAAGGATCGGCATATTGAAATTCCATATTCCCAATCCTTTATCTCTCTTGAACTTGAAGGATTGGACATATTGAAATTCCATATGCCCAATCCTTTATCTCTCTTGAGCTTGAAGGATCGGACATGTTAAATTTACATATTCCCAATCCTTTATCTCTCTTGAGCTTGAAGGATCGGTCATATTGAAATTCCATATGCCCAATCCTTTATCTCTCTTGAGCTTGAAGGATCGGACATATTGAAATTCCATATGCCCAATCCTTTATCTCTCTTGAGGCTGGAGGATTGGGCATGTCGGAATCGCTTATGCCCAATCCTTTATCTCTCTTGAGGCTGGAGGATCGGACATATTGAAATTCCATATTCCCAATTCTTTATCTCTCTTGAACTTGAAGGATCGGACATATTGAAATTCCATATGCCCAATCCTTTATCTCTCTTGAGCTTGAAGGATCGGACATGTTAAATTTACATATTCCCAATCCTTTATCTCTCTTGAGCTTGAAGGATCGGTCATATTGAAATTCCATATTCCCAATCCTTTATCTCTCTTGAGCTTGAAGGATCGGTCATATTGAAATTCCATATGCCCAATCCTTTATCTCTCTTGAGGCTGGAGGATCGGACATATTGAAATTCCATATGCCCAATCCTTTATCTCTCTTGAGCTTGAAGGATCGGACATATTGAAATTCCATATGCCCAATCCTTTATCTCTCTTGAGGCTGGAGGATTGGGCATGTCGGAATCGCTTATGCCCAATCTTTCTTTATATCTCTTGAGCTTGCAAAATCAGCTATGCTGAAATCACAAATGTCCAATTCTTGATTTGTCTTGAGCTTGAAAGCGTGGGAATGCCAAAATAGCATATGCTCAATCTTTTAATCTTTTTTTTTTTGAACAACTGCTATCAACGGAGAGCATAACCCACTATATTTCTGGATTCTTACTTCATCTTGTGTTTATGACCAACTTATATACTCATTTGATCTCAAAGAGGTTGTCCAGGATTTTAAGAGCAGTGACTAAGATAAATTGAAAAAAATAACCCGAATTTACCTTTGTAATCCTCTGTTGCTTCAGTGCCGCTGCTCCAGTGGTCTTCACCCCTCCTACATGATTTACTACAACCAATCACTGGCCTCGGTGAGCACATGACATGCATGCACGTATCACCACTGACTTCCTGCAATAGTCGTGAATGATGTGGTTGACGTCATCACTGCAGGACCGGAGAGGACCACTGAAGCAACAGCGCTGAAGCACTGGAGAAATTCAATGGGGATTAAAGATGATTTTTTTTTTTCTTAGTCCACATTCTTAAAATCTTGGATAGCCCTTTAAAGGGAATCTGTCACCCTAAATTGGCGGGATATTTAAATGATGGCAGTCAGGTCAGATGGGCGGTGTTTTGGGTACTTGCCTTAACATGTTGTTCGCCGCTGTCTCCATTATTTCTGGGAATTGTAGTCATTGCCCTCCATATAACGCGCCTGCGCATTGCAATCTTGAATTGCTCACGCGCAGTATGCTTTGCCCGCAGATTGCAATGTGCAGGCGCGTTATATGGAGGGCAACGACTACAATTCCCAGAAATAATGGAGACAGCGGCGAACAACATGTTAAGGCAAGTACCCAAAACACCGCCCATCTGACCTGACTGCCATCATTTAAATATCCCGCCAATTTAGGCTGACAGATTCCATTTAAGTTATTGTTCTTGTTCCCCACTAGTGTGACAATCATCAGTCCAAAAAAACAATGATTGCCAGGTGGTTGTTTGCTCTTGTGCACCACAAAAATGGTTGAGATCAATGGGGCAATGTCTTATGAAGAAGTGACTTAAAGCTTTTGGACAGAGGTGCAAAGTCAGTACCAGTACCCCTATTTACCATGTGCCATACTGGTTTCCTCCTCTACACCAGTGTAAGAGTACGAGCAGGAACGCGGGATGCAGTGACGGTACGCAGGCAGCAGAGCAAGGGTTAACATGATTATTTACAGGGGAAATACTCCACTCAGAGAGGTAAAGAGTTAAACAGTATTAAAGGCACAGTACAATACAACGGTTCAAATATTAGCAAACGTATAAGGAAGTCCTAATACTGCAGCTCCTGCTGCGGAATCAATGGTGCCGGCAACGGCCGACGCAGTGTCCTCATTAATGGGGTCAAGCAGACAATACCCCCATCTTCTGGTGACAGTGGTCAGTCTCTGGTGCCTTCCACTGCCCCTAGTCCATATACTGTAGTTTCCTACAAAGGTAAGGGCCACGACTACTGTCTAAGCTCCATGAGACTCCAGCACAACTCTCCTCACAGTCTCGGTCAAGCGAGCCCCACGTTGCTCAGAAGCTGATTAACGGCACGGTCAGGGTACAAGGGTCTGTCCTGTCCTCGGTCACTCGTATGTGTTATACTCACGGACACGGAGTACTCTGTGCCTTGCTTTCTGACCGTCACCGGACTCACGCTGTACGTCCCGTTCTCTCTGGTCCCCGCTGTTGGTGGCGGGCGATGACAGGCACTGGCTCGCACGCTGCTGTTCTCAGGACATGGCGCTTCTCCCTCTGGCTGCTGCAAGGCTGGCTCAGCTGTACTCAGTGTTCACGTCTCTGCTCTATGTACACGGCTCGGTTCTGCCCGGAGTATACAGCCCTGCTCTGCTCTGTACGGCTCCACAGTAGTCTCTCTCCCCGGCGTGCTACTGTACACACTTGGCTCTGCAGGCGACGGGGCTCTTTCTACGTGACCCCTCGCAGCATCGGTACTCCGTGCAGGCAGGGCCGGCTCCAGGTTTTCGTGGGCCCCGGGCGAAAGAGCCTCAGTGGGCCCCTTTAACACACACCACAATTCATGATGCACAGATACGGCAGAAAAATATAGGTACAGTACAATGCCAAATACTTCACTTCTTACATTACATGACTAATATCTATTGTAAATTCTACAATAGCTCAGAAATCGGACAGTATAGTCCTCCATACAGTATTATGGGCAGCACATAGTGCTCCATACAGAATAATGAACCCCATAAATGGCTCCATACAGTATTATGGGCACCACATAGTGCGCCATACAGAATAATGAGCCCCCCATATATTGCTCTATACAGAATAATGAGTCCCATATATGATGCTCCATGAAGAATAATGGGCCCAGTATAATGCTTCATACAGAATAATGGGCCCAGTATAATGCTTCATACAGTATAATGAGCCACATATATTGTTCCATACATAATTGGTCCCATATAATGTTCGATACAGTATATGATGAGCTCCACATAATGCTCCAGTATATGATGGTCCCCATATAATGCTCCATACAGTATAGGACGGGCCCCATAGAGTATAATGAGCCCCACATATTGCTCCATACAGTATAATGAGTCACATATAATGCTCCATACAGTATATGATGGGCCCCATATATGATGCTCCAGTGTATGATGAGCCCCATATAATGCTCCATATATAATTGGCTGCATGTGATGCGCCATATATAATGGGCCCTATATGATGCTCCAGTATATAATGGGCCCCATGGATGCTGCTCCAGTGTATGATGGGCCTATATAATGCTCCATATATAATGGGCCCCATGTAATGCTCCAGTATATAATGGGCCCCATATATGATGTTCCAGTGTATAATGGGCCCCATATATGATGCTCCAGTGTATAATGGGCCCCGTGTATGAAGCTCCATGTGTATGATGGGCCCCATTTATAATGCTCCAGTATATAATGCTCCCCATATAATGCTTCAAACATTAAAAAAAAATGAAATACCTCTCCTTGCTGGGCACTGCTCTACTCTGGACTCCTCAGCGTCGCCATCTTACAGCTCTCTGCACTGTGACTGTTCAGGCAGAGGCCGCACAGACATGACGTCATCGCGCTCTCTGACCTGAATGTCACTGTCAGGAAACGCAGAAGACGTCACAGCGGTGGAGCAAGGAGAGGTAAGTATTGCAAGTGCTGGGGCCCTGAGCAAGCAGGGGGGGCCCACTCATGCGCAAAGGCACTGGCACAGTGCCCTTCATAGAACGCTGGTATCTCCGATGGCAAGTGGGCCCCCCCACCTGCTCAGGGCCCCGGCACTTGCCCGTGCGCGCCAAGGGCTTGACGCCAGCCCTGCGTGCAGGGGACAAGGGAAGCAGAGTGCACCACTCACCACTCTGCGCGCTGCTCTGCGCTGGCGCCAAACTATCTGGTTTTGTGCGCTTTCCCTTTTTATCTGCCGGCTGCTGCGCGCCCTTTTCTACCTCTCCCCGTCCCCACCCGTCAGCAGGAAGCTCTGTCTCTCTCCGGCTTCCCCCAGGCAGCAGGGGAAGGTCCGCCCCGCTCAGGCTTTCCCCCGGGAACAGAGGATGCAGCCCTTCTAGTTCTGGACCCGGCATGCAGGTATCCAAGGTCCGGTCTATCTCCTTACACCAGTATGGCTTTATGGTCCAGGTACAATGGCCACCTGTGCACCCACCGTTGGGCAGGAGATATCTAAGCTAACCTTTCCCAGTAGATGTAGTGAGGCTCCTTGGACTTCTATTTCCAATACCAAATAATCAGATGTGGCAAATAAAAAAAAATACCTATTTATCGCCACCCAGTGGCCTGGAGGTTTATTTGGCACTAGACCAGGGTGTGACCCAAGGTTGGTACCATGTATGGTAATGATGGACTTCATGATAGACCTCCATGGACGGTGCTGACTTGGGTCCATTGTGTGCCATTTGTATCCATCACATATTTTTTGGACGTCATTATTATTAATGATCATCTGTGAGTGGTGGAACGTTCGTGTGATTTTTGGCCTTTCAGCATTTTTTTTTGGACACTGGTGGATCATTTTTACAAAAATCTTCGCTTTTACCATTGTCCTTGGCATGAATGAATATTGTGATTTTGCTTCCATCAGACAACAATAGCAGTAATGCCCACCGATGAGAACAGCTGCGGGGTCACCACCCACCCATCTTTTATACAGACGCTCTGTTTTTTTGTTTGTTTTTTCAATTTGTTGTTTTAACTTGTTTCCGGATTTCAATGTCGCCACCGACTGTTGACAGCTGCCGCCGTAATATAATGGGATTTGTTTGTTTGGTTACAAAAGACAACGTCAACTCTTCCTATTGACCCAACATTGTGATGACACAGGAAAAAAAATGGATGAAAAATTGCCAAGATTCTCAATATTGCTACATGGCTTATGCTCTAGTCACATCTAAAGCTGCATTCGCAATTCTATTGCTTACGGATCAGTCTCTAAAAAAAAAAAAGAGACTTCGGAAGTGAATAGAGTAACCTAAAATAAATGTCCATTCATTTTATTGAGAGCGGTGTAATGCCTCATCTTCCCTGCGGGAGCGCTGCAGGCAGCTTGAACCTGGCAGCATTGATCGTGGAACTTCCAATTTTTTTGGGAGCGACCCGTCTAACAAAATTTTCAAGGGTTTTTCAAACTTTGAGCAGAAACTGAGTCTCCAAATTCGTCTCAAACAGTTTCTCAAAAACTTTGAGTTTAAGAAAAAGACTTTGTGTGTACGTAGCCATAGACTACAACTCCTAATATTTCTGCCGTCGGGTCGTATTCAGAGTAGATGTTGACTCTGGTGATGGTTAATACATTATCAGTCGTCACTGACCTAATCGACGGCTCCTGTCAATGTTCCTCCACATTTAATTCTAATTAATTGGATTCATCATTACTCGTTATGGAGAATTCGGGGGAGGGGCAGCGGGATAACGTGCTAGTGCCTCTGATTAGCCGGACGGGAGCGTGTATTGATGGCTGATGTCAGTACGCTCTGTTTATTAGTGTCATGTACTCGCCGTTGGGGGTGAAGGGAACGAAGATAATTTTGTTAGCTGAAGGACTGAAGCTCATGGAGATATCTCCTGTTAATTTGTCTTTCCTAGGAATTCTGCACTGGGACGTTCCTCTGTTACTCCTCTGGGAAATGCAACTGACAACTGAGTGTTACTATTCTCCTTGTCAAAGTCAGCACTGATTGGTCAGTGTCAGACTCTGCAATTATTCTCCCCCAACTGGTAACTTCCAGTAGCCAAATTATTAATACATTTCCAAAGAGACTAACAGAGGAACACCAAAAATGAAGGGCTCCGAAAATTTGAGGAGTACAATTATTTACTAAAAACTGTCGCAGATGACAGACTTTTTTAAGAGACTTGTACAGGATTATAAAAGATGGCTGCTATTTTCCAGAAATAGCGCCATCTCTAACCTCAGGTTGTGTCTGGTATTGCTGCTCGACATCATTGAAGTCAATGGGACTGATCAGCAGTATTGTGCATAACCTGAGGATATTGGTAGAGCGCTTTTCTTTTTTGTTGGTTTCTTTGTTTTAGTGATTGTTTGTCTATATTTTTCCTTTTTGGGTTCTTTTTTCTGTATTTTTCCTTCTTTGTTCTTTTTTATTTATTTTGTACTTTTCCTTCTTTGGTTTTTTATTTATTTTTGCAGTTTTCCTCCTTTAGTTCTTTTTTTCATTTTATTTGTATTTTTCCTTCTCTGGTTCGTTTTTTATTTACCGTAATTTGTATTTTTCTTTCTTTGGTTCATTTTGTTTAATTTTTGCATTTTTGTTTGTATTTTTCCTTTGGTTCATTTTCCATTTGTTAATTTTTGTATTATTACTTCTTTGGTTCTTTTTTTTTAAAATTATTTTATGGGGGGGGGGATTTTTTTTTTTTAAGCCACCATGTTCTTTTAATCGTATCCTACTTATTTAAAGGAGTACTTTACTTTTGAAGTCCAATTTTGCCACCTTTAAAATTTTGACATAACAATCATACAAAATTATATTCCCTGTGCTATAGTCACATCCAAAGCTGTATTAAACATGTCCTTGTATTTCCTGTTACTGCTGCGTTGTGAGCGCTTGGGTGGCAGTATGCCGCATGGAGAGATTATCCATAGAAAAATCCCAAGTAGCGCTCAATACAAATGTTCCTCTTTGGATGGGAGTGGAGTATATGACATAATATATCTCCTAATTGGGAAAAGATGAGCACCGTAAAGTCTAAACTCCGCATTTTATGGAGCTTTAAGCTGTGAGTTATTGCGGCGGTGCATTTGCTGGAGCAGGGATGCATTACACCCGGTCTGATATTACACCCCATCGTCCATTAGATGCAATAATCCTCCCGATACTTTTCTGGATTCTCAGTGTTTTCCGCTGTTTCACTCCGCGCTGTTTGATGGGCACGTCCTTGGGGGGAAAAAATGGTTTATGGTGTTAAATGGGTCCATAATAAAACTGAGCACAAGTGTAACAAATGGCGGCTATTATATCATCCCGTCACATAATATCACAAATGGAAAATTATCCATAAATCAGGGATGTGCCGAGAACGCTGCAAACTGTCTACAATCCTTCCAGCCATTGAATCCGAGACCATAATTAGGAATCTTCTTCCAACTCGCTTGTGCCCATACGGAAAAAACTCCGTCCCTATTACATTTTGGGGAAATCTGACGAATAGTAAGACTAAGTGCAAAAAATAAAAATGACGCCCTATGATCAATTCCTTAAACTTTTGCGCTTTCTTTTTTCTTCCAAGAGCCCTAATTATTTTTTTGTGGGATTGTTTTTCACAGGATGAGTTGTAGTTTTGAACAACACCATACACTTTGCGATGTAATGTATCGAAAAAAGGGGGAAAAAAAGTTGAGAAAAAACTTTTTCATCATTGTTTTGAGATATATAGTTAAAATATTTTTTTTTTATTTTAACTATATGTGTATGTATATATACAGTACAGACCAAATGTTTGGACACACCTTCTCATTCAAAGATCTTTCTGTATTTTCATGACTATAAAAATTGTACATTCACACTGAAGGCATCAAAACTATGAATTAACACATGTGGAATTATATACTTTACAAAAAAGTGTGAAACAACTGAAAATATGTCTTATATTCTAGGTTCTTCAAAGTAGCCACCTTTTGCTTTGATGACTGCTTTGCACACTCTTGGCATTCTCTTGATGAGCTTCAAGAGGTAGTCACCAGAAATGGTCTTCCAACAATCTTGAAGGAGTTCCCAGAGATGCTTAGCACTTGTTGGCCCTTTTGCCTTCACTCTGCTGTCCAGCACACCCCAATCCATTTCGATTGGGTTCAGGTCTGGTGACTGTGGAGGCCAGGTCATCTGGCATAGCACCCTATCACTCTCCTTCTTGGTCAAATAGCCCTTACACAGCCTGGAGGTGTGTTTGGGGTCATTGTCCTGTTGAAAAATAAATGATGGTCCAACTAAACGCAAACCAGATGGAATAGCATGCCGCTGCAAGATGCTGTGGTAGCCATGCTGCTTCAGTATGCCTTCAATTTTGTATAAATCCCCAACAGTGTCACCAGCAAAGCACCCCCACACATCACACCTCCTCCTCCATGCTTCACGGTGGGAACCAGGCATGTAGAGTCCATCCGTTCACCTTTTCAGCGTCGCACAAAGACACGATGGTTGGAACCAAAGATCTCAAATTTGGACTCATCATACCAAAGCACAGATTTCCACTGGTCTAATGTCCATTCCTTGTGTTCTTTAGCCCAAACAAGTCTTTTCTGCTTGTTGCCTGTCCTTAGCAGTGATTTCCTAGCAGCTATTTTATCATGAAGGCCTGCTGCACAAAGTCTCCTCGTAACAGTTGTTGTAGAGATGTGTCTGCTGCTAGAACTCTGTGTGGCATTGACCTGGTCTCTAATCTGAGCTGCTGTAAACCTGCGATTTCTGAGGCTGGTGACTCAGATAAACTTATCCTCAGAAGCAGAGGTGACTCTTGGTCTTCCTTTCCTGGGGCGGTCCTCATGTGAGCCAGTTTCTTTGTAGAACTTGATGGTTTTTGCAACTGCACTTGGGGACACTTTCAAAGTTTTCCCAATTTTTCGGACTGACTGACCTTCATTTCTTAAAGTAATGATGGCCACTCGTTTTTCTTTACTTAGCTGCTTTTTTCTTGCCATAATACAAATTCTAACAGTCTATTCAGTAGGACTATCAGCTGTGTATCCACCAGACTTCTGCACAACACAACTGATGGTCCCAACCCCATTTATAAGGCAAGAAATCCCACATATTAAACCTGACAGGGCACACCTGTGAAGTGAAAACCATTTCCGGTGACTACCTCTTGAAGCTCATCAAGAGAATGTAAAGAGTGTGCAAAGCAGTAATCAAAGCAAAAGGTGGCTACTTTGAAGACCCTAGAATATAAGACATATTTTCAGTTGTTTCACACTTTTTTGTTAAGTATATAATTCCACATGTGTTAATTCATAGTTTTGATGCCTTCAGTGTGAATGTACAATTTTCATAGTCATGAAAATACAGAAAAATCTTTGAGTGAGAAGGTGTGTCCAAATTTTTGGTCTGTACTGTATATATATATCTATATACGGTCATGGCCCAAAGTGTTGGCACCCTTGAAATTGTTCCAGAAAATGAAGAAATTCCTGCAATTACACATATTTTGTCATACACATGTTTATTTCCTCTGCAAATTGGACATAATTTCACACAAACCCCAAAAATGGGCCGGACAAAATTGTTGGCACCTTTCCAAAATTGTGGGTAAACAACTTTGTTTCAAGCATGTGATGCTCGTTCACACTCACCTGTGGCAAGTAACAGGTGTGGGCAATATGAAAATCACACTTGATAACAGATAATAAGGGGAGAAGTTGACTCAATCTTTGCATTGTCTGTCTGTGTGTGCCACACTAAGGGTTTGTTTCCACGATCAGGAAACGCTGCGTGTTTGATGCTGTGTACAGCCGCAGCGTCAAACACGCAGTGTCCAGATGTTGCAGCATAGTGGAGGGGATTTCATGAAATCCCATCTCCACTATGCATTAAAAGACGCAGATGTCAGACCTGCGTAAACGGACATGCGGCGCGTCTTTTCAGATCGCAGCATGTCTATTTACCTTGCGGCGACGCTCTGTCGCCGCAAGGTAAATAGTACAGACCTATGTAGGGGTGCGGTGATTCCGGATGTGTTCAATGAATTCACCGCGTGTTCAGAAGGGGGCGGCGCTTTGGGTGGAGCAGGGTTTCCGCTCCGTCCAAAACGCCAGCATTCCTGACCTTGGAAAAATAAAGTAAGCATGGAGAACAGAAAGAGGAGAAGAGAACTGTCTGAGGACTTAAGAACCAACATTGTTAAAATGTATCAACAATCTTAAGGTTACAAGTCCATCGCCAGAGATTGTGATGTTCCTTTGTCCACAGTGTGCAACATAATCAAGAAGTATACAACCCATGGCACTGTAGCTAATCTCTCTGGGTGTGGGCGGGAGAGAAAAATTAATGAAAGGTTGCAACACGGGATAGTCTGGATGGTGGATGAGAAGCCCCAACCCCAGTGTCAGCTCATTTGAATGAAATTAAACGCTGTCACGCTGGTGCATCGTAGACCCACTGCGCCATAGGCCGGGTTTATCCTGGAGAGGCGTAACTATGCTGCTACATGGTTTTCACTAGAGCCGCTGATGTTGAGGTCAGGCTTGAGCTGCAGATAGCCACCAGGTACCAATCCAGGGCAGTGTCTGGAACTGTGGCAGCTGACACCAAGGGTCAGGGATGCTGGTCCAGAGTCCCAGGCAGGATCAGATACTGGTGCAGGTGTAGACAGTGTTGCTTTCTGGATACAGGACAGGACCGGACTAAACAGTTTCATGCTTGGAACTAGATACAGGCAGGTCAGGTACAGGAATAGGTACAGACAGGCGGTACAGGATCAGGTTCAGGCAGGATGGACTTAAGGATCTAACAACAAGGAACCAAGTACAAACTAACAATGTACTAAAGTTCCTCAGGCACCTTCCAACAGGTGAAGGTGCCTTAAGTACTAAGTGCCTCGCAGCTATTGACACATCAGGTGTGCATGCGCTGGCTCTCTAAGAATCTGGAAGTGCGTGCACCCTAAGCGCGCTGTCAGGACACCTACGTGGCATGCTCAGGCAGTTGGACACAGGAGCCGGAGCAGAGGTCGCGGCTGGGTGGTGAGCATAACTGCATCCCTGCCGAGAGTGAGGAGAGGAAGCATGCAGGGACGTCAGCATTAGAAATGTTATGGCAGGAATCCAAGGAGGACCCCATTGCTGACACAGACATAAAAAAAGCTAGACTGCAGTTTGCTAAAATGTACTTGAGCAAGCCAGAATCCTTCTGAGAAAGCGTCTTGTGGACAGATGAGACCAAGATAGAGCTTTGGTAAAGTGCAGTAATTACTGCTTAATGAGAACGGAATGAGGCCCACAAAGAAAAGAACACTGAACCTCAGCCATATTTGACTATAGGTACTAAGATATTTTGGGGTTGATCACCTGTGGAGAGCTCTTAAAACTGCTGTTGGGATAAGGCGCCTTCACATATGAGAGACCTGGAGCAGTTTACATAGGAAGTGTGGTCCAAAAATCCAGCTGAGAGGTGTAAGAAGCTTGTTGGTGGTTAAAGGAAGCGACTGATTGCAGCTATTCATTCCAAAGGGCGTGCAAAAAAATATTAAGCAGGGTGCCAACAATTTTGTCCAGCCCATTTTGGGGGGTTTTGTGTGAAATTATGTCCAATTTGCCTTTTTTCTCTTTTTTTGTGTTGTCCCGATACACACAAAGGAAATAATCATGTGTATAACAAAACATGGGGAAGGCTATGTGCGCACTTGCGGATTTGTCTGCTCGGTTTCTGCATCTCTGGGCAGAAAACGCAGTAAAAATTCCGCACTTTTTTGTGCGGTTTGTATGCGTTTTTGATGTGAATTTACATGCAGAGTTGTATGAGGCTTTGTTTGTGGATTTGTTAGCTAAATAAAGATATGGTATTTAAAAAAATGATGTAATTTCCTTGTCCAGCCTCCATTGTTAATGTGCTTCAACCAAGATGGGCACTATTCTGTATTCTCCGCCCACACATTCTTCCAACTTCTGACATCATTTCCTTTGACAAATCCGCAGAAAATCCGCAAACCTTTTTACACCTGCGTTTTTGCTGCAGATTTGACTGACTCAATGGAAGTCAATGGGTGAAAAAGGCTGCAGATTCACAAAAGGAACTGACATGCTGGAGAAAATGAAACGCTGTGAATAAGGACGGAAATTTCCGGATCATGTGCACAGTACTTCAGGATTGTCATTGATTAACCTTGCCTTAGTAATCCTTTGCGTTTTTGGAGCTTTTCCGCATGGAAAAAAATGCTGCAGAAACTGCAGAAATCCGCATCGTGTGCACATAGCCGAATTTAATTTTCTGGGAATAAGATGAGTCGCACACGGTACCAGGGCTATGGGATACTCGGCACCGAGCCCATGGAAGTCCACGGGGGATGTCACTGGCAGCAGAGCTCGGTCCGTGGCCCTGGGCGCTCATACAAAGGGGAATATTTACAGGGGAATTGTAGAAGTAGTTCGTGACGCCACCTGTGGTTTCTGATCAATAAGACCAGCGCTGCAGGGTTAATCTTCTGAGGGGATGTTATTAGGCAGCTAGATGTTAAGTCCCCCACAGGCGGGACTGGTCCCTCAAAGTCTATGGTGGTGCAGGGTACAGGCAAATAAGCAGTCACACACAGTTCAGTCTCTTTCCATACCTTTACTAGTAGATGTTGCAGGTATGTCCCGGGAAGCTGGTCAGGTTGGAGAATGCACATTCAGGGAATTGCTGAGCAGGTTTAAGGCCTCCTTTACCTTTGATGTGTATGTGAGTCCTAACTTGCATGAAGTCAAGTTTAACTCTTTCTATAACAACTACGCCCAGCTGACATTGTGGTGGAGCCTTTTCTGTCTCTGGTACCCAGATGTTGGAAAGAACTAAGCCGTTGTGGCTGATCAGACCGACTCCGTCCCGTTCTCCCTGACTCCAGTTATGTATCAACACTTAGGGCTACCTTCTGCGACTTGAAGTCCAGCAAGGCCTCCGGATTTTCTATCACTAGCCGTGAAGTACTAGCAATGCTTCGGACCCGGTGTCCGGTCAATTTAGTGAAGGTGATCTGTCACCTAAGTCACTTGTCCTTCTTTCACCACTCGCCTGTCGCCCTGCTCTTACCCTTAACATAAGCACGGGTAGCAGTAAGAGTAGTTGTCAGCTTTCCTTCCAATGCTCACTGACCTGCTCTCAGTTGACTTGATGTTATAACTGCTGTAGTCCCCTTCCTTCTTTCCTTTCTAAACTCTGTCCAGAGCAGCTCACAGGACGTTCCGTCAGACTGTATACACGCTGTAGCTCCGAGAGTCACTTTCCACGTTCTTAGGGAACACAGGCAGCTTGTTCTGAGATAACGGCTTCTCTCCTCTCCCTCCAAGACCAGAACTTGAACTAACTCACTCTAGCTCAGACTGAGCTCTGACAGGAATCCTCTCACTCTGGTGTCCTGAGGAGAACTGAACTGTCTGAGGTACAACCAACAACTAGAATAGCTGTCTGGCTAGAATGCCTACTGCTGCATTTCTCCACGCCCCTAAATACCTGAATCTAAGGGGCTCCCTCTGGTGGCTCCTAGGGAAGTGTGAAGTGTGAATGAATATCAGGTTTTCACAATTACCTTCCTGTGCACTCTCCAGGAAACATGTGTACCAAGCGCAGCTGGGCCACACAAATACTTCATTTTCTGGAGCATTTTCAAGGGTGCCAGCACTTTCAGCCATGACTGAATATCAGGCTTTTATGGATGTGACGATGCCAAATATGTTCATTTTATTTATTTTTGGAATGGGAAGAGGGTGATGATTTGAAATTTTAGCATTTTTGAATAATATTTTTCTAACTGTTTTACATTTCCTTTTAGTTCCCTAAATTGTAATTCCTAAAATACATTAATATTGCATCATTTTATCAAATGTACAACCTCATGGGCAGCCCAGATTGCATCGTATAGGGGAAAATGATGGACTACTGAACGGACCACAGTCCCCTGATGTAATTACTTAAAGTGTAACCGTTGTTTTAACTTTTATTTCATAAATCAATAATACACAAGAAAATAAACAACTTTCCAATATATCTTATCAACGAAATCCGCTTCTTTCATTCTCAGTTCAAGGGTAAAATCTGGATTCAGTGAAGACATACAGTGCCTACAAGTAGTATTCAACCCCCTGCAGATTTAGCTGGTTTGATAAGATGCAAATAAGTTAGAGCCTTCAAACTGCAAACGAGAGTAGGATTTATTAACAGAAGCATAAATCTTACAAAACAAAAAGTTATGTTGCTCAGTTGAATTTTAATAAATTTTAAACATAAAAGTGTGGGTCAATTATTATACAACCCCTATGTTTAATATTTCGTGGAATAACCCTTGTTTGCAATTACAGCTAATAGACGGATTTTGGTAAGGACTTACCTGTAAAATCCTTTTCAGCGAAGAAGGAAGGGAGACACACACTAGTCATTACTAGTGGGTAGGCGGAGCCCAGATGAGATAGACACCTCAGATTAAAAAGAGTGTTGACCGGCCCCTCCAGCTCGGGCTCCTCCTACTCAGCTCTCCAGTCGTACACAGCTAAGGAAGAGCAAATATCACCAGCGGAGCAACATAACCCCTTCTGAAGGACTTCAGAGAAGAAACAAGAATACAGGTTATGCATGTCACAGGGAAAAAACCACACAGTTCCAGGTACTACTCACTGAACCTGACTACTGCGATAAGCTGGCGATGCTGGAACAGAGCCTTAGCGCGCCGAAACCTCAGCCCAGATAATCGCTATCAGAGAAGGGTCACGCCGCATCTGAAACACAACAACACACTTCTGCCATGGGAGGGATGTGTGTGTCTCCCTTCCTTCTTCGCTGAAAAGGATTTTACAGGTAAGTCCTTACCAAAATCCGTCTTTCAGCAGCAGACGAAGGAAGGGAGACACACACTAGTCATTACTAGTGGGACGTCCCAAAGCAGTCCAAAAATTAAGGGTGGGAAAAAAACAGAAAAGGCAGAACCCAACAACCTAAGTCAATGCGCAACCAGCGCTAACAAACAAGTTAACGAGAACTTTAAACTACAGCCGCCTGCAGGACCCTATGTCCTAGGGCCGCATCAGCGGAAGCACTAACGTCCACCTTGTAAAATTTTGTAAAAGTGTGGACAGAGCGCCAGGTCGCAGCCTGGCAGAGCTGAGCTGCCGAAGCCCCTTGGTGAAAAGCCCACGATGAGCCTACAGCTCTCGTGGAGTGAGCTCGAACCTTAATCGGGCAAGGTTCGCCCTTAAGTCGGTAAGCCTCCAAGATGGCCGACCGGATCCAACGAGCTATGGAATCCTTAGAAGCTCGTTGACCACGTCGACGACCTGCTGGAATCACAAAGAGAGAGTCTGACTTCCGAAAACTTTGGGTAACAGACAAATAGAACTTCAAAGCCCGCACCAAATCCAATGTGTGCAAAGCTCGTTCCTTCGCATTCCTCGGCCTCGGACAGAGTGAAAGTAACACAATATCCTGGTTGACATGAAAATGTGACACCACCTTAGGTAGAAAATCACCCCGAGTGCGAAGTATCACCCGATCCGGGTGAAACTCCAGAAAAGGAGGCGAGCAAGAAAGAGCCGCCAACTCAGAAACTCTTCTCAAAGAGGTGACCGCCACCAGGAAAGCACCCTTCCAAGAAAGCAACGAAAGGTCAACGGAATCCATAGGCCCATGTGTTAGGGTTCGAGTTCCCGCTGCTGCACAAGGGGAGTCTCGAACCCGTCCCGCTGCGGTTTCCCATTCATCTCCGGCCGCAGTGGAGCCTGCTCAGCAGAGACGTCGGTCCAGGCGTCTTGCCCACTCCTCTACTGTGCAGTGACTTGCTGCTGCCTTTCCTGGATCTGCTATTATAGCCAGTGCTGGAGCAGCCGTCTTTGAGACAAAGTCCTGCGTTTTCCCATCTGAGCATGCCCAGAGTGAGATCTCTCATTGGAGATCAGGGGTCACATGTTCAGGTGCTGCAGCGGCTCCTATTGGTCCGCCAGGAAGGTCATGTAGCTACGTGTGTTTGTAACAGCTTCTCATTGGTCCTTGTTCCTGGAAGGTCCTGTAGCTGTTGTTATAAAAGGGTAGCATGGCTGGGCCGCCATGCGCTAATATCAACCATTGTATGCTATGCGCCAGTGTGATCATGCGTATGTGTGGTTAGGGACCCGGCTGAAATAAGCCACTAGAATACCGACTTAATCGGTGAGGAGTTTGGTATGGTAGCTGGCCAGCGTCGGTGTCCTAGATGCCCTAGATTACCGGCGTAACCGGTGAGGAGTTTTGATTGCCGTATTCAGGGTCTGGCGTTCAGACGCCATAGATTGCGGGTGACTCCCGCGAGGACATTAGCACATGATCACGCGTTATGTACGCTTAGCACTTAACTGTGTTTCCTGAGAGCCTGACAGGACACAGCACTTTTCCTCAGCGGCCCTGTGACGTAACAGGGTTTGCTTTCGACGCTAGACAGCGCCCTAGCGTTTTACTTTGCGGCTCACTGAAGCTAAGTGAGTTCGCACCTATCGCCATATAGCGCTGTGGCATTTCCGTTAGCGGCTCTGGTATTAACAGAGTTCGCACTTACTGCCACAACGCGCTACGGCGTTTATTTTAGCGACTCTGCGGGATAACAGAGTTCGCTACTTTCGCCATTTTACTAGCAGCAGGTTCCGCCTGCACGGTGGACCCCGGGCTGCGAACGCACCTCTCTACCTCATATATTTGGTGCGTTCCGCAGACCCTAACATAATATTAGCGCCAGGGTCTGGCTGGTAAAATGGCGGATGACCAGCGTCTACTACGGACATCCAGCAGCTGGAGGGTAGGTTGGCGGCTCTTGAGTGCACAACCTCAGCTGTGGATGTTACCGCAGTCGCTGTTCAGGCTGCTAGCGTGGCTGCAGCCAGTGTGTCCACTGCCACCTCTGCCCCCACAATATCCCACCTCCCGCTTCCAGACAAGTTTGCTGGTGACAGCAAGCAATGTCGGGGATTCGTGAGTCAGTGCTCTATACAACTCGAGCTTCTGGCTGCACGTTTCCCCACGGATCGGGCACAAGTGGGCTTTATAATTTCGCTTCTGTCAGGCAGAGCGTTGGAGTGGGCCACCCCGCTGTGGGAGCGTGACGACCTCCTCGTTTTCTGGAGGCTCTAAAAAAGGTCTTTTTAGGACCTCAGGTCACCCACGATACGGCGCTACAACTGCTGGCATTGGCACAGGGTTCGTCTTTGGTCAGTCTGTTTTCCGTCCAGTTTCGGACTCTGGCCTCAGAGCTAGACTGGTCGGATAAAGTACTCATTCCAGTCTACTGGCGAGGACTGGCTGATCATGTTAAAGATGCTTTGGCTACCAAGGAGATTCCCGCCACACTGGAGAAGCTTATCGCCATATCTACCCGCATCGACCTCCGTTTTCACGAGCGGAGGTTGGAGCGGTCCCAGTGTAGGCAGAGGTTCCGGCTGGCTTCCACCTTCGCCAGACCTCTGGAATCTTCCAGCCAGGCGCCCGACTCCCATGAGGCCATGGAGGTTTCTCGAGCGGGACCTAAGTCCCGGGCCGCTCGAGTACCCGTGGTCTGTAACATCTGCCAGCAGTTAGGACACTATGCCAACAAATGTCCACAGCGGTTGGGAAAATGGTCGCGTCTAGTGACCTTGGGAGGAGGTTCACTAGACACTGCGGCATTTTCCACCAAGTTGTCCTTTAAAGGGACAATTACAGTAGGTCCATCCACGCTCTCCGCTGAGCTCTGTGTGGATTCCGGAGCCGAGGGGAATTTCATGTCCTCTGCATTTGCTCTCCGCCACACTATATCTCTGGTGATGCTCGCCCAACCGGTGACTGTGCGAGTAGTGAATGGATCAACTCTGCCCTCCCAAATCACCCACCAGATGATCCCTCTCACTTTATCTATGTCCCCGTCCCATCAGGAGAGTATTTCTTTTCTTGTCCTGCCCGAGGGAATAGACGAGGTGTTGCTGGGAGTACCTTGGCTCCGTTACCACTCTCCCCATATTGAGTGGTCCTCTGGGAGGATACTGGGTTGGGGTGATTCATGTAGAGGCAGGTGTATCAGGGAGTGCGTTCAGGTCACCACCACAGAGATACCCGTAGATCTCACTTCTCTTCCTCAGTGTTATTGGGCATATGCAGACGTTTTCTCCAAGAAGGCGGCAGAGACTCTTCCACCTCATCGCCCCTACGACTGTCCTATTGATCTCTTGCCTGGAGCAGAACCTCCTCGGGGGAGAGTATACCCCCTCTCGCTCCCTGAGACGGAGGCCATGTCCCAGTACATTCAGGAGAATCTGGCAAGAGTGTTCATTAGGAAGTCGGTGTCACCAGCAGGGGCAGGGTTCTTCTTTGTGCAAAAGAAGAACGGAGAATTACGTCCATGCATTGACTACAGGGGTCTTAACGCCATCACCGTCAAGAATAAGTACCCGTTGCCCCTAATCTGTGAGCTCTTTGATAGGCTCCGAGGAGCAAGAGTATTTACCAAGCT
Organism: Oophaga sylvatica; assembly: GCA_033576555.1. Taxonomy (NCBI): domain Eukaryota; kingdom Metazoa; phylum Chordata; class Amphibia; order Anura; family Dendrobatidae; genus Oophaga; species Oophaga sylvatica. The sequence continues at coordinate 424,534,790 of JARQOD010000003.1, read as the reverse complement.
TGATCTACATGGTGCCTATAACCTAATTCGCATCCGTGAGGGGACGAGTGGAAGACAGCTTTTAATACCAGGGATGGGCATTACGAATACCTGGTGATGCCCTTCGGGCTCTGTAATGCTCCCGCTGTTTTCCAAGACTTTGTCAATGATATCTTCCGGGATATGCTCTCCACCTCTGTGGTAGTCTATCTCGATGATATTCTCATCTTTTCACCAGATATAGACTCTCACTGGAGGGATGTCAACAAAGTCTTCGACCTCTTACGGGCAAACTCCCTCTATGCCAAGCTGGAGAAATGTGTGTTTGAGCAGGAGTCCTTACCTTTTCTGGGCTATATCATCTCTGCCCAGGGATTGGCTATGGATCCTGCCAAACTACAGGCTGTAATGGACTGGCAAGAACCCCATTCTCTTAAAGCGGTTCAGCGCTTTATGGGGTTCATTAATTATTATCGCCAGTTCATTCCCCATTTCTCGACTTTGGTAGCTCCCTTGGTAGCCCTCACCAAGAAGGGAGCAAATCCCAAGTTTCGGTCTGAGGAGGTCTCCAAGGTGTTCTCTTCCATTAAGTCGCATTTTGCCAGTGCTCCCATATTACATCGCCCTGATATTGATAAACCGTTTGTTTTAGAGGTGGACGCCTCTTCTGTTGGTGCTGGAGCAGTCCTATATCAAAAGGATGCTCAAGGTTGGAAGCATCCCTGCTTCTTCTTTTCTAAGACCTTTACACCAGCAGAGAGGAATTATTCCATCGGGGACAGGGAGTTGCTGGCTATGAAATTGGCCTTCTCAGAGTGGAGACATCTTCTGGAGGGAGCTCGTTTTCCCTTCCAAGTCTTCACCGACCACAAGAACTTGGTATATTTGCAAACGGCTCAGCGGCTAAATTCTCGCCAGGCCAGATGGTCCCTATTCTTCTCTCGGTTCCATTTCACCCTCCATTTTCTCTCCGGTGAGAAGAATGTTCGGGCCGACGCTCTCTCTCGCTCCTTAGTGTCATCAGAGGAGGAGGATGAGGAGCCTCGGCTTATTGTCCCTGAAGAAAGCCTGAGAACTGTAGCCCCAGTTTCGCTAGAGTCTGTGCCTCCGGGCAAGACTTTTGTGCCCACTAATTTGCGACCGGAGGTACTCTCTTGGGCACACTCGTCCAGGGTGGGTGGACACTTTGGGGCAAAGAGGACAACTGAGCTATTGGCGAAGACATACTGGTGGCCACATATGGTCCGTGACGTCAGGGAGTATGTTCAGGCGTGTGTCTCCTGCGCCAGGAACAAGTCCTCTCGACAACGGCCAGCTGGGTTACTTTTTCCTTTGCCGGTGGCAGACAGGCCCTGGGAGATGGTCGGGATGGACTTTGTGGTGGGCTTACCCAAGTCTCGGAGTTGCACTATCATTTGGGTGATCACCGACCACTTCTCCAAAATGGTGCACTTAGTGCCGCTACCACGGTTACCTTCCGCACGGGCCTTGGCAGCATTATTTATTAGACACATCTTCCGTCTACACGGTATGCCAGACAAGATTGTCAGCGATCGAGGTCCCCAATTTGCGTCTCGGTTCTGGAGAGAGTTGTGTCATCTACTCTGCATTGAATTGAACCTCTCCTCTGCATATCATCCCGAGACGAATGGGTTGGTAGAGAGGGCCAACCAGACCTTGGTCACCTACTTGCGACATTTTGTCTCTGCCAGGCAGGATGACTGGGCATCTCTGCTTCCGTGGGCGGAGTTTGCGCTAAACAATGCTGTGGCTGACTCCACCGGACAGACCCCATTCCTCTTAAATTACGGCCAGCATCCGCGGGTACCGGTGCCCATGCCCGTTGCTTCCGCTGACTCCAGGGTGGCATACTAGGCTGTGGAAGCACGGGACATATGGGACCGCACCCAGGATGCCATTCAGGCTTCCAAGGAAAGGATGAGGTCTTCTGCCGATGCTCATCGGCGTCCCGCTCCGACATTTTCTCCTGGCGACCTAGTGTGGCTCTCCGCCCGAAACATCAGGCTACGGGTGGAATCCACTAAATTGGCACCCCGCTATTTGGGTCCCTTCAAGGTTCTCGAGCAGGTGAACCCTGTGGTTTACCGTTTGGCCCTTCCGCCTCGCCTTGGTATCTCCGACACCTTCCATGTATCCCTCCTAAAACCCGTGGTCATCTCCCGGTTGCCTGAGTCATCTGCCGGGACGTCGGGTTCGTCTTCGGACGACTACGAGGTGAATGCCATTGTTGGGTGCAAGGTGGTACGAGGCAAAAAATTTTATTTGGTGGATTGGAGGGGTTATGGGCCTGAGGATAGGTCCTGGGAGCCTGCCGAGCATGTTCACGCTCCGCAGCTCATCGCTGCCTTTGAACGCAGCGAGGCCCTAGGAGGGGGGTAACGTTAGAGTTCGAGCTCCCGCTGCTGCACAAGGGGAGTCTCGAACCCGTCCCGCTGCGGTCTCCCATTCATCTCTGGCCGCAGTGGAGCCTGCTCAGCAGAGACGTCGGTCCAGGCGTCTTGCCCACTCCTCTACTGTGCAGTGACTTGCTGCTGCCTTTCCTGGATCTGCTATTATAGCCAGTGCTGGAGCAGCCGTCTTTGAGACAAAGTCCTGCGTTTTCCCATCTGAGCATGCCCAGAGTGAGATCTCTCATTGGAGATCAGGGGTCACATGTTCAGGTGCTGCAGCGGCTCCTATTGGTCCGCCAGGAAGGTCATGTAGCTACGTGTGTTTGTAACAGCTTCTCATTGGTCCTTGTTCCTGGAAGGTCCTGTAGCTGTTGCTATAAAAGGGTAGCATGGCTGGGCCGCCATGCGCTAATATCAACCATTGTATGCTATGCGCCAGTGTGATCATGCGTATGTGTGGTTAGGGACCCGGCTGAAATAAGCCACTAGAATACCGACTTAATCGGTGAGGAGTTTGGTATGGTAGCTGGCCAGGGTCAGTGTCCTAGATGCCCTAGATTACCGGCGTAACCGGTGAGGAGTTTTGATTGCCGTATTCAGGGTCTGGCGTTCAGACGCCATAGATTGCGGGTGACTCCCGCGAGGACATTAGCACATGATCACGCGTTATGTACGCTTAGCACTTAACTGTGTACCTGAGAGCCTGACAGGACACAGCACTTTTCCTCAGCGGCCCTGTGACGTAACAGGGTTTGCTTTCGACGCTAGACAGCGCCCTAGCGTTTTACTTTGCGGCTCACTGAAGCTAAGTAAGGTCGCACCTATCGCCATATAGCGCTGTGGCATTTCCGTTAGCGGCTCTGGGTATTAACAGAGTTCGCACTTACTGCCACAACGCGCTACGGCATTTATTTTAGCGACTCTGCGGGATAACAGAGTTCGCTACTTTCGCCATTTTACTAGCAGCAGGTTCCGCCTGCACGGTGGACCCCGGGCTGCGAACGCACCTCTCTACCTCATATATTTGGTGCGTTCCACAGACCCTAACACCGTGTTGAAGAGCCTCCAAAACAAGATTGAGCCGCCAAGGAGACACAGGCGCCTTCCGCGGCGGAAACTGCCGGGTTATTCCGCGAAAAAAGGAACATACGCCCCTATGCGAGGCGATAACCTTCCTAAACAGCAAGGACAGAGCAGAAACCTGACCCCTCAGGGTGCTTACTGCCAAACCTTTGTCCAGTCCGAATTGCAGAAAAGCCAACAAATTGGGAATGGAAAAAATCCTCGGGTTCCTTGAAGAACCTGAACACCACGAGAAGAAAGCTTCCCAAGTCTTGTGATAAATCCTTGTAGTAGCCGGACCTCTGGCAGCTCGTAAAGTGGCAATGACTTCGGCTGAAAAACCTTGACGGGTCAATATTTCGGTCTCAAGAGCCACGCCGTCAAACGCAGAGACTTTACGTCCCGATGACGAACGGGCCCTTGGGTTAACAGGTCCGAGCGAAGAGGAAGTGGAAGCGGCGGCGCTGCCAGGAGCGACACCAGTGTCGAGAACCACGTCCTCCTTGGCCAATCTGGGGCTATCAATATAGCCGAGATTCTCTCCAGTCTGATCCGACGTAGCACCAGAGGAAGTAAGGAAATCGGCGGAAACACATAGACTAGCTCGAATAGGTCCAACGGAGCCACTAGAGCATCCACCGCCAAAGCTTTCGGATCCTTGTATCTGGACATGAAAGTCGGTAATTTGGCATTGAACCTGGATGCCATCAGATCCACCTGGGGAGTTCCCCAACGGGAGCACAGCAGTGCAAAAATTTCCGGATGAAGACTCCATTCTCCGGGATCCATCTTCTCGCGACTGAGAAAGTCCGCCGTGATATTCTGAACTCCTGGAATGTGGATCGCAGAGATGGCTGGTACTCTGGTCTCTGCCCATACCAGGATCCGAGATACTTCCACCATGAGTCTGGAACTCCTTGTCCCGCCTTGGTGGTTGATATATGCGACCGCCGTCGCATTGTCTGTCTGCACTCGGACTGGCAGACCGCTTAAAGGGACCGTCCAGTGTTGGAGGCAAAGGAAAATTGCCCTCAATTCCAGGATGTTGATCGGCAAGACAGACTCCTCCGACGACCATACTCCCTGAGTCCAGAGATCGTTCCAGACACCCCCCCAGCCCGTCAGGCTGGCATCTGTGGTTATGACAGACCACTTCGGAGGGAGGAAGGACTTCCCCAGGGATAGCGCTTCCGGACGTAACCACCATCCCAGAGACTCTCGTACCCTGTGGGAGATGATGACACTGCAATCCAGTGAAGTCTGCGCTCGATCCCAACGGTTCAGAATGAACCTCTGGAGGGCCCTGGAATGAAACTGAGCAAATGGAATTGCTTCCATGGATGCCACCATCAAACCCAGAAGGCGCATACAGCTTCGAAGGGACATTGCTGTCGAAGACTTCATAACCTGTGCATGTCGAAGGAGACATGCTTGCTTGTCTGGGGGCAGGGATACCACTGCTCGTACCGTGTCGAAATGCATTCCCAAAAACAGGATTGACTGCGACGGTTCCAGAGATGACTTCTCCCAATTGACCAGCCACCCGAAGTCCTCCAGGAGCTGAAGGGATAGATTGCGAGCAGATACCGCCTCCTCCTTGGAAGACGCCACAATCAGAAGGTCATCCAGGTAGGGAAGAATCGTGACGCCCTGTCTTCGAAGAATCGCCATGAGAGGCGCCAGAATCTTTGTAAAAACTCTGGGCGCTGAGGCCAACCTGAATGGCAGAGCCACAAACTGGTAATGGTCCTGGCCTATGGCAAAACGAAGGAAGCGTTGGTGAGCCCTTCTGATTGGAACGTGTAAATAAGCGTCGCGAATGTCGATTGACACCAAAAAGTCGTTCCGTGACAAGGCTGCTACAACGGAGCGAAGCGACTCCATGCAAAATTTTCAGGTGTGGACATGCCGATTCAATCTTTTGAGATCCAGGATGGGGCGAAATTTGTCCTCCTTTTTGGGGACCACAAAGAGGTTGGAATAAAATCCTCTTCCCCTGTCCTCTGGCGGAACCGGTACTACTACACCCTTCTGCAGAAGGGAGTCGACCTCTCGCAGTAGAGCGGCACATAGCTCGGGTTCTGACGGAATGCGAGACTGGCAAAAACTGTTCGGGGGTCGAGAAGAAAACTCTATGAAATAGCCTGCCGACACGACCCGCGTTACCCAGGTGTCCGGAACGCGGGAAAGCCAAGTCGCTTTGAACTGGAGCAGGCGACCCCCCACTCGAGAGCCCTCGAGTGGGACCCTGGCGTCAGTCCGCCTTGGCGGGCTTCTTGTCAGCTTCCCGCTTGTCTTGACGGAAACTTTGTTTCCAGGGGGTGCGGGATTTCTGAGAGGACTTTTTTCCCGAAAAAGAGGGACGACCCGATTCCCAAGAGGACTGACCAAATCGTCCCCTGGACCGAAAGGACCGCCGAGCACTACTGGCACTAGGCCTGCCAGACGCAGAAGCCATAGCCCTTCGCTGCGGTAAAGCCGCTTCTTTTGCCTTTGCCTTGGCAATCAGCTCTGTGAGGTCAGACCCAAATAGCTGACCGCCCTTGTAAGCTAAAGACAGCAAACCTTGCTTGGAAACTGCGTCCCCGGTCCACTGTCTAAGCCACAGTGCTCTTCTGACTGTGACCGCCGAGGATTGCGCCCTGGACAACAGAGACGCAGTATCCAGACCTGCATCATAGCTATATTTGTCTGCAATCTCCAACAATTCGAGAAGCCCCTCTACCTTGGATAACGGAGATCGATTTTGCAACGCCGTCCATATACGGACCAACCAGCTCAGGGAAGCTTTACAAGCACACATGGATCCTAGCACCGCTCTGAATCCATGACTCGCGGCCTCGTAGGTGGATTTCGAACGCCATCTCCGTTTTTCTGTCTAGCGGGTCCTGCAGACTCGCCTTCCCTTTAACAGGGAGCAACGAGGATTTACTAAGCTGTGATAAAGGAACATCCACTTCAGGAGAAGGAATCCAATTATCAATCAACTCCGTAGAACACGGATATAATGCCTCAAAGAAACGTGTCCCTTGAAAACGTTTATCTGGACACAGGCGTTCCTCCTCCACTGCTCCATTAAGCTCAGCCAGAGCCGGCAATGTCGATCGCGACTTACGGTAGCCCTGGTACATTCGGGCCGACTTACCAGGACGTTTAGTTACCTCTTCCGGTAACTGTAACGCCTCTCTCATGGCTTCAATGAAAGCCTCTGTTCGGCTCACAAGAGAGGCAGAATGCCCCTGCCGATCCTCCTTATCCGAATCGGATAACTCCCCATCCGAGTCTGAAGGGGAACCCTGTCCGCATTCCATATCAGAGACCTCTGATTCGCTACGCAGAAAGGATGGAACCGGTCTGTGTCGCTTCCTGTCATGAGAGGATCTAGCTGACACCCAATTACCTAACAGGTCAGACAATAGAACGAGCGATGGCATCCAATTTGGCATCGCTGTAACCTCCGACCGCTGCACTTGACGCCGTCGAGGTCTGCGTATCAGATACACGCGACTGATCCTGAAGCTGATCTGAGAGATGATCCGCACCTTCTGGACCCTGATCCAACATGCCCTCACACAGTATATGGCAGGTCAAAACCTGTCAGTAATTAGAGAAAAGTGTGGTTTCTTAAGTGGACGAAACAAACACGCTGAAGGGTTAAAGCTCTTAAAGTAGAGAGCTACCCCAGCTGACTCTAAAATATCAGCAGAATATGTCAGCAGTATAATTAACCCTTTATGTTCTGATCCGTACCGGAATAGAACCTACGGCGGGTATTGCTGGATTCTTGCTGAAAAGGGTTAACCCTTCAATAGGGGTTAATGTTTCAGGCTCCCCACAACTCCCTTATTACAATAAAAGGGGTGTGCGAGTCCCAGGCGAAACAAGGTCTCTATATGAGACCGCAGCTGCAGCACTATCTGCCACTTGTCACACAGATAGGTCCTGCGCTGTGGGGGTGACGACTTTCACTCACCCAGCTGGCCGCGGTGATGTATAATATTATCGGGAGGAGCGGAGTATGAGGAGCCCTGGTAATGGCTGCCGCGCTGAGAGAAGCCGGAAGAGAAGCACATAATCGCGCGCTTCTGCACCAGAAGACCGGGAAGCGTGAAGCCACGCCCCACGCCGGCTTCAAAAAAAGAGCGCGAACTCCCTCGCTCTCTGCTCTCCTCTGTCCTGCAGGCATCTGCCTGCGGACAAAAATACAGTCACCAAACATGTACATTCACATGTAGCAGCGGCTGCCGCAGCAGCTGCTGAAAGCACTCACATGCATTTAAAAAAATGGGAGTACTCACCAGCTGAGCGCCACAGGGACCCCCAGGGGTTTGTGGCGCTGTGCCCATCGCTTCCCCCCCAGGGCGGGGAACGCAGTGACCCCTGATGTGCGGTTTGCGTCCCCGCCAGGGAAGCCATCCTCATCCCCCAGGGCCGGCACGATTCTGCAGGGACCACCATACCGGGTAATTACAGATCTGCCAAGGGAGAGGTGGGAGTCCAGCAGCGCTGAGACCCCTGAGACTTCTAGACCACTTCTGGTGATCCAAGTCTCTTGTCCGAATGAAAATAACAAAATCTTCTGAGGAGCTGCTTCCAGCAGCGACTATCCTCTGAGACCTCAAATTTTAGACTGGAGAGCTGAGTAGGAGGAGCCCGAGCTGGAGGGGCCGGTCAACACTCTTTTTAATCTGAGGTGTCTATCTCATCTGGGCTCCGCCTACCCACTAGTAATGACTAGTGTGTGTCTCCCTTCCTTCGTCTGCTGCTGAAAATCGTCTTTTATAAGACCTGATCAGGCCGGCACAGGTCTGTGGAGTTATCTTGGCCCACTCCTCCATGCAGATCTTCTCCAAGTTATCTAGGTTCTTTGGGTGTCTCATGTGGACTTTAATCTTGAGCTCCTTCCACAAGTTTTCAATTGGGTTAAGGTCAGGAGACTGACTAGGCCACTCCAACACCTTGACTTTTTCCCTCTTGAACCAGGCCTTGGTTTTCTTGGCTGTGTGCTTTGGGTCGTTGTCTTGTTGGAAGATGAAATTACGACCCATCTTAAGATCCTTGATGGAGGAGCGGAGGTTCTTGGCCAAAATCTCCAGGTAGGCCGTGCTATCCATCCTCCCATGGATGCGGACCAGATGGCCAGGCCCCTTGGCTGAGAAACAGCCCCACAGCATGATGCTGCCACCACCATGCTTGACTGTAGGGATGGTATTCTCTGGGTCGTATGCAGTGCCATCCAGTCTCCAAACGTCACGTGTGTGGTTGGCACCAAAGATCTCGATCTTGGTCTCATCAGACCATAGAACCTTGAACCAGTCTGTCTCAGAGTCCTCCAAGTGATCATGAGCAAACTGTAGACGAGCCTTGACATGACGCTTTGAAAGTAAAGGTACCTTACGGGCTCGTCTGGAACGGAGACCATTGCGGTGGAGTACGTTACTTATGGTATTGACTGAAACCAATGTCCCCACTGCCATGAGATCTTCCCGGAGCTCCTTCCTTGTTGTCCTTGGGTTAGCCTTGACTCTTCGGACAAGCCTGGCCTCGGCACGGGAGGAAACTTTCAAAGGCTGTCCAGGCCGTGGAAGGCTAACAGTAGTTCCATAAGCCTTCCACTTACGGATGATGCTCCCAACAGTGGAGACAGGTAGGGCCAACTCCTTGGAAAGGGTTTTGTACCCCTTGCCAGCCTTGTGACCCTCCACGATCTTGTCTCTGATGGCCTTGGAATGCTCCTTTGTCTTTCCCATGTTGACCATGTATGAGTGCTGTTCACAAGTTTGGGGAGGGTCTTAAATAGTCAGAAAAGGCTGGCAAAAGAGATCATTAATCCACACATGTGAAGCTCATTATTCTTGGTGGCTGAACTACTTCTTAATACTTTAGGGGGACCAAACAGAATTCTTGTGGTTTGAGGGGTTGAATAATAAATGACACTCTGAATTAACTTTTAACGTTTTAAAAAAAATAAAAATTAAAACAAACATTTTTGCTGCAGTGCATTTCCCACTTCCAGGCTGATCTACAGTACAAATGTCACAATGCCAAGTTAATTCCGCATGTGTCAACCAGCTAAATCTGTAGGGGGTTGAATACTACTTGTAGGCACTGTATTTTCCGTTCCTGAGATGAATGACAGTTGGTGCTTCTAAAGTTCTATGGAGAAGGGAGGAGCTAGAGGCAGGCACAGACATTCTGCTGCAAGCTCCATAGAACTTTATGAGCACCAACTGTCATCTCCTACCTTAGTAATGGGAAAGTTTGTGTTCACTGATTTTACCTAAAGAATTGAGTATTTTGAGAAAAAAATAAGGAGGAGATATAAGTGGATTCCTTAATAAAGTATATTACAAAGTTTCTTATTTTCGTGGGTACTATTGATTTTTGAAGGGAAAAAATTAAACGGCGCTTGCCCTTTAAATGTCGCTGTCTGCAAATGACAGGAGTATAACGGGTTAAATATAGTCAGTACCTGCAGCAAATACACGCACATGTACAGCAGATATTGGGAAAGGGTTAATAATGGCAGGAGCTAAGCAGTGCTTTGGACGTGCCTGGCCGCCATCTACAGCACATAAATATATAGGATATAATGTATGCTCATATTTACTGTAAAGTAACTTCTCTTTAATTAACTTCGTCACATTTATTATCTGCTCTTCGCTCTTAATGAAAAACATCATTGGCAACAATTTACCAGTTTCCAGGGATGGTCTGCTGCCGGCTTGGTGCATTGAAGCAAGTCACATACCGTCTCCGTGCCCCAGGAGCGCCGCAGCCTCCATCACGCCAAGTGCACTGAATCTGATTAGAAGATGCACTGCAATTTACAGACGATGGCGAGGATGGCGTCCGAGGCTCGGCCTACAGCCACAATTGCCCAGATTTTATTTGTACCTTTTTTTTGTTACCGTATAATTCTCAAATCCGTCATACAGCGACTAAGTAATAGCTTCACACCCTGTCCAAATAATCAGTTTAGAGAGGTTCTAAATAAATCTGAAAGGTCATTGTAAAATATCTGTGCCATACACTGCTCAAATAAAACCGCAGCATAGTAACCATAATAATACACCCATACAGTGCACAAATAACGCTCTATATAGGGTTCCTAAAAACAACCTCGAAGGACATTGTAAAATATATGTGCTATACACTGCTCAAATGAAACCACAACACAGTACTACATAATAATACGCCCATACAGGGCCAAAATAATCCCTCCTATAGAGTTCTAAATAAAACGCAAAGTCCATTGTGAAATATATGTGACATACACTGCTCAAATAATACCGCAACACAGTGTTACATAATAATACACTCATACAGTGCCCAAATAATTCTCTATAGAGTTCCTAAAAATAACCTCAAAGGACATTGTAAAATATCTGTGCCATACACTGCTCACATTAAACCACAATACAGTAATATATAATAATACACCCATACAGTGCCCAAATAATCTCTATATGGAGTTCTGAAATAAAACTAAAAGGTCATTGGGAAATATCTGTGCCATGGACTGCTCTAATAAAACTGCAACACAGTACATACTGCCATATGGTGCATAATTAATACCACTATACAGTCCCTATTAAAAGCAATATACAGTGTCCAAATAACAGAGTCACACAGGCACTTTACAAAGCTCAGATTATAGGGGCTTCCCTTGAAAACACCTTTTTAATCTTTTCTTGCCATACTAGAAATAAATAATAGAAGCCATGTAATGCTCAAGTAATACTGCAACACAGTACTCAAATATCCAATATCATTACACCAAAGCAGTGACCATATAATACTATCTTATTACTTTTAAATAAAACCAAAAATTTGGGCCCGAATAATAGATCAATGCAATAATAAAAAAATGCTGAAATATGGTTCATAATTTTTCTGTCTATACTAATCCTATTGCTGCATATGCATTAGATGGGAGAAGACTACTACAGAACAGGAGAAGGTCGGGGGATTCTAGGTGCAAGTAAGCTTAGCAGCAGTACTCAATGTCAGGCAGCAGCTTCAAAAGCAAACAAGATTTTAGGATGTATAAAAAGAGAGATAAAATCCTGCGATCCCAACGTATTATTACCCTTTTATAAATCACTAGTGAGGCCACTTCTAGAATATGGGATCCAGTTTTGGGCTCCACATTTTATAAAGGATATTCAGAAGTTAGAGTCAGTTCAAAGGCGGCAGCTAGATTATTACACAGGATGGAGGCCTCTCCTACATTACACGGAATGGAGGCTCTCCTACATTACTCAAAATGGAGGCCTCTCCTATATTACACAGGATGGAGGCCTCTCCTACATTACACGGGATGGAGGCCTCTCCTATATTACATGGGATGTCGGCCTCTCCTACATTACTCAGGATGGAGGCCTCTCCTACATTACTCAGAATGGAGGCCTCTCCTGTATTATACGGGATGGAGGCCTCTCCTATATTACACAGGATGGAGGCCTCTCCTACATTACACGGGATGGAGGCCTCTCCTATATTACACAGGATGAAGACCAGGGCCGGCTCCAGGTTTTTATGGTCCCTGGCGAAAGAGTCTCAGTGGGCCCCTTTAACACAGACCACGATTCATGATGCACAGATACTGCAGAGAAATATGGTATAGTACAGTGCCAAACACTTCTCTTCTTCCATTACATGAGTGATATCTATTGTAAATTCTACAATAGCTTAAAAAACCGCCAAATCCTCACAGCGCACAGTACAGACTGGACAGTACAGTCCTCCATACAATATTATGGGCACCACATAGTCCTCCATACAGTATTATGGGCCAAATATAATGCTCCATAAAGAATATTGGACCCCAAATAATGCTCCATACAGGATACTGGTTCCCATGTAATGCTCCATACAAAATATGGAGCTCTCCTCTGCACTGTGCTGCGTTCTGCACTGTTACGGCTCAGGAAAGGGCGCTGTGGAAAGACTCCCCATTATCATCATCATTGCCTCCCCATCATCATCATTGCCTCCCCATTATCATTATCATTGCTTCCCCATCATCATCATTGCCTCCCATTATCATCATTGCCTCCCCATTATCATCATTGACTCCCCATCATCATCGCCTCCCTATTATCATCATCATTGCCTCTCCATTATCATCATCATTGCCTCCCCATTATCATCATTGCCTCCCCATCATTATCATTGCCTCCCCATCATCATCATTGCCTCCCCATTATCATCATTGCCTCCCCATTATCATCATTGCCTCCCCATCATTATCATTGCCTTCCCACCATCATCATTGCCTCCCCATTATCATCATTACCTCCCCATTATCATCATTGCCTCCCCATTATCATCATTGTCTTCCCATCATCATCATTGCCTCCCCATCATCATCATTCCTCCCCATTATCATCATTGCCTCCCCATTATCATCATTGCCTCCCCATCATCATCATCATTGCCTCCCCATCATCATTGCCTCCCCATCATCATCATTGCCTCCTCACCACCATCACTGCCTTCCCCCACCACCATCACACATACAGCACCACACAGACAGCACCGCAGCACTCTCTCACATACACACACACACAAAGCACCGCACTACATACACACATGCAGGCAGACACAGACACACACACACTGATAAACACAGACACATACCCCTCACAAACATCTCACCTGTCCGGCGCCCGCGCTTACTCTCTGCCACAGGCGGCCGCTGAATGATGACGTCATCCAGCGGCGCTGCTGTGAGAGGAAGTGCGGGCGCCCTGCAGGCGCCCCCTGGAGCCTGAAGCTACGGAGGCACCAGGAGAGGTAAGTATTGTGCCGGCTGCTGCCGGGGCCCTGAGCAAGCGGGGGGGCCCAGTGGCAGCACTGGCACCGCTCTCATCCACTAACGGGCACCGGGGTGCCCGACGGCGAGTGGGCCCCCCCGCCTGCTCAGGGCCCCGGCTCTTGCCCGGGTACGCAGGGTGCTGACGCCGGCACTGATGAAGACCTCTCTTACATTACTCAGGATGGAGGCCTCTCCTATATTACACAGGATGGAGGCCTCTCCTATATTACACGGGATTGAGGACTCTCCTATATTACACGGGATGGAGGTCTCTCCTATATTACACGGATGGAGACCTCTCCTACATTACTCAGGATGGAGACCTCTCCTATATTACATGGGATGGAGGCCTCTCCTATATTACACGGGATGGAGGCCTCTCCTATATTACACGGAATGGAAGCCTCTCTTATATTAAACATAGGGGAGGACTCCATCTCGTGTAATGTAGGAGAAGCCTCCATCCCGTGTAATGTAGGAGAGGCCTCCATCCTATTACGTAGGATGGAGACGTCTCCTACATTACACAGGCAGGAGGCCTCTCCTATATTACACGGGATGGAGGCCTCTCCTATATTACACAGGTTGGAAGCCTCTCCTATATTACATGGGATGGAGGCCTCTCCTATATTACATGGGATGGAGGCCTCTCCTGTATTATACAGGATGGAGGCCTCTCCTATATTACATGGGATGGAGGCCTCTCCTATATTACACGGAATGGAGGCCTCTCCTATATTAAACATAGGAGAGGCCTCCGTCCCATGTAATGTAGGAGAGGCCTCCATCCCGTGTAATGTTGGAGAGGCCTCCATACAATATAATGTAGGAGAGGCCTCCATCCTGTGTAATACAGGAGAGGCCTCCATCCCATGTAATGTAGGAGAGGTCTCCATCCCGTGTAAAAGGATGGAGGCCTCTCCTATATTACACAGGATGGAGGCCTCTCCTATATTACACGGGATGGAGGTCTCTTCTATATTACACGGGATGGAGGCCTCTCCTACATTACTCAGGATGGAGGCCTCTCCTACATTACTCAGGATGGAGGCCTCTCCTATATTATACAGGATGGAGGCCTCTCCTATATTACACGGAATGGAGGCCTCTCCTATATTAAACATAGGAGAGGCCTCCGTCCCATGTAATGTAGGAAGGCCTCCATCCCGTGTAATGTTGGAGAGGCCTCCATACAATATAATGTAGGAGAGGCCTCCATCCTGTGTAATACAGGAGAGGCCTCCATCCCATGTAATGTAGGAGAGGTCTCCATCCCGTGTAAAAGGATGGAGGCCTCTCCTATATTACACAGGATGGAGGCCTCTCCTATATTACATGGGATGGAGGTCTCTTCTATATTACACGGGATGGAGGCCTCTCCTACATTACTCAGGATGGAGGCCTCTCCTACATTACTCAGGATGGAGGCCTCTCCTATATTATACAGGATGGAGGCCTCTCCTATATTACACGGAATGGAGGCCTCTCCTATATTAAACATAGGAGAGGCCTCCGTCCCGTGTAATGTAGGAGAGGCCTCCATCCCGTGTAATGTAGGAGAGGCCTCCATCCCATATAATGTAGGAGAGGCCTCCATCCCGTGTAATATAGGAGAGGCCTCCATCCCGTGTAATAGGATGGAGGCCTCTCCTATATTACACAGGATGGAGACCTCTCCTATATTACACGGATGAGGTCTCTCCTATATTACATGGGATGGAGGCCTCTCCTACATTACTCAGGATGGAGGCCTCTTCTATATATAGGAGGCCTCCATCCCGTAGAGACCTCTCCTACATTACTCAGGATGGTGGCCTCTCCTATACTACACGGGATGGAGGCCTCTCCTATATTACACGGAATGGAGGCCTCTCTTATATTAAACATAGGAGTGGCCTCCATCCCATGTAATGTAGGAGAGGCCTCCATCCTGTTACGTAGGATGGAGACGTATCCTACATTACACAGATTGGAGGCCTCTCCTATATTACACGGAATGGAGGCCTCTCCTATAATTCATGGAATGGAGGCCTCTCCTATATTAAACATAGGAGAGGCCTCTGTCCCGTGTAATGTAGGAGAGACCTCCATTCCGTGTAATGTAGGAGAGGCCTCCATCCCATATAATGTAGGAGAGGCCTCCATCCTATTACACGGGATGGAGACCTCTCCTACATTATATGGGATGGAGGCCTCTCCTATATTACACGGGATGGAGGCCTCTCCTACATTACTCAAGATGGAGGCCTCTCCTATATCACATGGGATGTAGGTCTCTACTATATTACACAAGATGGAGGCCTCTCCTACATTACACGAGATGGAGGCTTCTACATTAAACGGGATGGAGGCCTCTCCTAACAGGATATTTATACACGGGATGGAGGCCTCTCCTATATTACATGGGATGGAGGCCTCTCCTGTATTACAAAGGATAGAGGAGCCTCCTATATTACAAAGCATGGAGGCACCTCCTGTATTACACGGGATGGAGACCTCTCCTACATTACACAGGATGGAGGCCTCTCCTACTTTACACAAGATGGAGGACTCTCGTACATTACACGGGATGGAGGCCTCTCATATATTACATGGGATGGAGGCCTCTCATATATTACACGGGATGGAGGTCATGGGGGTGGGCTCCAGGCAAAACACTACTTATAAACCTTCTGCCACGGGCTCACTAGGTGAGGTGAATCCTCGGAGACTAAGATCCGGGTGGGCACATGGGCGACAGGCGTCAGTGCAGCAGGCTGTTAAGGCATGCACGGAAATGCGGACAGGTAGCAGAGGTTCTGGAAGCCTCATGGAGACAGGAGACATTCTGGAGACCTTAGAGAGGTAGTAGAGGTTCTGGAAGCCTCAGCAGACAGGAGACGTTCTGGAGACTTTAGGTAGCAGAGGTTCTGGATGCTTTGGCAGACATGAGATGTTTTGGATTCCATAGAGAGGTAGCAGTAGTTCTGGAGTCCTCAGTCAGACAAGACGTTCTGGAGACCTTAGAGAGTTAGCAGAGGTTCTGGAAGCCTCAGCAGACAGGAGATATTCTGGAGACCTTAGGTAGCAGAGGTTCTGGAAGCCTCAGCAGACAGGAGATGTTTTGGATACCTTAGAGAGGTAGCAGAGTTTATGGAGGCCTCAGTGAGACAAGCCGTTCTGGAGACCTTACAGAGGTAGCAGAGGTTCTCAAAGACTCGACAGACAGGAGATGTTCTGGAGACCTTAGAGAGGTAGTAGAGGTTCTGAAAGACCAGGAACAAGTAGCAGAGGTACTGAAAGTTGCAGGCAGATTGGAGACTTCTGAGGGGCATCTGATAGGTAGCAGAGTTCCTGGGAGCCGTAGGCAGACAGGATATGTCATGGGGACCGCAGACCGGGATCAAATAGAAGAGATACTGGAAGTCAAAGGCAGACTGGATATTTCATGAAGACCGCAGAACAGTTGCAGAGGCACTGGAAGCTGTAGGCAGACGAGAAACTTCCTGGATTCTGCAGACAGGCAGAAGAGGTCCTGGGGGCTACAGACAGGTAATTGTGTACAAACTAACGCTGGAATAACCCAGCACACTGGGATACTTGCAAAGCCAGACGTGTAGCACAAGAAAGTTTAGCAGATTGGGGTGTACGGGGCAGAGTCCAGACCAGGGACAGGTGTGTAACACTTCCTTTTACTTTTCTTGCTATAAAGTACTAAAAATTATAGAAGCCACTTAATACTTCTGCCAACTTTTTGAGGCTTTATGGAGTTTTTTGAGCAAAACAAATTCAGTGCTTTTCCTATTTGAAAGAAATTTAGGGAAATTCTGCCAGAAATCCGCCTAAAAAAAATACTTTCATGTAGTACAAAATAATAGTACGGTCTAGTGCCTAAATATGACAATGCAGTACTCTACATGATATTAGCAGCTCAGGACAGAAGCCCCATTTGTCCCCAGAATCTAGTAGTAGAGACTCATAGCGTGTGTTATTATTGGCACTGTGTGGCGCTATTAATTCGATACAATTATGCTCACTGGATCAGCTCAGATACGACATCTATAATATCGAGGGACCTGGTCCCGGTGCCAGATTTCCTTTACGCCCTGGTGTTTGCAGTGCATTATTAATATCGCCATATAGTGAACTCTTTTTTGTACACTGGATTATCAGGTCATCAATGAATGGGGTTATATATAGAGAGACGGTATGTGGCCTGGTCCGACCCTGTGGCCTTATATCTGTTCAATAGACTCACGTTTTGTGACCTAGAAAAAAATAAATAAATGCTCCCCTCCGGCTGTGCCAAAGTCTAAGTATTGGAAGAAGAATAATGTCAGGGACCTTTCAGTGCCAGGAATTCGCCTGTGGTCAATTCAGTAGAACTTTCTGTCTCCATTATAGAAATAGCCCAAGCAGCTAAAAATATCCCTGACGGACTGCGGCGGATAGTCACAAAGCAGCGGGCTGAGCGCGGGGAGCGGGCTGAGCGCGGGGACACAGAGAATAGCAGCTCGCGGCTCCATTGTGATGCGGCAGGACTGCTTAGCAGATTGGAAAGCAGCAGAAACAAGGGAATTAAAGGCTGAACACATGCGGCTGCAAATCCACTGCGCAGTGCAAGGGGAAGATTAACCTTTCCGTCAGTAAATGCTCTTTAGTTTATTTTATTTTTTTTATTTATTTATTTTGCTCCAGATGTAGCAGAGTCAACTCTACGGCAAGCGACAATCCGAGCTCTGCTACATCCGACAGGTTCTGATGCCTCAAATTTATTATAATATTATGCATATCTCCGGATATTCACAGTCTGCCACCTGCTGGACGTCACTGGTAAGACTAGTCCCTCGAAATAAACGTAAATCATCGTATAATGGAAAGTTCTGTACGTTTTTCTAATTCACGTCGTGTATTAATTTTTCACCGGTTTTAAGATCTCCATTTGCTGACAGTGAATGGGAACATTGTCATTGACGTTCAGCGGATAAATCGGGTTTTATAATAGTAAAAAACTGGACTGATGCATTGTAACAAACTATCAGCGCAGTAGATACAATTATTTATGGCACAGGAATCGCTAAGTGCCGGATTAGTGGAATTTTATTGTTCTATTATATCAACTGACTGATTCAATTTCACATACAAAAAAAGGCTGCACTCAAGCATACTAAAGCATGACAATATGGAATACATGATATTTAGAATAGCAATATGGCTTTGGAATATAAGGAAAAATTTGAGACGCTTAGTATAAACATTTGGCCAAACATTTTAAAGCCCACCAACCATCGTCAAGGTGGTCTCAATACTGGTGAGTCCCTGACCTAATGTGAACATACCTCTATTAGGCTGATATCTGAATTTCTGGGTGAATATGCACCTCTGTCAGCAATGCCTGCATTTATGGGTAAAGTAGGGACCTGGTGTAATTAAAATCACCACCTGGTGGGGGCGGAGTGCTCGGTCAGCAAGCTAACATTCAACAGACAAAAAAACCTGACTGGCACATCCAGACTAATGTGAACTAGGTGCAAACCATGGGGTAGCTTCCCTTGGTTTGCACCTAGTTCACATTAGTCTGGATGTGCCAGTCAGGTTTTTTTGTCTGATTCAATTTCACATTTTTTCTATGTTCAAACTGGCTCTAATTAAAGGAGTTATCCATAACGAATGATAAACTAATTGTTGGGAACTCTATTAATCAGTGCAACACGTGTTGAAATTCCCTGCAGTGCCTCCGCAGGTGAAATAAGGCATTACATGGTTTAATTAAAGTCAATCATACCCCGTTTTGCAAAGATGACGTCTCCTTGGCTCAGAGGCACCTTTCTACCTCCATAGCAGAACTATTGGATGGCAAAGGGCCCATATACTGTTCTTGCACAAGAGCCCTTTCTGCCTGTGTGTGGCCCAGCTGCGCTTGGTACACATGTTCCCAGGAGTATGTACTAAAAGGTAATTGCAAAACCTGATATTCATTCACATCTCACACTTCCCAGGAGCCACCAGAGGGAGCCCCTTAGATTCAGGTATTTAGGGGCGTGGAGAAATGTAGCAGTAGGCATTCTAGCCAGACAGCTATTCTAGTTGTTGGTTGTACCTCAGACAGATTAGTTCTCCTCAGGACACCAGAGTGAGAGGATTCCTGTCAGAGCTCAGTCTGAGCTAGAGAGAGGAGAGACAGAAGACAGGGAAGGAAAGATTGCAAGCTGATATCTCAGAACAGACAGACTGCTAGTACCCTATGTGTTGTGAATGGGTTTGAGATGAGTTCTGAGCAAGGCTCCCTCTGGTGGTTACAAGCGGTGCTAGTGAAGATTGTGAGGACTGGGAATCAGGTGTTACTGACTGGTCTTATATAAGGGAGTCATTTTCCCATCAGGGTTGCCGGTGATCAATTGTTCTGGTCTGAATCCTTTATTCCAGTTTCCCTTGTAGCCTGCTGTGTCGTGTCTGCATCTCCTGCTAACAGATAAGACATTTTCTTCTTTTGTGTTTGTGCTATATTTTTGCTTTTTGTCCTGCACTTCTGTGGGGGCCTTCAGGGTCCCCTCCGGGGGCTTCTGCCCTCTCAGTTTTGTTCAGCCACTGATGTTTGTACTTTTGCTTTTTTCCAGTTTTTTCAGTGGCTGCTGTTTTGATTTTGTTACACCAGAGAACTAATTTAGGTGGTAGAGGTCGTGTGATCTCAGGTGATTTTGAAATTAGTAGAGTTGGTTCTTTTCAGGGTTTTCTGGGATTGCAGTAAGTATCCTTCCTGTCCTTTTCTATTTAGTTAGTTTGGGCCCCAGCGTTTGCTCATACTATTTTCTTTCTGTGTCAGTATTTCATCTTGTCTAACCGCCATTACATGTTTGGGGGCTTTCTATTATCTTTGGGGTTCTGCTCCGGGGCAGATAGCTTTCCTATATCTATCTTTAGGAGTAGTTAGTTTCTCAGGCTGTGACGAGGCGTCTAGGACCAACGTAGGAACACTCCACGGCTGCCTCTAGTTGTGGTGGTTAGTCAGGGTACTGCAATCTCATAGATTCCAACTGCTCTGGTGTATTGCCTTTTTTACCTGCACTCCTCAGCTACCGAAACATAACAGTATCACCGGCCCAAAAAATTGAAAATGTATGGTACTCACAGAAGGGAAAAAATATTGTCAGAGTTGTCAGAGATATTTTTCTGTTTGTTGCATTTTTTTTTTTTCCCTCTGTATCTCTGGGTGCTGGGGAGGATCTTTTCTCTCAATGGAGTTTGCACAGTTGTCTGGCCGTGTGGATCAGCTTGCCACTGAGGTTCGGAGTATTGCTATCTATCTTGCTGGGTTGCCTGTTGTGGAACCTAGGATCCCATGCCAGATTTGTTTTTAGGGGATCGAGCTAAGTTTCAGAATTTCAAAAATAATTGTAAATTGTTTTTTGCCTTAAAATCTAAGTCCTCAGGGAACGCAGCGCAGCAGGTTCAAATTGTCATCTCTCTCCTGCGCGGCGATCCTCAGGATTGGGCTTTTTCCCTGACACCTGGGGATCCTATTTTGAGTGATGTTGATGCATTTTTTCAGGCCTTGGGGTACTGTTATGTTTCGGTAGTTGAGGAGTGCAGGTAAAAAAGGCAATACACCAGAGCAGTTGGAATCTATGAGATTGCAGTACCCTGACTAACCACCACAACTAGAGGCAGCCGTGGAGCGTTCCTACGTTGGTCCTAGACGCCTCGTCACAGCCTGAGAAACTAACTACACCTAAAGATAGATATAGGAAAGCTATCTGCCCGGAGCGGAACCCCAAAGATAATAGAAAGCCCCCAAACATGTAATGGCGGTTAGACAAGATGAAATACTGACACAGAAAGAAAATAGTATGAGCAAACGCTGGGGCCCAAACTAACTAAATAGAAAAGGACAGGAAGGATACTTACTGCAATCCCAGAAAACCCTGAAAAGAACCAACTCTACTAATTTCAAAATCACCTGAGATCACACGACCTCTACCACCTAAATTAGTTCTCTGGTGTAACAAAATCAAAACAGCAGCCACTGAAAAAACTGGAAAAAAGCAAAAGTACAAACATCAGTGGCTGAACAAAACTGAGAGGGCAGAAGCCCCCGGAGGGGACCCTGAAGGCCCCCACAGAAGTGCAGGACAAAAAGCAAAAATATAGCACAAACACAAAAGAAGAAAATGTCTTATCTGTTAGCAGGAGATGCAGACACGACACAGCAGGCTACAAGGGAAACTGGAATAAAGGATTCAGACCAGAACAATTGATCACCGGCAACCCTGATGGGAAAATGACTCCCTTATATAAGACCAGTCAGTAACACCTGATTCCCAGTCCTCACAATCTTCACTAGCACCGCTTGTAACCACCAGAGGGAGCCTCTGCTCAGAACTCATCTCAAACCCATTCACAACACCTATGTATGTGGAAAGTGACTCTCGGAGCAAGCGTGTATTCAGTCTGACGGAACGTCCTGAGAGCTGCTCTGGACAGGGTCTTTGAAGGAAAGAAGGAAGTGGACTACAGTTTGCGGAACATCGAGTTAACTGAGAACAGTCAGTGAGCTGGAAAGAAAGAAAGCTGACAACTACACCTACTGCTACCCGTGCTTATGTTAAGGGTAAGAGTGAGGCGACGGGCGAGTGGTGACAAAGGAAGGAGTGACCTAGGTGACAGATCACCTTCACTCGACTAACCGGACACCGGGGTCTGAAGTATTGCTAGAACCTTTACGGCTAGTGAGAGAAACACCGGAATCCTTGCTGGACTTCAAGTCACAGAAGGTAGCCCTAAGTGTCGATACGTAACAGGAGTCAGGGGGAACATGACGGAGTCGGCCTGATCAGCCACAACGGCTTAGTTCTTTCCAACATCTGGTCACCAGAGATAGAAAAGGCTCCACCACAATGTCGACCGGGCGTAGCTGTTATACATAGAGTTGAACTTCGCTTCACGCAGGTTGGAAACTCACACTTTAAAGGGAAAGGAGGCCTTAAACTCACTCAGTGATTACCTGAATGTGCATTCTCCACCCTGACCAGCTTCCCGGGATATACCTGCCAACAACATCAGTAAAGGTATGGAAAGAGACTGACTTGTGTGTGACTGCGTTATTGCCTGAACCCTGCAACACCATTGACTTTGAGGGAACAGTCCCACCTGTGGGGGACTTAACATCTAGCTGCCTAATAACATCCCCTCAGAAGATTCATCTTGCAGCGCTGGTCAAATTGATCAGAAACCACAGGTGGCGTCACAAACTATTACTACAATCCCCTGTAAATATTCCCCCCATTGTATGAGCGCCCAGGGCCACGGACCAAGCTCTGCTGCCAGTGACATCCCCCATAGACTTCCATGGGCTCGGTGCCGAGTATCCCATAGCCCTGGTACCGTGAGCGACTCATTTTTGGCGTCACGAACAGGATACGAAGCTTACTGGATGTGAGTCCTGTGTGCCTATTTGGACTGTTTTTGTGAAAAAGACTGTGAGCAGATTTTGTAATTTTTGGCGCCATTTTCCGCCATTTTGCCACCATATTCGCGCCCTGAGGCGCTGGTGAAGAAGGGTGTGCCTTCGTGGGCGTACCCCCCCTTGTGGCGCGAAAGCAATGGGCGCCCCCTCTAAATGTTATTACAATACAAGAGCCTGCCCAACTGCTAGGGAGGTCCGCCTCCTCTTCATCCTCTATGCCAAAAAGAGGAAGCGCAAATCTCGCCCCCACGGAGGAGACCAGATTGTTCCTGATGGAAAATACAGTCTGGCCTGGAGAGAGATGGCGGAAGGACAGGAGACGCTGTGTGGAGGAGCGGTGGCGCGCAGGCCCCGTTCCCCTGAAGAGCTACTGCCTGTGCCGGAGCCGTCCCCAGGTTGGGATACCGACCAAACCATGAAAGAAGTGGTGGAGGTGGAAGCGGTGTTGAGGGACCTGGCCCGACACCGTGAAGATATGGAGGAGCTGGAGCGAAGGTGGCGTGCCCGGAAACAGCGGCTGCTGTGGGACGCAGCACTCTCCCCTCCAGCAGCTCGACCGTTACCTGCATCCCCACTGCCAGCGGCTGATGAGAAACCGGAGGCCGCCTCCAAAAGTGCTGATCCCGACTACACCGATGAAGCGGCGGGATTGAAGGAGGCTGAGGAGGCCCTGCCCGTTCCGGAGTACCAGCCAGGCCTGGAAGCCGCAGCGGAATGCCGATCCCCGGTAGGGACACCGGAGGAGATCCAGCCGTCCGTGTTGGAGGTCGACTGGGAGGAAATGGAGTACCTGGACGACATGGAATACGCCGCCCAGATAGAGAATGAGTGGCGACGCCGTGAGCAGGAGCAGCGACGACAGCAGGAGGAGAGAGAGGTGCAACAGTTCTGTCAGCGGTACTAGGAGGAGTTTCTCGCTGATAAAGAAAGCGTCAGGAGAGACAAAAGTACGCTCCGGGAACCACGGCGCCAGGGGTGCGTTAGTGACTTTAAACTCCGCAAAGGCTGGGGTTACATCCATGAGCCAGGCCTGTACCAAGGGGTATTTGTCAGCCGCAGGGATGTGGAGTCTCATCTGCCCATTGGTCACCCGGGAAGGGATCTCATGAATGGGGATATAGTCAGCTATATGCGGCACTGGGGTCTTAAAGGGTGGTATGCTCTGAACGTCACCCGTGTCAGCGACCCCGTCCCCGACGCCGGTAATGTGCATCATGCCACAGTGTCCCGGGCCTCAGCCCCATCAGCGCCAGGACGCGCACCTGCATCGCATACTGTGTCCTCCTCTGCATCACAGCAGCAATGTGCGCCCTCAACTGAGCCATTATATGCATCTGCGTCATACCCTACAATGCAGCAGGAAAGTGCGTTCCAAAGTGAAACAAGAACTGTGGCCACTCAAACGCAGATCGCAGGCCATGATCTGTTTGTAATGCGCTCCAGAGGACATCGCACACTTCCAGCCCCAGGTGTGGAAGAAGACATCGCAATCTGTAAAGAAGAACAGTAGGACCCAGACAGGGTTTACTGCACCTGTATAAAGTTTGAAGAAGTTTGATGAAGAAGATTTGCACTTTATTGAAAAATGTTTGATAATGTTTATTTGCCAAATGTAATTGAATAGAATACCCCATTTGGGTAAAAAGAGTTAAGAATTAATGTGATTTCTTGAAATGTGTTTTATTATGCAAGGACTGCGTGGCTGAGGACTGTGCCAGCCCAAAAACTTTATCTGTAAATAGTTCGCACTTCGGTGCCCCATCTTGGTTTTACATAAAGCCTTACTACCTCTGAAGAAAAACCCGTATGGTGTGGCCTAGAGTGAGGTCTGCAGCAATTAAGTCCTGCAGCCCACCCAGGACCCACGTGGGAGCTTTTTGGTGCGGGTCCTCCACAAGTATATTGTATTTATGTGAAAAGTATTTTGATATTTTTCTACTTGCCATTGTATACATTGTAACGTTAAAGAGTCCTTACCTCCCACAAGGGATGAGTTATATTGTTGATGTTATATATAAAAAAATGTTTTTTTTTCTATTTCAGCCCGGGAGTGCTGATGATAACTAGGGGGGGATGTGTGGCCCAGCTGCGCTTGGTACACATGTTCCCAGGAGTATGTACTAAAAGCTAATTGCAAAACCTGATATTCATTCACATCTCACACTTCCCAGGAGCCACCAGAGGGAGCCCCTTAGATTCAGGTATTTAGGGCGTGGAGAAATGTAGCAGTAGGCATTCTAGCCAGACAGCTATTCTAGTTGTTGGTTGTACCTCAGACAGATTAGTTCTCCTCAGGACACCAGAGTGAGAGGATTCCTGTCAGAGCTCAGTCTGAGCTAGAGAGAGGAGAGACAGAAGACAGGGAAGGAAAGATTGCAAGCTGATATCTCAGAACAGACAGACTGCTAGTACCCTATGTATGTGGAAAGTGACTCTCGGAGCAAGCGTGTATTCAGTCTGACGGAACGTCCTGAGAGCTGCTCTGGACAGGGTCTTTGAAGGAAAGAAGGAAGGGGACTACAGTTTGCGGAACATCGAGTTAACTGAGAACAGTCAGTGAGCTGGAAAGAAAGAAAGCTGACAACTACACCTACTGCTACCCGTGCTTATGTTAAGGGTAAGAGTGAGGCGACGGGCGAGTGGTGACAAAGGAAGGAGTGACCTAGGTGACAGATCACCTTCACTCGACTAACCGGACACCGGGGTCCGAAGTATTGCTAGAACCTTTACGGCTAGTGAGAGAAACACCGGAATCCTTGCTGGACTTCAAGTCACAGAAGGTAGCCCTAAGTGTCGATATGTAACAGGAGTCAGGGGGAACATGACGGAGTCGGCCTGATCAGCCACAACGGCTTAGTTCTTTCCAACATCTGGTCACCAGAGATAGAAAAGGCTCCACCACAATGTCGACCGGGCGTAGCTGTTATACATAGAGTTGAACTTCGCTTCACGCAGGTTGGAAACTCACACTTTAAAGGGAAAGGAGGCCTTAAACTCACTCAGTGATTACCTGAATGTGCATTCTCCACCCTGACCAGCTTCCCGGGATATACCTGCCAACAACATCAGTAAAGGTATGGAAAGAGACTGACTTGTGTGTGACTGCGTTATTGCCTGAACCCTGCAACACCATTGACTTTGAGGAACAGTCCCACCTGTGGGGGACTTAACATCTAGCTGCCTAATAACATCCCCTCAGAAGATTCATCTTGCAGCGCTGGTCAAATTGATCAGAAACCACAGGTGGCGTCACGAACAATTACTACAATCCTCTGTAAATATTCCCCCCATTGTATGAGCGCCCAGGGCCACAGACCGAGCTCTGCTGCCAGTGACATCCCCCATAGACTTCCATGGGCTCGTGCCGAGTATCCCATAGCCCTGGTACCGTGAGTGACTCACCTGTATCCACCATTGGTGCGCTATGTCCCCACTAGCTGAAAAATGAGGGTCCGGCTCTGGAACAAGGAAACTTTCTCCCTCCCTATTTATTTTGGATTTTTCAATTTTGAAAATGTGCTTCCAAAACAGACAAGAAGTGTTAGGCTATGTTCACACGTTGCATTTTTGCAGCTTTTTATGCAAGTTAAATGCTGCGTTTTGACAACATCAGCTCTCAGATTTCAGAGATCTGCACCCAATTGCTTTTTTTCCTAACTTAATTGGAACACTGCTTTTTTAATATCTGCAGCACGTCAATTCTTTCAGCGTTTTTACAGCTTTTTTTTTTACCATGGAGAAACAATGAGAAAGAGCAAAAAAAGCAGAAAAAATGCTTTTTTGACTAAAACTAACTTTAGGAAACATGTACTGCAGACAAAGCACACGTGTAATCTGCGTAAAAAAAACAGCACCAAAAAAGGAAGCAAAAATGTTTTTGTAAGCGTCTTTACTGCCAAGAAAGCAGGTTTTGCTTGGAGAAAAAAAATCTGCAAAAAGAGCAACGTGTGAACATTGCCTGAGGTGTAGACAATATGGCCTGAAGGCCAAGCTCTGCCTAATGGAAAGAGATAAGGGTGAAGATTTGAAGAAGATTGAAGGAACAAGATTTTAGAATGCTGGAAGATATAGGTGGAATTTGATGAGAGGAGGAATAAGAAGTTGAGAAATTAAAGAGGAAGTGAAGAAGGTGAAGGAAGAAGAAGATTAAGGTATGAGTGAAGATTTGAGGATGCTATTGAAGGACGAAGAATAAGGAGTTGAGAAAGTGAACAAGATGAAGGAAAGATGATAAGGGTGAAGGAGGAAGAGTAAGTTGAGATGAGAAATTGAAAAAGAAGATGAAGAAATATTAAGAATAAGAAGGGTGAAGATTGAAGAAGAAGATTTGAAGAATAAGATAAGGGTGAAGATTTGAAGAGGTTAGTGAAGGAGGAAGAAGAATAAGATAAGGGTGAAGATTTGAAGAAGATGAAGGAAGAATAAGAATAAGATAAGGGTGAAGATTTGAAGAAGATGAAGGAAGAAGAATAAGATAAGGGTGAAGATTTGGAGAAGAAGATGAAGGAAGAAGGATAAGATAAGGGTGAAGATTTGAAGAAGAAGAAGATGAAGAAAGAAGAAGAATAAGATAATGGTGAAGATTTGAAGAAGATAGTGAAGGAGGAAGAATAAGAAGTTGAGGAAGTGAAGAAGAAGATGAAGCAAGAAGAATAATAATAGAATATTATAGAGGAGCAAAAAAGATGAAGTATAAGATTATGTAAATAATAATCAGATGGGATGAAGAAATACATGATGTGGTGAAGAAGATGTTGATTATGGAGTAGTGAATTGATTTGTCATGTAGACGGCATCATTTTGCTCAGTTCTTTTGAAGGTAAGTAATGAGTTAAAAAAATAAATAAAATCATCCTCGCCTGTCCTACTGCCACATCTCCCTGCTCGATCCTACGCGGACTTTCTTTAGTCTTTGTAGCAGACTGGGCATCATCGCCATGTGTCATGCCCCGTCGTGAATGATGCCTAGACAGCAGCGGACGATCTGAAGATCGGAGAGAATGCGCGGAGGACAGCGGACGGCCTAGGACAGGGCAGCATGATATTTCATTATTTTTGAACCAGCTCTCCGTTTATTATGTCCTGGGGTATAGGCAGATCTCAGATCGTGATCAATGTCTTTTTGGGGAACTTTAAACTCTATTTGGGTTGAATAGAATCCACTGGAGGAGATTGGTGCGAATTGGCCTGAAACCAATTTTTGTGAAATTTTCTCATATCTAATCATGAAATAAAAGAAGATAATGTGAAAGAGAAGTGGTAAAGGAATAGAAGAGGATGTTGAAAAGGAAAAAAGATGAGGAAGATGATAATGTGGGAGAAAAATGTAATGTGGCGAAGAAGAGGAAGATGTGAAGAAACGAAGAAGATGATGTGGAAAACTGATGTAAAAGAGAAGCAGTAATGAAATGGTGTTTAAAGATGAGAAAGAAGAAGATGTGGGAGAAAAATGTAACATGGCGAAGAAGAGGAAGATGTGAAGAAACAAAGAAGAAGATAATGGGGAGACTACTTGATGGAAATGTAAAGTTGATGATGTGCTGCAGAACAATCTAGGGTTATTCTGCTCTTTATAAGATTGCTCTTGCTCTTTTTCCTCTTCCTCCTCCTTCGCCATCTCAGCTTCTTAGCCTTCTGCAAACGTAAACAAAATGCAATTATTCCTCCACTGTTTGCCCGACAGATGTCAGACTAGAGAGAAATGCCAGCAAATGTACCCACAGGACAACAGATGAACCAGACCAACCCAACAGCTCGACTGCCAGAGGGGATGACACGCAATACAGCATATTATAGAACTGCTGCCCGCATCCTCCACCATCCGCAGAGGAGCCAGGTTCTATGACCTTATTATAAGGCCGTGCCATTTTTTCGAGCCCATGAAGTATAGCAGAAGACAGCCGTCTTCTCCTTTTGCTTCATTTCTTAGTGCAATCCATTTTATATTCATGTCTTTTAGTGAAATATCATGGATTACAGACAATGGGGCAGATTTGCTTATGTGACAGCGCTCAGCCCTTGGTGAAAAATACAAAATTTAGTGCATTTTTGTGCATAACCTTGCATCAAGTTTTGGACTTTTTTAGGGTTTAGTTTATGTTAAAGAGACGTGGTTTAAATGTTTGGAATTCATAAACTTTTAAGGAAAAGAAAAACGCTGGCTTTGGCTAAAAAAAACTGCACCAAAAAGTGCACGTGCGCTTCCAGCTCACAGGCTGATGACACTTGACGGAGAGTTCTCTGCCTCATCCGCTCATAATGGCTTCTTTGTCATCTAGTGGAGCAGAAACACTTGGACAGGTGTCAAAATTGAGAAGTGAGTATCATACGGAAATCGCGCTCTTTTGTCATAGAAATCAATGTTGTTTTGAGAAAAAAAAAGACCGAGAAAAGATGAGCGCAGCCCGGCGACCCCTTATCCTTGATATGCGCGGCGTCGACAGTGCTCGGCGAGTGGAGGAAGCATTGATCACGTCTCCTTTGCGGCAAAACCTTCCTGTCAAACGATCTCTTCCCTTCGAGCCTTCGACAGTGGAATACATTGAAATAAATACCGACACCTCTTTATTAAGACCTTATGGCGGCAGACATTATGGCTAATAAAAGCCACCGCAACTTTATTATTTTTATACACCGCTGGAAAGAAATCTATGGCGCTTTTTACAGGAGGAAGGAATTAATACCTCACTATAACGGTTGGCGATAACTGGAAAGCATGTAGTAAACCGGTGTAGAGGAAGGTAGAAGGGGTGACTGGTTTATTGGGCCACACAGAAAAAAAAAGCAGATAGAAAATCATCCGTCATTCTCCGGGAAGACAAACGATTGCTGATTGTGTGATTACACAGCAAACTATATAAACGTCCAAAGGCCCCAAACCTCTCCGGTTCTAGATTAATGCACAACTCTGGCTCTACGGTTTGTTTTAACCCTCATGTGTTTTTCATCTCTTTGTTGAAAATCTGGCAGCGTAGCTTTAATATGTGTCGGAAGTGGCCGCTCTAGGGGTTGATACATTGTTGCGGGAGGCTTTTAATTGCTTTGCATGGATAGAAATAATAAGAGTCAGATGGCAACATTCCGAAGTTGTTACATTGTATCAATATGACGCCATCTGGTGGACATCGCTTATTGTCCTTGTATTTAATTATCGATTTTTATTTATTATATAACAACATCAAATTCTGTTGCACTTTACAGTCATTGTCATCAATATTCCCATTGGAGCTCACAATCTAAATGCCCTCTCAGTATGCGTTTTTATGTTTCTTCCAAACTCCTTGCAGATGTTGTCTTTGGTGGGATTTATCCCAGGACCCCAGTGCTGCAAAGCCAGAGTTCTAATCAATCAATGATCCTCATTTTTATTTTTTTTTGTACTGAAGAAAATTAGAGGGAGTGGCCTTTAAAGGGATGTAGCTTATAATAGCCAACCCCTATCTGTCTAAAATCTGAATATATTTATAGGGTCTAGTGTCTAAATATAGGGGTTGGCTATTAACCAAGGAGTCTTATATGCGTATGATATTTATACAGGTGGGGTGAGGTATATATTTAGCCATGCCCTTTTTATAAGACACTAGACCCTATAAATATATTCCGATTTTAGACAGACCCCATAATGAATCAAATCCACCAAACTAAGCCTCTAAATTAATATCATACTCTAGACCAGGCTTGCTAAAAGCACTCAGACCGGAGATCCCCTTAATTAATTCCGGACCCTCGACTAAACCTCCTTAAAGGGTTATTCCCAAGAGAGTAAGACGTAATTAAAAATTACAATGGGGCCAACTACTGCGACCTCCATTGATCCAGAGACCATGGCTCGAAAACCTGGGAAAAGGACTCATCAACCCAGTCATGAATGGAGTGGAGATGCAAATGCTCGACCTCTTCTCAATTCACTGTTAATTCGATCACCATAGTGTAGGTGCACATGCTCGACCTCTGCCCAATTCACTTTTAATTCGACCACCAGAGTGTAGGTGAGCATGCTCGACCTCTGCTTAATTCACTGTTAATTTGACCACCAGAGTGTAGATGCGCATGCTAAACCTCTACTCCATTTACTGTTAAATTGATCACCACAGCGTAGGTGCACATACTCGGCCTCCACTCCGTTCACTGTTAATTCGACCACCAGAGTGTAGGTGTGCACGCGCTACCTCTGCTCAAATCACTGTTAATTCGACCACCAGAGTGTAGGTGCCTATGCACGACCTCTGCTCAATTTACTGTTAATTCGACCACCAGAGTGTAGGTGCGCATGCTCAACCTCTACTCTATTTACTGTTAATTTGACCACCAGAGCGTAGGTGCACATACTCGACCTCCGCTCTCTTCACTGTTAATTCAACCACCAGAGCGTTGTGGCGCATGCTCGACCACTGCTCCATTCATTGTCTATTTTACTGAGAATACGAGGAGCACAGTGCACTGCTATTTCCACCAATTCTATGCTCAACTCTGCTCCATTCAAGACCGAGCTCTGCGATGTCTGGTTCTCTGGTTCCAGATCACTGAAGCTCCCAGCGTTCGGACTCCCAGCTATTGGTAAATTATCCCTTATTCTATGGATATGGAGAAAGCTTAATATTTTGGGACTAACCCTTTCATATACTCATACCCAAAACCTGAAACCTATATCACTATCAAACCCCAGATCAGAACCATAAAATTAATTTTAGAGGGGACCCTACAGTTTATCCCTCTGGCACGCTCAAAGGGGCTTCCTGAAGCTTCATCAGTTCTGTCTGTGTTATTTACTATATAAAAATCGAGCGTGTGCACTGCAGTGTGAGGAGGTGCCTGAGTAGGTTCCCAAACCAAATAGTATGTAGTAAAACTCGGCACTCAACTTTAAGGAAATAGTGATATAATTTATTGTAATCAGTGATGCCAAACGTTTCGGTCCCCAAGGACCTTCAACAGTGACTGTACAAAAAGATCAATAGTGAGAAAATTAAATGGTTGCATAACAAATGCTGAAACAAAGTATATACACGTGGTTTTGTAGATTCATAATGAAAAAGGGAAAAAAAACATAGAAGAAAGAACAATAATGGTTCAGTCGTTTCAGCTAAGTATCATAGAGCAAATGTACGTACCATAAATCACAGTTCAGATTGAGATTGTATAGCCAGAGTAATTTCTATTTAGCCTATGTTGACCTGAAAATGATGGTGGTGGCACAAGTGAGGATAGGAATACGTATAGTGGGTGATCACGGTGAAGACTTAAATGCTTACCCCAAGGAAACACTAGGGAATCGCGGTAACACACCGCTGGATCCAGTGCTGTGGGGTGACATATAACAGAGCCATAAGAAAAAGAGAGGCGTGAGGTAGACTGTATAGACCTGTGTATTATTAGTATACACATACCATGCAACGCAGATGCTTGGACTTGATGTGCGTTCAGAATGCTTATGCAGGTCTATAGTTATACAAACGGTACATATTTGTCATACAGTGCATAAATATCCCACAAGATATGAGTGTGGATGGAACAACATAATGAAAAGTTACCGTTAGTGTGGGTGAAATAGGCTTGAGACGAAATATATGTTGCTGCCTGGAAGAATGTGATAAGCACAAGTATGAGCCCAAAACCGGCTGTGCCCGGAGTTGAGTGCAGGAGAGCGGACCGATATGTCTTACCCTGTGTCAGAAGTATCGCGGTGTCCACCGCTGGATAGAGGCAGGCAGAGGGCGGTACATTGCCATTGTTTTATAGGGGAATGAAAGTGGCACTTCCTGGTTCTGGATTGAGACGTATACCCGGAAGTGATGTGCCCGGAAGTGAGGTAAGCGCTCCATATGCGTTCCAGTGACTTGTGCTAGGGGTGTGTCTTGCCAAACGGAGCATGCTCAGTGGAGAAAAGGCAGTAAAGTCACTTAATATAGTCTATAGGAGATAATGTGAAGCGGAGGTGGATGAAGTGCCCAAAATATTTTCTCTGGTGTCAATATAGGCGGCTCTGGAGAAGAAGAAACCATACAGTTAGCAGACAAATAGTTATTTATGTGAAAGACAATATATCATAATCCCTATTGAGACCTTTGGGAGTTAATGTTTCCAATGTGTGTATCCAGTATGATTCTCGTTTTTTGAGCAGAGAGATCCGATCGCCACCCCGTCTCAAGGGGGGTATGTGGTCGATCACCTGGAATTTCAATTGAGAGACGGTGTGTCCCTTTAAATGGAAGTGATGTGGTACAGGAAGAAGTAGATTTGCACACCGTATCGTGGATTTGTGTTTGGAGATTCTTTCCCTCACAGGGAGGGTAGTTTCTCCAATGTACAATAGACCACATGGACATTTGATTAGGTATACTACATAGGAGGTATCACAGGTAAAAAAATGTTTGATATGGAATGTTTTACCTGTGTGTGGATGGTAGAAACAATCGCCTTTGAGGACGTTGCTACACTGTGCGCAGTGTAGACATGGGTAGGTCCCCATCTTAGGGCGACTTAAAAACCTTTGTCTCTCAATTGGTGATGGGCCGATGTCCGCCCGGATGAGGTTGTTTTTAAGATTCGGTGGTCTCTTAAAACAAGGCATGAATGGTTCATGGAATTCAGGAATGTTCGGATGGGCTGTCGCTAAAAGATGCCAGTGTCGCTTTATTGTTTTGTGAAGAAGGAAGGCAAAGGGGTGGTATGTATGGATAAAGGGAATACGTGTCTGATTCGTATTCCTGCTTGTTCTGGGTACATGGTTCATGGATTCATCCAGGAGAGAAGGTGGGTAACCTCTCCTGGCAAATTTTAAGGTCATATCCTGAGTGCGGGTAGCGCGCAGGGTGTCGTCTGTCACGATTCTTTTGACCCTCTGATATTGACTGATGGGAATGGATTTTTTAACTGAAGGAGGATGGAAACTGGAGAAATGTAAAATACTATTCCTATCCGTGGGCTTGACATACAGGTCTGTAGTAATGACGCCGTTTGCGTCCTTCATAACCATTGTGTCCAGAAAATTAATTTTGTTCAAGTCATATGTCATGGTGAAGGTAATGCCTGGCCAGGAAGAATTAAGGAAAAGGAGGAATTCTTGAAGAGATTCCACTGTGCCACCCCATAGGCAAAAGACATCATCTATGAATCTTTTCCAAAGGAAAACATGTTGAAGGAATAATGGATGTTATAGATGTGGGTGGACTCGAAGTCCGCCATGTACGTGTTAGCGTACGGGGGAGCCACGTTGGATCCCATGGCTGTGCCACGTGTTTGTAAATAAAATGTGTTTTGAAACAGAAAAAAATTGTTGATAGAATGATGGATAGGAGTTCAATGACCAGGTTGACTTGATCCTCTGTCAAACCCTTGGTTGTGAGAAGGTGATGTACTGAGTTGATGCCATTAATGTGGGGATGGACGTGTATAAGTCCTTAACATCCATTGTTACTAATATGGTATTAGGAGGAATATTTGGTAGTTTCTGAATTTCATTGAGGAAGTCTCCCGTATCCAACAGAAACGAAGGAGAAGAGTGTGTGAGAGGTGTTAGAATTTTCTCCAGGTATTTGGCGATAGGTGACAGTACGGAGTTGGTGGAGGCCACTATGGGTCTCCCTGGTGGATTTTGTAGGTTCTTGTGAATTTTGGGTAGTGTGTAGAACACGGGGGTGATAGGATTTTTGTTGCGGAGATAATCGCCCGTTTTAAGATCTAGGATCCCGAGTTCGGTATATTTGGAGATGATGGTCTCGATTTTGGACTGGATTTCGCTGGTAGGATCTCTAGGTAATTTATGATAGATGGAAGTATCCGATAGTTGTCTATTGATCTCGGATATATAAGATGACTTATCCATGACTACCAGGGCCCCGCCTTTGTCTGCGGGTTTGAGTATCAATGTATCATCGTTCTGGAGGGATTTCAAGGCCTGTACTTCTATTTGAGACAAATTAGGGGGATAAAAAAGTTTCCCTTGTTCAATGTCTTTCCGTAATTTCAGAAATGACGATTGGACAAAGTCTATAAATGTCTCTACTGCATGTGAACCGTGTGGAGGGCGAAATGAACTCTTATTGCGGAGGCCCAGGTTTAGTATAGATAATGCATTAAGGGGTGCCTCTGAGGTGGGGTTGACTGTGTCCACTGAAGAGAAGTACACTTTGAGTCGTAATGTCCGAAAGAAGCGCTGTAAGTCCATGTCCATGTCAAAAGTCCTGTATTTATACGCTGGACAAAAGGATAACCCTTTTTGGAGTACTTGATGTTCTGCTATGCCCAGGGACCTAGAGGAGATATTAACTACCAACGACTCTGTACCTGTGAGCGGGTGACTCGCATCTGGTCCATGTTGTTTCTTGCATCGTGAGCTCCGTCTGGTCTTCTTCTTGAAAACCGGCGTCGTTGTCCTAAAAAAGGAGCTGGTGGGGGTCCAAAAGAGCTTCGTTCCTGTTCGGACCCTGACGTGGAATAATCTGTGGATGAACGCTGACCTCGTGTGGGTTGTCGTCTGAAGGCGGAGCTGTCCTGCCATTTATAAACCCTATTTGCTTCGTAATCAGCCGTATCCCTGGAAAATTTGTTCCTTTTCCGACTCTCAGTGTCCCTGGCGTGTTGGTCGATGCGTCCTTGTATCTGGGTTTTCAGTGTCTGCAGTTCTTCAGAGGTGCCGGTCGTGGCTAGCTGGGTTTCTATGTTCTGGATGGCTGCTGAGTTGATCTCAATGGCTTTGTGCAGATGCTCTAGCGTTAGGGTCATGAGATCGAAGGAACACTTGTTAAGTATTTGTTCGTATCTTGCACAAAAGTCTGGGGAGTCGTGAAATAGTGTGGGGCGGAGTGGTACACGTAAGCCCCTAGGAATTCTTTTTACCCGAAGGTACTCCGACAAGGTGGCACTGTGCAATCTAAGGTTAACTTGGTGCCTAAGTGCTCTTTCTAAATCGCGTCCGCGTGTCTCGCGAGGTGGTGCTTTGAGAAAATCACTAGAGAAACGAGACTGAGCCAATATTGCTGAGGTTTCTTCTGAATTATAGGAGAAAGTAGTAGAAGAAGACATGCCCACTACCCGCGTGCTACACGTTAATGGGAGATAATATATAAAAATCGAGCGTGTGCACTGCAGTGTGAGGAGGTGCCTGAGTAGGTTCCCAAACCAAATAGTATGTAGTAAAACTCGGCACTCAACTTTAAGGAAATAGTGATATAATTTATTGTAATCAGTGATGCCAAACGTTTCGGTCCCCAAGGACCTTCAACAGTGACTGTACAAAAAGATCAATAGTGAGAAAATTAAATGGTTGCATAACAAATGCTGAAACAAAGTATATACACGTGGTTTTGTAGATTCATAATGAAAAAGGGAAAAAAAAACACATAGAAGAAAGAACAATAATGGTTCAGTCGTTTCAGCTAAGTATCATAGAGCAAATGTACGTACCATAAATCACAGTTCAGATTGAGATTGTATAGCCAGAGTAATTTCTATTTAGCCTATGTTGACCTGAAAATGATGGTGGTGGCACAAGTGAGGATAGGAATACGTATAGTGGGTGATCACGGTGAAGACTTAAATGCTTACCCCAAGGAAACACTAGGGAATCGCGGTAACACACCGCTGGATCCAGTGCTGTGGGGTGACATATAACAGAGCCATAAGAAAAAGAGAGGCGTGAGGTAGACTGTATAGACCTGTGTATTATTAGTATACACATACCATGCAACGCAGATGCTTGGACTTGATGTGCGTTCAGAATGCTTATGCAGGTCTATAGTTATACAAACGGTACATATTTGTCATACAGTGCATAAATATCCCTCCGCCTTCAGACGACAACCCACACGAGGTCAGCGTTCATCCACAGATTATTCCACGTCAGGGTCCGAACAGGAACGAAGCTCTTTTGGACCCCCACCAGCTCCTTTTTTAGGACAACGACGCCGGTTTTCAAGAAGAAGACCAGACGGAGCTCACGATGCAAGAAACAACATGGACCAGATGCGAGTCACCCGCTCACAGGTACAGAGTCGTTGGTAGTTAATATCTCCTCTAGGTCCCTGGGCATAGCAGAACATCAAGTACTCCAAAAAGGGTTATCCTTTTGTCCAGCGTATAAATACAGGACTTTTGACATGGACATGGACTTACAGCGCTTCTTTCGGACATTACGACTCAAAGTGTACTTCTCTTCAGTGGACACAGTCAACCCCACCTCAGAGGCACCCCTTAATGCATTATCTATACTAAACCTGGGCCTCCGCAATAAGAGTTCATTTCGCCCTCCACACGGTTCACATGCAGTAGAGACATTTATAGACTTTGTCCAATCGTCATTTCTGAAATTACGGAAAGACATTGAACAAGGGAAACTTTTTTATCCCCCTAATTTGTCTCAAATAGAAGTACAGGCCTTGAAATCCCTCCAGAACGATGATACATTGATACTCAAACCCGCAGACAAAGGCGGGGCCCTGGTAGTCATGGATAAGTCATCTTATATATCCGAGATCAATAGACAACTATCGGATACTTCCATCTATCATAAATTACCTAGAGATCCTACCAGCGAAATCCAGTCCAAAATCGAGACCATCATCTCCAAATATACCGAACTCGGGATCCTAGATCTTAAAACGGGCGATTATCTCCGCAACAAAAATCCTATCACCCCCGTGTTCTACACACTACCCAAAATTCACAAGAACCTACAAAATCCACCAGGGAGACCCATAGTGGCCTCCACCAACTCCGTACTGTCACCTATCGCCAAATACCTGGAGAAAATTCTAACACCTCTCACACACTCTTCTCCTTCGTTTCTGTTGGATACGGGAGACTTCCTCAATGAAATTCAGAAACTACCAATATTCCTCCTAATACCATATTAGTAACAATGGATGTTAAGGACTTATACACGTCCATCCCCCACATTAATGGCATCAACTCAGTACATCACCTTCTCACAACCAAGGGTTTGACAGAGGATCAAGTCAACCTGGTCATTGAACTCCTATCCATCATTCTATTCAACAATTTTTTTCTGTTTCAAAACACATTTTATTTACAAACACGTGGCACAGCCATGGGATCCAACGTGGCTCCCCCGTACGCTAACACGTACATGGCGGACTTCGAGTCCACCCACATCTATAGACATCCATTATTCCTTCAACATGTTTTCCTTTGGAAAAGATTCATAGATGATGTCTTTTGCCTATGGGGTGGCACAGTGGAATCTCTTCAAGAATTCCTCCTTTTCCTTAATTCTTCCTGGCCAGGCATTACCTTCACCATGACATATGACTTGAACAAAATTAATTTTCTGGACACAATGGTTATGAAGGACGCAAACGGCGTCATTACTACAGACCTGTATGTCAAGCCCACGGATAGGAATAGTATTTTACATTTCTCCAGTTTCCATCCTCCTTCAGTTAAAAAATCCATTCCCATCAGTCAATATCAGAGGGTCAAAAGAATCGTGACAGACGACACCCTGCGCGCTACCCGCACTCAGGATATGACCTTAAAATTTGCCAGGAGAGGTTACCCACCTTCTCTCCTGGATGAATCCATGAACCATGTACCCAGAACAAGCAGGAATACGAATCAGACACGTATTCCCTTTATCCATACATACCACCCCTTTGCCTTCCTTCTTCACAAAACAATAAAGCGACACTGGCATCTTTTAGCGACAGCCCATCCGAACATTCCTGAATTCCATGAACCATTCATGCCTTGTTTTAAGAGACCACCGAATCTTAAAAACAACCTCATCCGGGCGGACATCGGCCCATCACCAATTGAGAGACAAAGGTTTTTAAGTCGCCCTAAGATGGGGACCTACCCATGTCTACACTGCGCACAGTGTAGCAACGTCCTCAAAGGCGATTGTTTCTACCATCCACACACAGGTAAAACATTCCATATCAAACATTTTTTTACCTGTGATACCTCCTATGTAGTATACCTAATCAAATGTCCATGTGGTCTATTGTACATTGGAGAAACTACCCTCCCTGTGAGGGAAAGAATCTCCAAACACAAATCCACGATACGGTGTGCAAATCTACTTCTTCCTGTACCACATCACTTCCATTTAAAGGGACACACCGTCTCTCAATTGAAATTCCAGGTGATCGACCACATACCCCCCTTGAGACGGGGTGGCGATCGGATCTCTCTGCTCAAAAAACGAGAATCATACTGGATACACACATTGGAAACATTAACTCCCAAAGGTCTCAATAGGGATTATGATATATTGTCTTTCACATAAATAACTATTTGTCTGCTAACTGTATGGTTTCTTCTTCTCCAGAGCCGCCTATATTGACACCAGAGAAAATATTTTGGGCACTTCATCCACCTCCGCTTCACATTATCTCCTATAGACTATATTAAGTGACTTTACTGCCTTTTCTCCACTGAGCATGCTCCGTTTGGCAAGACACACCCCTAGCACAAGTCACTGGAACGCATATGGAGCGCTTACCTCACTTCCGGGCACATCACTTCCGGGTATACGTCTCAATCCAGAACCAGGAAGTGCCACTTTCATTCCCCTATAAAACAATGGCAATGTACCGCCCTCTGCCTGCCTCTATCCAGCGGTGGACACCGCGATACTTCTGACACAGGGTAAGACATATCGGTCCGCTCTCCTGCACTCAACTCCGGGCACAGCCGGTTTTGGGCTCATACTTGTGCTTATCACATTCTTCCAGGCAGCAACATATATTTCGTCTCAAGCCTATTTCACCCACACTAACGGTAACTTTTCATTATGTTGTTCCATCCACACTCATATCTTGTGGGATATTTATGCACTGTATGACAAATATGTACCGTTTGTATAACTATAGACCTGCATAAGCATTCTGAACGCACATCAAGTCCAAGCATCTGCGTTGCATGGTATGTGTATACTAATAATACACAGGTCTATACAGTCTACCTCACGCCTCTCTTTTTCTTATGGCTCTGTTATATGTCACCCCACAGCACTGGATCCAGCGGTGTGTTACCGCGATTCCCTAGTGTTTCCTTGGGGTAAGCATTTAAGTCTTCACCGTGATCACCCACTATACGTATTCCTATCCTCACTTGTGCCACCACCATCATTTTCAGGTCAACATAGGCTAAATAGAAATTACTCTGGCTATACAATCTCAATCTGAACTGTGATTTATGGTACGTACATTTGCTCTATGATACTTAGCTGAAACGACTGAACCATTATTGTTCTTTCTTCTATGTTTTTTTTCCCTTTTTCATTATGAATCTACAAAACCACGTGTATATACTTTGTTTCAGCATTTGTTATGCAACCATTTAATTTTCTCACTATTGATCTTTTTGTACAGTCACTGTTGAAGGTCCTTGGGACCGAAACGTTTGGCATCACTGATTACAATAAATTATATCACTATTTCCTTAAAGTTGAGTGCCGAGTTTTACTACATACCTGTGTTATTTACTATGACCTAAAATTCCATCATAGATAACGCCCTGTTATGTTTTGGTAGCTGAGGATAGCAGGCAAAAACGGCAATACACCAGAGAGGTTGGAATCTACTGGATTGCAGTACCCTGACTAACCACTACAACTAAAGGCAGCCGTGGAGCGTTCCTACGTTGGTCCTAGACGCCTCGTCACAGCCTGAGAGGATAACTACACCTAAAGATAGAAAGAGGAAAGCTATCTGCCCCGGAGCAGATCCCCAAAGAACATAGGAAGCCCCCAAATATGTAATGGTGGTTAGACAAGAGGAAATACAGACACAGACAGAAAATAGTATGAGCAAACGTTGGGGCCCAATCTGCCTAGACAGAAACGGATAGGAAGGATACTTACTGCAATCCAAAAAACCCTTTAAAAAAAAGCCAACGCTACTAATTGCAAAAACACCTGAGATCACACGACCTCTACCACCTAAATTAGTTCTCTGGTGTAACAAAACTCAGCCGCAGCCACTGAAAAAACTGTAAAAGGCAAATGAACAAACAACAGTGGCTCCAGAGGAACCGAGAGGGGCCCAAGCCTCCCGGGGAGGAGAACCTGGCCAACCTCACAGAAATGCAGAGAAAAATGCAAATGGCAAGCACAAAAACAAAAAACAGAACATATCTTATCTGAGAGCAGGAGAAGAGGCAAGACTCAGCAAGCTTCCAAGTGAACCAGGAAACAACGTTAAGACAGGAACAATTGATCACCGGCAACCATGATGGGGGGAAACCTCCCTTATATCCAGCCAGTCTGTAATTCCTGATTGCCAATCCTCATTGAATGGTTCAGTACTGTTTGTAACCACCAGAGGGAGCTTCTGCTCAGAATTCATTTCTAAAACATTCATAACAGTACCCCCCCCCCCTTGAGGAGGGGTCACCGAACCCTCATTTGTGCAACCAGGTCGGTCAGGATGAGCTCTGTGATACGCACGGATCAGTCTCCTAGCATGGATGTCCGAAGCAAACACCCAAGAATTGTCCTCCTGACCATAACCTCTCACTTAACCAAATACTGGAGTTTCCGTCTAGAAAAACGAGAATCCAATATTTTCTCAACCACATACTCCAGATTGCCCTCAACCAAAACAGGGTCAGGAGGCGCAGCCATAGGAACCACTGGCTCGACAAACCTCTTCAATAAGGACTTGTGGAACACGTTATGGATCTTAAATGTCCCTGGAAGAAGTAAACGAAAGGAAACAGGATTAAGAATCTCCATGATCTTATAAGGTCCAATGAACCTAGGCTTAAACTTAGGAGATGCAACTCTCATAGGGATATTTCTTGAGGACAACCAGACCAAGTCCCCCACTTTAAACCGAGGACCATCAGTCCTATGCCGGTTGGCAAACCGCTGGGCCTTCTCCTGAGAGAGGGACAACCTCTCCACTACCTGGTCCCAAATCTGCTGCATACGCTCCACAAGAGTCAACACCCAGACAGACAGAAGCCTCCGTCTGTCCCGAAGAAAATCGAGGGTGAAACCCAAAATTACAGAAAAATGGAGACATCAAAGTGGCAGAGCTTGCCGTATTATTAAGAGCAAAGTCAGCCAAAGGCAAAAAAGAGACCCAGTCATCTTGATCAGCAGACACAAAGCATCTCAGATAAGTCTCCAATGTCTGGTTTGTTCTCTCAGTTTGTCCATTGGTCTGAGGATGAAAAGCAGAGGAGAAGGACAATTGAACACCAAGTTTAGAACAAAAAGTCCTCCAAAATCTGGAAACAAACTGGACTCCTCTGTCAGACACAAGGTTCTCAGGAATGCCGTGTAACCGAATCACGTGCTGAAAGAACAAAGGCACCAATTCGGAGGAGGAAGGCAACTTAGGTAATGGCACAAGATGTATCATTTTGGAAAACCTATCACAAATCACCCAGATAACGGTCATTCTCTGAGAAACAGGGAGGTCAGAAATAAAATCCATAGAGATATGGGTCCATGGTCTCTTGGGCACAGGCAATGGCATCAACAAACCACTAGAGCGAGAGCAAGGCTTGGAGCGAGAGCAAGTCCCACAGGACTGCACAAACTCCCTGACGTCACGAGACAAAGTAGGCCACCAAAAGGACAGACTCACCAAGTCTCTGGTACCAAAAATTCTGGGATGACCGGCCAACGCGGAACAATGAATCTAAGACATCACACTCTTCTTCCACTGGTCTGGGACAAACAATTTCCCAACAGGGCAGCGCTCGGGTTTATCCTCCTGACACCCTTCCAGAGCCAGTCTCAAATTGGGCGAGATGGCGGAAAGAACCACACCCTCTTTCAAAATAACAGCAGGATCAGATAACTCAGGAGAGTCCGCAAGGAAACTCCTCGAGAGGGCATCCGCCTAAACATTCTTAGTGCCAGGAAGAAAGGAAACCACAAAATTAAAACGTGTGAAAAACAAGGCCCACCTGGCCTGTCTAGGATTAAGTCGCTTAGCTGATTCCAGATAAACCAGATTCTTATGGTCCGTGAGGACCACCACCTGATGTTTGGCTCCCTCCAGCCAATGTCTCCACTCTTCAAAAGCCCACTTCATGGCCAATAACTCCCGATTACCCACGTCATAATTACGTTCAGTTGGAGAAAATTTTCGAGAGAAAAAAGCACAAGGGTTACTTTTAGAGGTCTCAGGATCTCTTTGGGACAAAACGGCACCTGCCCCAATTTCAGAGGCATCAACCTCCACCTGAAATGGCAGAGAAACATCAGGCTGCCGTAGAACAGGAGCAGAAGTGAATCTCTGTTTAAGTTCCTGAAACGCAGAGACTGCCTCAGGTGGCCAATTCACCACATCAGAATCCTTTTTGGTCAAATCAGTCAATGGTTTCACAATAACAGAGAAATTACCAATAAATTTACGATAAAAATTGGCAAAACCCAAGAATCTCTGAAGAGCCTTTAATGAAGTAGGTTGGACCCAATCACAGATGGCCTGAACCTTGACCGGGTCCATTTCAATAACAGATGGAGACAAAATGAATCCCAGAAATGAGATCCTCTGTATGCCAAAAAGACACTTTGATCTCTTCACATACAGAGCATTCTCTCTCAAAATCTGGAACACAGTCCGAACATGTTTCACATGAGAGTCCCAGTCATTGGAAAAAATCAAGATATCATCCAAATAAACAATCAGAATGTCATTCATGAAGGACTGGAAGAAGGAAGGAGCATTAGTGAGCCCAAAGGGCATCACTAGGTACTCAAAATGCCCCTCAGGGGTATTAAACGCCGTCTTCCATTCATCCCGTGCTTAATGCGAATAAGGTTATACGCCCCCTGAGGTCAAGCTTGGTAAACCAAGTAGCACTTTTCACCCTGGAAAACAGGTCAGAAATCAAGGGTAACGGATATTG
This sequence comes from Oophaga sylvatica, assembly GCA_033576555.1. Classification (NCBI taxonomy): domain Eukaryota; kingdom Metazoa; phylum Chordata; class Amphibia; order Anura; family Dendrobatidae; genus Oophaga; species Oophaga sylvatica. The sequence goes on along the minus strand of JARQOD010000003.1, from coordinate 424,491,241 downwards.
ATATTTCACAGTGATATTATTCAAGAGATGATAATCAATACACGGCCTTAATGAACCATCCTTTTTGGCCACAAAGAAAAAACCGGCACCCAAGGGTGAAGAGGATGGTCTGATATGACCCTTCTCCAATGACTCCTTTATATAAGACCGCATAGCGTCATGTTCAGGTACAGACAAGTTAAAAAGGCGACCTTTAGGGAATTTACTGCCAGGCACTAATTCAATAGCGCAGTCATAGCTCCTATGGGGGGCAAGGATGCAGATTTACTTTCGCTAAACACATCAGAAAAATCAGTCAAAAAGTCAGGAACATCTTGAGCCTGGGCAGAGGCAGAAAAAACAGGAGTGTTGGCATTAACACATTGGCAGCCCCAACTGGTTATAGACACAGATTTCCAATCCAAAACAGGATTATGAGACTGTAACCAAGGGAAACCTAGTACAATAATGTCATGCAGATTATACAACACCAAAAATTTGCAACTCTCCTGATGATCGGGTTCAACCCTCATTATCACCTGAGTAGAAAACTGGGGTTTATTCTCCGCCAAAGGGGTAGAATCAATCCCCAGTAGGGGAATAGACTTCCGTAGGGGCATCAAGGAAAACCCACAACGTTTAGCAAAATCAAAATCCATCAGGTTAATAGCTGCTCCCGAATCAACAAAAGCCTGAGCAGAAAATGTGGACAGGAGCAAATCAGGGTAACAGTCAACAGAAATTTAGTCTGAACACTACCCAAGACAACTGAGCGTGCAAAACGTCTTCCCCGCTTAGGGCAGACTGAAATAGCATGAGAGGCATCACCACAGTAGAAACATAACCCATTGTGTTTTCGAAACTCATGACGCTGTGCCCCAGAAGCCACTCTATCACACTGCATGGGTTCAGAAGCTGGTTCACAAGGCAACACTATTCCACGCATACTTCTACGCTCACGCAAACGTCTGTCAGTTTGAATCGCTAATGACATAGAATCATTGAGACCAGAGGGAGCAGGGAAACCCACCATAACATCTTTTACATTCTCTGACAGACCCTTCCAAAAAAGGGCTGCCAAAGCATCATCATTCCATTTGGTCAGGACTGCCCACTTTTGGAATTTCTGACAGTACAATTCAGTGTCCTCAAGCCCCTGATTTAATGCCAACAAGGTTTTTTCAGCTTGATCAGTGACATTAGGTTCATCGTACAATAACCCCAGAGCCAGAAAAAATGCATCAACATTACTCAAAACAGGGTCCCCAGGTGTCAGGGAAAAAGCCCAATCCTGAGGTTCGCCGCGCAGGAGAGAGATGACAATTTAAACCTGCTGTGCTGCGTTCCCTGAGGACTTAGGTTTTAAGGCAAAAAACAACTTACAGTTATTTTTGAAATTCAGAAATTTAGCTCTATCCCCCAAAAACAAATCTGGCATGGGGATCCTGGGTTCCACAACTGGCAACCTAGCAAGAAAGGTAGCAATACTCCGAACCTCAGTGGCAAGCTGATCCACACGGCCAGACAACTGTGCAAACTCCATTGAGAAAAAAAAAAATCCTCCTCAGCACCCAGAGAAAAAGAGGGAAAAAATGCAACAAACAGAAAAAAAAAAAATCTCTGACAACTCTGACAACCTTTTTTGTTTCCACACTATTTTTCCTTTCTGTGAGTACCATACAATTTTCAGTTGGGCCGGTGATACTGTTATGTTTGGTAGCTGAGGAGAGCAGGCAAAAACGGCAATACACCAGAGAGTTTGGAATCTACTGGATTGCAGTACCCTGACTAACCACCACAACTAAAGGCAGCCGTGGAGCGTTCCTACGTTGGTCCTAGACGCCTCGTCACAGCCTGAGAGGATAACTACACCTAAAGATAGAAAGAGGAAAGCTATCTGCCCCGGAGCAGATCCCCAAAGAACATAGGAAGCCCCCAAACATGTAATGGCGGTTAGACAAGAGGAAATACAGACACAGACAGAAAATAGTATGAGCAAACGTTGGGGCCCAATCTGCCTAGACAGAAACGGATAGGAAGGATACTTACCGCAATCCAAAAAACCCTAAAAAAAAAGCCAACGCTACTAATTGCAAAAACACCTGAGATTACACGACCTCTACCACCTAAATTAGTTCTCTGGTGTAACAAAACTCAGCCGCAGCCACTGAAAAAACTGGAAAAGGCAAATGAACAAACAACAGTGGCTCCAGAGGAACCGAGAGGGGCCCAAGCCTCCCGGGGAGGGGAACCTGGCCAACCTCACAGAAATGCAGAGAAAAATGCAAATGGCAAGCACAAAAACAAAAAACAGAACATATCTTATCTGAGAGCAGGAGAAGAGGCAAGACTCAGCAAGCTTCCAAGTGAACCAGGAAAAAAAAACGTTAAGACAGGAACAATTGATCACCCGCAACCATGATGGGGGAAACCTCCCTTATATCCAGCCAGTCTGTAATTCCTGATTGCCAATCCTCATTGAATGGTTCAGTACTGTTTGTAACCACCAGAGGGAGCTTCTGCTCAGAATTCATTTCTAAAACATTCATAACAACGCCCCCTGTCTGGCTCCAGGTGAAAAGGATATATCAATGGGTGATGGTGACAGGGAGACTAAAAAATAAGGGGGCCTCGGTAACATCAGGTGAACTGACATCCTGCAAGGTCAACCAAAGGCTTCTGGGTCCCGGTGTAACTGCACCCACTGTACACCCTATAATTTTGCACTTCCATGAACAACTTTTGACCTTGCTGGAAAGTCAATTGTACACTGAAAATGCCTCACTATATGGCAGTATTGTAAGGAATGGACCCCCATCAAATGAGACACAGTCCATTGCAACTGGAATGGTTTCTTTACTACAAACTTTGCACAGCATATCCACAGTTGTTACATTTCTGGTTACAGATTCTTACAGGATTCTTCAACTTTCCCTACACCGCTGACACTTTCTTGCAGTATGCGCCCAGATCGGACCATCTTCGACTGCTTCTCAGCTTCCTCCCGGCTCAACCTCGCCGCGTGACAATCCCCTCTGCCTGCTTCGCCCCAGGATAGAGATCATCAGTCACTAGACTAGGCTGCCTCTGACAAAGCATTCGACCAGTCCGTACTGTTCCCTGTAAAGCTTCAGCGTTCCTCTCTTCCTCACTCACTGCATCTGAGCGTTCCTCGGTCCGTTCAACTGCAGACCTCCGGGCGTCTGCCCGGACCAAAATCTGCCGCAACTTCTGCATTCTTCTGTCCCACAGTTCTTATGTTCCTTAACTGTGGATACATGGGACAAACACTTGTTGAAACATTGCGGGGCTATCGAGATGTCCTGGGCCTAGAGCCTGTGTGAACACTAAGCCTCGTCTGACTAAACTTCCCTAAACCTCGTAGCTTAACACCCAACAGCCCCTCCTGTGTTAACCTCTTATTGTCTAACTAAGATCTACACTAATACTGGTCACTAGTATGCCCAAATCTAGTGGCCCCAAGTGAAACTACACTTACCCAAAAACTATCAACACTAAAGTACCCCCCTCTAGTGTCCGGCAGGTGTACTACGAACTGTCCCTATCTACTAAGCATAAAATACAGTTTTTATAGTACAAGGACAGCACACGTATATTACAACGTACATAAAATGGTAACACAGGAAAAATTGTGGCAATACCATTAATTATGCGGGGTAGAGCAATACCACCAAATATAAACAACGACATAATAGTAATCAACACATGTAAAACATTTATACATTAAGAAACATTGGGGAGCAAAGCAAGGCGGTAATTCTGTCACCCCCTTACAGCATCATTACCAAAAATATTTTCTGAAAGTTCACCCTTTAATGTGTCTGCCAACTTTATATTCCACATTACCGAACACTTGATTTTCCGTCTCTGTGAGAGGAATCTGAGTACATCTGTACAGAATTGGTCTCAGGAAGTTTTATCTGCCATATAATAGATCAGGGTTCGACAAGCCCGGGTTTGTCGGGGCTCTGAGCAGGCGGGGGGGCACACTCGCCGTCGGCACTGGGGCGCCCGTTAGCGGAGGAGAGCGCTGTCACTTCCCCCCGCCCCCGCTTGCTCAGGGCCCCGGCAGCAGCTGGCACAATACTCACCGCTCCCCGTGCCTCCGCTGCCGCAGCTCCGGGCTCCAGGGGGCGCCTGCGCTTCCTCTCACAGCAGCGCTGCTGAATGACGTCATCATTCACCAGCCAGCTGTGGCAGAGAGTGCGCAGACGCCGGACAGGTGAGATATGTGTGTGTGTGTCTGTGTGTGTGTGTCTGTAGTGCGGTGCTTTGTGTGTGTATGTGAGAGAGTGCTTGTGTGCTGCGGTGCTGTCTGTGTGATGGTGGTGGGGGAGGGCAGTGATGATGATGATGGGGAGGTATTGATGATAATGGGAGGCATTGATGATAATGGGGAGGCATTGATGATGATGGGGAGGCATTGATGATAATGGGGAGGCATTGATGATGATGGGAGGCATTGATGATAATGGGGAGGCATTGATGATAATGGGGAGGCATTGATGATGGGGAGGCATTGATGATAATGGGGAGTCATTGATGATGATGGGGAGGCATTGATGATGATGGGGAGGCATTGATGATAATGGGGAGGCATTGATGATGATGCAGAGACATTGATGATGATGGGGAGGCATTGATGATAATGGGTAGGCATTGATGATAATGGGAGGCATTGATGATGATGGGAGGCATTGATGATAATGGGGAGGCATTGATGATGATGGGAGGCATTGATGATGATGGGGAGGCATTGATGATGATGGGCAGGCGATGATGATGATGGGCAGGCATTGATGATGGGGAGACGATGATGATGATGGGGAGGAATTGATGATGATGCGGAGCATTGATGATAATGGGGAGGCATTGATGATGATGGGGAGGCATTGATGATAATGGGAGGCATTGATGATAATGGGGAGGCATTGATGATGATGGGAGAACATTGATGATAATGGGGAGGCATTGATGATGATGGGGAGACATTGATGATGATGGGGAGACATTGATGATGATGGGGAGGCATTGATGATGATGGGGAGGCATTGATGATAATGGGGAGGCATTGATGATGATGGGGAGGCATTGATGATGATGGGGAGGCATTGATGATGATGGGGAGACATTGATGATAATGGGGAGGCATTGATGATGATGGGGAGGCATTGATGATAATGGGGAGGCATTGATGATGATGGGGAGGCATTGATGATGATGGGAGGCATTGATGATGATGGGGAGGCATTGATGATGATGGGCAGGCGATGATGATGATGGGCAGGCATTGATGATGGGGAGGCGATGATGATGATGGGGAAGCATTGATGATGATGCGGAGACATTGATGATAATGGGGAGGCATTGATGATGGGGAGGCATTGATGATAATGGAGAGGCATTGATGATAATGGGAGGCATTGATGATGATGGGGAGGCATTGATGATGATGGGGAGGCATTGATGATGATGGGGAGGAATTGATGATGATGAGGAGGCATTGATGATAATGGGAAGGCATTGATGATGATGGGGAGGCATTGATGATGATGGGGAGGAATTGATGATGATAGGGAGGCATTGATGATGATGGGGAGGAATTGATGATAATGGGGAGGCATTGATGATGATGGGGAGACATTGATAATGGGGAGGCATTGATGATGATGTAGAGGCATTGATGATGATGGGGAGGCATTAATGATGATGGGGAGACATTGATGATGATGGGCAGGCGATGATGATGATGGGCAGGCATTGATGATGGGGAGGCGATGATGATGGGGAGGCATTGATGATGATGGGGAGGCATTGATGATAATGGGGAGGCATTGATGATGATGGGGAGGCATTGATGATAATGGGGAGGCATTGATAATGGGGGGCATTCATGATGATGGGGAGGCATTGATGATGATGGGGAGGGATTGATGATAATGGGGAGGCACTGATGATGGGGAGGCATTGATGATGATGGGGAGGCGATGATGATGATGGGGAGGCGATGATGATGATGGGCAGGCGATGATGATGATGGGCAGGCATTGATGATGATGGGGAGGCGATGATGATGATGGGGAGGCGATGATATGATGAGGAGGCGATGATATGTTGATGGGCAGGCATTGATGATGATGGGGAGGCCATGATGATGATGGGGAGGCAATGATGATGATAGGGAGGAGGCAATGATGATGATGAAATGAAAAAAAAATTCTGGCTCCTAAATTTTTTGGCTGGCTCCTAGATTCTGAACAACTTTGTCGACCCCTGTAATAGATTGCCTCACCAGGCTGCACAGACTTGTTTTAGGCCCCTCCCACTCAACAACAGGAAATGTTTAGAGATTGGATACAAATAGATGTAGTTTTAAATTAGCAACATGGGTGATGGCAGAGAAACCAAAGAAGGCGCCATGTTTTCGCAGCCTTTCCCATGCCTCTTTCTGCTCCATAGTAATAGTTTTCCCTTCGTATCTTCTCTCCACACGACATTAGAAGAATAATGCCACAATCCTTCGGGCGGTTTTAAAGCTTTGTGTAATTTTAATCCAAAATGTTATAAAATATGTATCCCCATCAGATGACCTCACCGGGACTTCTCTCCACTTGATGGGTAGAGTCGATGTGGCAGCTTCCTCCTGTTAATTCATGTCGCTGTCAGAGGAAATCTCTTCTTGTAGGGATAAGGTTCATGAACGCATCGTTCTTCGGCTCTGTCACCGAATATCAAATACTTTATGCATCCGGAGCATTGTTTGGAAGTTGAGGACGAGATCGTGTTCCTTCTGGGCACCGCAACCTTCGTCTTCTGGAGTAGATCTCCTACTCGCTGATACGAGGACCTTTCCGTAAAGATTCATGTCAGCTGCAGCACATGTGGATGCACCAATGTAGCAGAGATGTCTGATGGAGCAAATGTGCCTCCTTTATCAACTAGGATTTGTCTCAGAGACAAGGAGTTAGTGTAGAAATTAAGTGGATGGTGGAAGTCAAATCTACTTGGCCCGGAGTTGCTGGAGATGATCTCTTTATTCCTCCAGTTTCGACTCCCAAGAAGAGGACATTGCACTATAAATAAGATGGCATCAGGAGGTAGAACTGATTGAACTGGAAGTGATCACTCTTTTTTCCTCCAATTTAGGCTCCCAAGAGGAGGACATAGTACCAGAAATAAGAGGGCATTCGGAGACAGAACTGCTTGAACTGGAGGTGATCACTTTCTTCCTCCAGTTTCGACTCCCAAGTGGTGGACATGGCACTGGATATAAGAGGGTGACGGGAAGTAGAATTGAGGTTCTTGCTCTTTCGTCCTACTGTTTCTTATCCCAGTAAGCTAACATACAAATGACAAAAAACTGACTGGCACGTCCAGACTAGTGTGAATAGGTGCATACAGAAGGAGCTACCTCCATATACAATATACAAAGAAAAAATGATTACTGACCGAGCACTCCACCCTTCAACATGTGGTGATTTTAATTACAGCAGGCTCCTACTTACCTATAAATGCAGGCATTGCTGAGAGAGGTGTCCACATTCACCCAGGAATTCAGACATCAGCCTTAGGCTGGCTTCAGACCCAACGTATAAAAATACGGACCATATTGTACGGCTGGCAGCCTTGCAAAATGGACATATAATGGTTTTTAGGCCTGAAATTCATTTAAACCATCATCAGCAACCCTATTTATTGGCTCTGCATCAGGTGGCAGCCCCCAATCTGGCCATTTTGGTGCTGTGCTTGTGTTGGAGGCTGCTGCTTGTTTGCCAAAATGTCTGACACTCTTCAGTTCACCCCAACTGAACGAGTTCTGTACAACTTGGTTTTATCCCGCCGCTTTGGGCAGCCATACCCAGTGATAGTTGCTCCGTGGAGGAGGAAATGAATGTGGGTGCATCCGCATTTGAGGCAACGCCTCACTAAAGGCCATTTTCACCGCCTTTATGCATCTCTTCGGACACATCCCGACAAGTTTTTTCTCTGTTGTCGGATGAGCATTGCCACATTTGATGTTTTGTTGGAGATCGTGCGCCCAGGGATCACCTACCAGGACACCAGGATGCGCAAAGCTATCTCTGCAGAGGAGCGACTTCTCCTTACGCTACGGTATGTATTCCTCACCTTCTTACTGTATGCTGATGATGTGTTTTCCCACAACTTTTCCTTTACACGTATGCCTTTTGCTTAATTATCTTCATCATATATCCCAAATATCAGCTCGAAGTACCAGAACTATGATCTGTATGTCAAATTCACATAGACCTTTAACTTGTATATAATTTTGGTTAGGCTTGTTTGTAAATTACATCCTCTTATGGTTATCTACAGTGCATTTGTGAAACCTTTGGCCTGGTGTAATGTTTTTTCTCTCTACATTTGTTTAATTGTAGGTTCCTGACAACTGGCATTTCATATGCCACACTCCATTTGGAGTTTTTGATTGGGAGATCAACCATATCTGGCATTGTTCGTGATACATGTTCCCAACTCTGGGACAGACTTCATCAAGAGGTTATGGCTGAGCCCAAGATGGAAGACTGGATGAGGATTGCCAGGGGATTTGAGGAGCAATGCCAATTTCCAAATTGTATAGGAGCTCTGGATGGGAAGCACATCCGTGTGCTTAAGCCGCCGAACTCAGGGTCCCAATTCTATAATTATAAACAATATTTTTCTGTAGTGCTGTTGGCTCTGGCTGACAGTAACTACAGGTTTATAATTGTAGACATTGGGGCCTATGGAAGAACTGGAGACTCTAGAGTCTTCATTTCTTCAATTATGGGTCAGCAGCAGTGCAATAACCAGTTGCACCTACCACCACCACGTCAACTTCCTGGCTCCAATCTTGAACCTGTGCCGTATGTTGTAGTTGGGGATGAGGCCTTCCAACTATCAAGGAATGTAATGAGGCCATATCCACGACAAAACCTTGACGACCGGCGTAGGATCTTTAACTTGCGCCTATCACGGGCCCGGCGCCTGGTGGAGTGTGCCTTTGGCATTCGTTGTGCAAAATGGCGGGTGCTCCAGTCTGCTATTCAGCTGAGTGAAGCCAACGTCAATGAGGTCATCAAAACATGTGTTGTACTACATAATTTCACTAGAATGCATGATTGTGGCCCATCTGATGTTGGTGAATGTGTGGTGACCAATGGGGATATGCCTAGGCCACATGTCATCCCTTTACGTCGTCCACTCTCAGGACTGAAAACCCGTGATATATTTACCCAGTATTTTGTGTCACCTCAAGGTACTACAACCTGGCAAGATGAGGCATTATCAATGCTGTAATGTTGTTATGTGTTTATAGATAAATATGTTTTTTCACTGACATAGTCTTTGTGTCTGGTGTTAATGTTCATAACAGATGTGTAGAAACAAGTTATGACAGAAGAGTCCAAACTAGCCATAAAAATTAGTTTTTATATTGGCAAACTCTCACTTGAGGTAGTGACTATACCATATTTTTGTCATATGGTATATGTCTTAAAAGCAGAATACTGTACGTCTGCATTATTACACAACAAGTACAAAAATAAGTCATAAAAAAATAACAAACATTTGTATAAATAATAATACATAATCAAAATAACAAACTTTCACTATGCCTAGTGAAGACCATATGTGAACCATATGTTGGCTTTTTTAGATTAGACTAGTGCAAATATGCATTAGACAACAAGGAGTAAAAGTAAAGATAAAAAAATAACAAACATTGGTATAAATAATAATAGATAATGAAAATAACAAACTGTCACTTTGCCTGCTGAAGACCATATCTGTACCTTATGGTTTTTGGAGGCGTTCAGATTAGTGCAAATCTGCTTTACACATGTTGTAAAAATAAATATAAAAAAAATAACAAACTGGGTTTGAAATAATAATATATAATAAAAATAACAAATCAGAGTTGGTGGTATGTTGGTGGTGGGGTTGGCGGGTGACCAGCGTTTCTGTGTTGTTGGCTTGGGTGACCACCTTGACCATCACCCTGTTGGGGTGGATTTTCTTGGCCCTGAGCTAACATCTGGGCACTGTCAGGTTGTTGTGTGGGCACATTGCCATAAAGATAATGGACATGGAACTCCTGGGGAAGCTGGTACCCACGAGAATCATACCCCCCAATATGACCATGTTGCCCAAATCCAGGTTGGGACCAGCCTTCAACACTGGATCTGTACAAGTGACCATATTGGGAAGTTGGGTTGTAGCCTGCCATTTGACCCTGTTGTTGCCAAGGTTGGTTTTGTGGGGGAATGGGTTGAGGTGTAGGCGCACGTGCAGGAGGATCCTCAGATCCTAATTGAGCATGCACATTTGGTGGAGGGTAAGGCGCAGAAGATTACGGGGTGAGAGCTGCCACCTCTTAAAGAATTCAAACACCTCATATGGGGTATTTGGGGGTGTGCATGCATCAATTAGGATCTGAATGGATCCTCGCACACGTAGCCTGACCTCACGGGGTAGGTAGCTGGCAAGGCTACGCGAATAAGCCTCTTCACCCTCATCCACAGCTGCCCTTGATAGATAATTGAGGACCCCTGTGTCCACATGCCTCCGGGTTTCAGAGGCAGTGTTGTCTCACCGTCTTCTCCCACGGCGGGATATTGCAGCAGGCTGGGCGGAGACCCCCAGAGATACAGTAGGGCTGCTGCTGTTTGCTGCTTCCTCAAGGCTGGCGGGTGGTGCTGCAGCTGGTGGGTCAGGTACTGGTAGAGGTGCAGCTGGTTGGTCAGGTCCTGGTGCTGGGGAAGCTTGGGGGATGCAGCTGGGAGGGTCAGAAGATGGGCCAGCCACCTCTTCACCTCCCCCAACCGGGTCTCTAATGGCCTATGAGTCGGAGCCTGTCTCCCTCTCAGTGAGGTTGGACTGAGTTCTGTTTGGAAATTAAATGGAAATATAAATTGTTGGAGATGTCAGCCTAAACAGCATATGTGTTATGTGGTGTGATGTATGTACTTACGGTCTCAGATCCAAAATAGGAGCCAAAAACCCAGGCGGTCAAAGTACACATATTTCCGCTTGGTTGGTGCTGCTGAACCACTCCTGGCCCTCTGCTGACGTTCTCGCCAGTACTGATCACGGATGCTTCTCCAGCGTCTCATTACATCATCCACTGCAATGTGACATATAATTTCATCATTTACCTAGCTGCACAATGCCAAATTGTTACACATACATTTCACATAGTTATGGGGGCCTAGTCGGATGTCAGTATACTAACATTTTGGCGCATAAAAAAAAATTATATTTTAGGGATACTCTACTCAATTATTACGTTGTGCCCTTTAAGATGTTTTGTAAAAAATCTGGTAACTTACTCATTCGCTGCTGCTCCTCGCGTGGGCTTTCACCAAAGTTGGGAAATATCTGCCCACAGATGCACCTCCATGCCGCGTCTTTTCTTGCGCGGTCTGCGTAGTGTGCATCTTGTTGGTCCCAAATTTCGGGCCTCTCCTGGACCAAAAGTATCAGCATCTCCACATTGATGATGGTTGACATCATGGCCGACTCCGTGGAGGCGTCCTTCCGGGATGTCTGGCGCTCTTTTTGAGCTAATTTGCATGTGTCACCTTCCTCCTGCAGCATGTGTTGCACCATTTCCTGTGAGCTGCAGAAGTCTTGCGTATTTCTCGCAAGTCACACGTGTGGTCCGTGTGTAATCCGTTGTTTTCTCGCACCCATAGACTTTCATTGGCGTACAACGGGCGTAATACGCGTACAATCGCAGCATGCTGCGGGTGTCTCGCACCGTAAAATACGGCAGAGAAATATATGCATGATCAGAGCTGCCCCATAGAGAAATATTGGTCCGAGTTGTAATGCGTGATTTTCACGCCTCTCACTCGTCCGTATTCCTCTCTAGTGTGACGCCGTCCTTAGAGAGGTATTCACACACGTAGGAACCCATCAGTTTTTGATGCCACCTTGATGATGGTTGATGGGCCTATATAATCTGACCAAATTTTATGATAAGCGTCTCAACATTTTTTTCCTAATATTCAAAAGCCGTACTACTATTCATATTTCATATATTTCACATTGACATGCTTTAGCACGACAGAGTGCAACCTTTTTTGTATATTGTATATGGAGGTAGCTCCTCCTGGTATGCACCTATTCACACTAGTCTGGATGTGCCAATCATTTTTTGTTATTTGTATCATGAGGATTGGCATTCAATAACAAGTTTAGGCACAGAGAATTGGACCTGGCCAATCTATCAGTGAAGTGACAAGTCTGCAACAATCCAACAAGGGGCTTGTCCCATTGATTGAGCACAGCGGCATACAATTGGTAGTGCCAGGTATAGCAGTTTAGTTCCATTCACTTGAATGAGACTGAGTTGCAGAAATCTGCAATTGCAGGCGCTGCCACCACAAAATGTGCTCATGGCACAATTGCTGACTGATGAGGGTGCCTGGAGTCGAATATCAACCCATCTGATACTGATGGCCTATATTCTTGTAAAAAAAAATTTCAAAATATTTTGCAAAAATTTGCTATTTTTTTGTATGCAAAATTCATACCTAAAAACTAGTGCAAGTTGATTGATATCATCTCCCTCATTCTGTTATTAATAGTTCTAAAAATCTGGGCTCCAAGATGATGAGCTATAGTGAACGATTTGATAGAAACTTCTTACATACCTCCCCCCTCAACTTTCTGGGTTTTTAGAGGGTCGTATCATAATTCGGATTCCAAAACTAACATGATTTATTTTCATATGCATTAAAGGTAAATTACGGGGGCAGTTCCATGCATGAGGACCACAGCAATCAGCTCCCCATATCTCAGCTTCCTAGGCAAATATTGTAAATGCGAGACAGTACTGATTATTTTCTCTCTTTTTCTGTCTACTTTGATACCTGAGCCCCGAATGAATTCAGCAGTAGAAAACTAGTGAGGAGGAACCTAGCGTCGCTGACAATCTACTCTTTATCTTGGTGGCTCAGGAAGCTAATGCGAGATGCGGGAAGGCGATAGGAGATGTGATTGCAGCTGCTCAAGCCGCCAGGGATATATGTTTGGATATGGAACTTGCTTTTCAGACATAATGCGAACACACACATATACAAAGAGGATTTTTTACCTTCCGTCGTGCCTCGGAGATGCCGTTTTGATGTTTATTTGCTGCAAGTCTCAGGGAAATTTATGTATATTTATGGAATTATCCAACTTGACAGTCATTTAAACTGCGCTAGTTACTATAAAACCGGTTTCCATGTAGGAACTGTAGAGCCAATGGGGCTCAGGTGTGAAATATGAGATAAAAAATGGCATAATTAAATGAAGTGGGCGCTGCGTGTTCTTGTATCTGAAACATGCAAAATGTGTGATAATTTTGCCCCCTTTTTCTTTACAAATTCATTTTTTTTTTACAAAATATTTTGGGATCTTCAGGGAACATGGCCGAACAGTCACAGACTTGCAGTATGTACAGTGAAGGAAATAATTATTTGATCCCTTGTTGATTTTGTAAGTTTTCCCACTGACAAAGACATGAACAGTCTATAATTTTAAGGGTAGGTTAATTTTAACGTTGAGAGATAGAATATAAAAATAAAATCCAGAAAATCACATTGTATAAAATATATAAATTTATTTGCATTTTACAGTGAGAAATAAGTATTTGATCCCCTACCAACCATTAAGAGTTCTGGCTCCTACAGACCAGTTAGACGCTCCTAATCAACTCGTTACCTGCATTAAAGACAGCTGTCTTACATAGTCAGTCACCTTTATAAAAGACTCCTGTCCACAGACTCAATCAGTCAGACTCTAATCTCTACAACATGGGCAAGACCAAAGAGCTTTTCTAAGGATGTCCGGGACAAGATCATAGACCTGCACAAAGCTGGAATGGTTTACAAAACCATATTTAAGACCAGAGGTGGACATACCGCAGGTTCATCCGATGCGGTTGCATCGGGGCTCGGAGGTGGAGGGGTGCCCCTGCAAGCTGGCTAATAATGAGGGCGTTCTGGCCAGATTGCCCTCTTGTGCGGCAGGCAGGGAGCGATCCCTGCAGCTCCGCTGCCTGCAAGAGAGAATGGCAGCGGAGCAGAGCTGCAGGGATCCGTCCTGCTTCCTGCCCACGCTTCCTGTCTCACACAGCAGCAGCTGAATGACATCATCATTTTGTGCCGCAGCTGTTTGAGACCTTAAGGAAGCTGCCAGCGATGCTGCGGCTGCAGGATACCGTGCACAGAGGTGAGGTGTGTGTGTTGTGTGTGTGTACGTATGCAGAGAGGTGAATGGTGCTGTGTGTTTCTGTGTGTAGGTGGAGGAGAGGGCATGTGTGCGTGTGGATGTAGAGAGGTGAATGGTGCTGTGTGTGTAGGTGGAGGAGAGGGCAATGATGGGGGTGATGGGGCAGAAGGCAATGATTGGGTTGACGGAGAGGGCAATGATGGGGCAGAAGGCACTGATTGGGTTGACAGAAGGGCAATGATGGGGCAGAAGGCAATGATTGGGTTCACGGAGAGGGCAATGATGGTGGTGATGGGGCAGGAGACAATGATGGGGGTGATGGGACAGGAGGCAATGATTGGGTTCACTGAGAGGGCGATAGTGGGGCAGAAGGCACTGATTGGGTTGACGGAGAGGGCAATGATGGGGCAGAAAGCAATGATTGAGTTCACGGAGAGGGCAATGATCGGGGTGATCGGGCAGAAGGCAATGATGGGGTGATGGGGCAGAAGGTAATGATTGGGTTCACGGAGAGGGCAATGATGGGGCAGAAGGCACTGATTGGGTTGACAGAGAGGGCAATGATGTGGCAGAAAGCAATGATTGGGTTCACAGAGAGGGCAATGATGGGGTGAGGGGGCAGAATAATAAATAATAATAATAACAATTTTATTTCTATAGCACCAACATATTCTGCAGCACTTTACATTTTAGGGGGACATGTACAGACAATAGACATTACAGCATGGCAATAAACACAGATCAAAGTAGATACCAAGAGGAATGAGAGCCCTGCTCGCAAGCTTACAATCTGTGAGGAAAAAGGGGAGACATGAAAGGTAGATGGTAACAATTGCTTTCGTTGTTCGGACCAGCCATAGTGTAAGAATTGGGTGGTCATGTAATTCTGCATGAACCAGTTAACAGCCAAAGTATGTAACAGTACAGACACAGAGGGCTATTAAATGCATAAAGTGGGTGAGAACATAATACGAGGTACCTGATTTTGGTAGAAATTTTTTTGAATGGGCCAACAGGGATAGTTAGGTTAATGCGTTGAGGCGGTATGCCAGTCTGAACAAATGCGTTTTAAGGGCACGCTTAAAACTGTGGGGATTGGGGATTAATCGTATTAACCTGGGTAGTGCATTCCAAAGAATTGGCGCAGCACGTGAAAAGTTTTGGAGACGGGAGTGGGAGGTTCTGATTATTGAGGATGCTAACCTCAGGTCATTAGCAGAACGGAGGGCACGGGTAGGATGGTAGGCTGAGACAAGGGAGGAGATGTAGGGTGGTGCTGAGCCATGGAGTGTTTTGTGGGTGAGGGTAATAAGTTTGTACTGGATTCTGGAATGGATGGGTAACCAGTGTAATGACTGGCCAAGGTAGAGGCATCGGTATAACGATTGGTGAGGAATATGATTCTGGCTGGCAGAAGGCAATGATGGGGGTGATGGGGCAGAAGGCAATGATTGGGTTCTCAGAGAGGGCAATGATGGGCAGAAGGCACTGATTGGGTTGACAGAGAGAGCAATGATGGGGAAGAAGGCAATGATTGGGTTCACAGAGAGGGCAATGATGGGGGTGATGGGGCAGAAGGCAATGATTGGGTTGACGGAGAGGGCAATAATGGGGGTGGTGGGGAGGAGGAAATGATGAACATGGTGGAATGGGCAATAATAGGGGTGGTGGGGAGGAGGAAATGATGGAGGCAGTGTAATGGACAATGATGGGGGTGGGGGGAGACAATTATGGTGGTGGAAAGGGCATCGTATACAGTGGAGCTGCCGTCCACGATGACTGGTCTATGAGGTGGATGTCTTGTGCCCGGAGGTGAACCGGAGGTAGACTGTCCTGTGCCCGAAAGAGGAGCGTGTTTAACGGCTGCAAACAGGTGGATATGGTATCTGGCTGTAATCCGGAGGATGTCAAGGGCTGTGTACGGCTGTGTGTAAGAGTAAGAGACATTCACATGGTGGTTCAGTCGCCCACGGCTACTGGTCAAAGGGAAGTCCAGCGTGTTTAGTGACTGTAAACGGAAGGATGCCGTGTAGCATGTAGTGCGGTGAAATGGACACTAATACTATGCACTGAGATTATATGCACTTGTGTGAATTTGGTTGTTTAATGCTGTGAAGGAACACATTAAAAGAGTTTGTTGTTTGAACTTTGTGGGTCACTGCCTCATCACTGCATAAGTATGTTACCGGTGCACTACAGTCCCCCTTATGTTCAATTAATAATTAGTGGAAGCGGTTTTTCTGGACAAGTAGAAAATCAGCTGATGTTCCGACATCTCATGGTTGGAAATTTTAGTATCATGCACAAAAATTTTAAAAACATGCACAAACATTTCCATTAAAGGGTCATTCTTAAAAAGTTTTCCCCTATCTGTGGGACACCCAGCGATACTGAAATATGAGCCTCTAGAACCCAGAGAATGGTGCTCTGCAACCCCGTTTTCCATGTGCATGTTCAGCGTCCGCTCCATTGATTGTCAATGGCACTGTCAAAGAAAGCCACGTACGGCAGCAGTCCCATTGAGAATGAAAGGAGCAGACGTGGAGCTTGCATTCTTCCTCTCCATTCAAGATAGGGGTTGAGATCCACATTCTTGGGGTTCCAGTGCCCCAATCTTGGGATTGCTATGGATTGGGTATAACTTGTTTTTGTTTTTTTTTGGAAGGAGCAGAGGTAACCCTTCAAAATCAAGGTTACTATAATAAAATAACTTGCCTTTTTTGGTTCACACCCAAGCTTATGTAGGGACCATCACTCTGCCTTATAAACAGTTGTTTTTTCATTTGTGAAAGTCTTACTTTCTGAAGACACCAAAGAGTGTAAGACCGCTCCTGAGCGAGAAGCCACTCCCATGAGGAAATCCTTCACACTTCATACAGTTTTTATAGTCTTCCATACATTTTCTAACTTTTCTGGGCAACAAACAGTGGTCAATAAGAAAAGAATGGAGATTATTATGGTGAGGAACCGGCCAGTTTTACCCTAAAAACCAAATATTCCATTTCTGACAACTTTCCAGGGGGCAAGCCTGACATAGAAGAAGACTTCCTTGGGATTTACCATGACACCCTGGTCATTGCTTGGCCATTGTTTTTCACTTTTTCTGTTTCAACAGCCTATATGTCCAATTTGCTTCTTGAAGAGGGAAGACATGACTGCTTTTGGGTAGAATCGAAGAGAGAAGGCTTTTATGGAAATTTTAGGATTAACGCCATAATGGGGGATCATATTTGCTCCATTATGGAACCCCTTCTCTTGTCTGTTTCCCCTTATACACTTTATATGGATGTTGTACCAGAACAATGGACTTGACCAATAAATGGAGAGGGGTTAGGGTTAACTATAACCTTAACCTGTAGATGAAAACTTTGGTGGGGCTGTCGAGAGAGAGACTAGAAGCCGCTATACACATTAGTTGGTCAAATCCACCAATTTTGGAAGGACTGGCAAACACTGATCTAATACGTGACGTCCTCTTAAGATCTACCCAAGACGTGGCTTTTCTCTACCAAAGAAGGTGTTGCTTCTGAAGACCTAACATCTTGGTTCACTGTGAAACCTACCCTTGTCAGCAGTCCATATGGAGGCTCCACCTGAAAGAAAAGCGGTATAAATGCACAATGACTATGGAGCGAAGTCCACAATAAACCCTCCATTATGCATGTTAGTTATTTAGTACACAAAAATATCAATAACCGGGCTTTCACCAAGATCCTCCTGCAGTGACCCAAGGTGGCACAGCCATTAATAATTCATGGCGGGCAGGATTATAGTAAGCTCTGCTGCTTTACTTATCTATTACAGGGACATAGGTTAGGAATGTAATAAATTTCAGCAGTCTCGGGGATTACAGATCCATCATTTATTACAGATGCACATGAATTAATCATGCTGAGGGGATGCAGCAGGAGTGAATGGGGACTTACTGCAGGAGAAATGTACCATGCATGGTCCTCACACCTGGTCATATGGAAGAATACAACCAAAGCCAACATAATAGAAGACAGGCAATCTGGTCATAGAGAGTAAACTGAGCAGTCAGGCCCTGAGCAAAGGTCTCCTTACCTCTTGCTTCAGTGACATCACTGCATGGACTTAGTGATGTCATCATGCCAAACCGTAAAATCCTACAGGCAAGCAATGTGTATACCAGTGGCAATACACTGTAATGGCGGCAGAACTTGTCTGTGCTGGTTGCAACAGGGCAGATAGTGGTGACTGGAACATACTAAGGGCAGGGCGTACTCCTACTGCACCGTGCATTGTTATGGCGGTCCATACTAATGATGGAGCACACTAATAGAAGGAAATGCCTAAAGGGGATGCCGATAATATGCAGGCAGTAAATGTGACAGCGCTACTTATAGGAGCTTAGTGCTAGGAATTCTAGGCAGGCAGTGTGAAGTAGTGGTAGTACTATGATGGGTGATAAAAGTATAATATCTAAAGAAAATATTTTTTAGTCAAGAGGTGCATACTATTGGCAGTATATATTATAGGCAGTAAGTGCAGACTAGTGGCGGAGCACATTATAGGAAGTGCAAACTAGCGGCGGTGCACAGTATTGGCAGTAAGTGTAGACTAGCGGCGGTGCACAGTATAGGCAGTAAGCGCAGACTAGCGGCAGTGTACAGTATAGGCAGTAAGTGCAGACTAGTGGTGGTGCATATAATAATCAGCAAGCGCAGACTAGCGGCGGTGCACAGTATTGGCAGTAAGCGCTGACTGGCGGCTGTGCACAATATAGGCAATAAGTGCAGTCTACTGTAGTAGCGGCGCATATAAGAATCAGTAAGCGTAGACTAGTGGAGGTGCACAGTATAGGTAGTAAATGCAGACTAGCCACGATGCACAGTATAGGCAGTAAGTGCAGACTAGCGGCGGTGCACAGTATAAGAAGTAAGCGCAGACTAGCGGCGGAGCACGTTATAAGTAAGACATGCATATTACAGACAGTTATGGGAGTGTAATGACTGCATAGTTATAGAAGAGTATTATGATTGCAGGCACTGTATACCTGTCCTGGCGCTGAGGAAAAGGCACATCAATTCCCTTCGATGATGAGCTCAGAATGTCATCTTGCTCCCACATGTTTCTCTACCTCCTAGAAATGCTGACAATGACGACGGCCTGAGGCCTTTGTAACAGGGACTCTAAAAGTGGAGACGTCTCCCAGCCGCTCACATGACAAGATTCACGGTTTTATAACCAAACAACAGAAGATGTCAGGGAAATAGCCGGACATCTGATTAGAGAGCCATACTTAGGGTGATGAGGAGGCATATTCATCTGTATTGAGGATTCATTGTAGGGTTTGATACCTTCCACCAGATCGGTATTTATAGAAGAAATGATAGCGTGCCGAGCTGTCACAAACTAATAGGTTTTTTTTCTCCGTGTGCCGCGTACACTGTAATTTAAGCGATGGAAGAAAAAAAAGCTTTGAATGCCGGGAAGAGGTTTCCGTGAACCTACAGGACCCATACCGAGATGTGAAATGGGAATGACATCTGTGCCGTACAGTAAGTGGATCATCTTCAGGCCTAAACAGGATGAGACGGAGATTTTCCTGCAGAAATAGAAGGAAAAAACTCATGGCACATTGGGTACTATAGGAGCAAGTAATGTTAGTGTTAGGATGGCGTCAGACACAACTACAAAAAATCGGACCGTTTTAGTCGGTCGATTATCGGAACAAAATGCAAACATCACACATCCGCCTGGCATCCGATTTTCCTTCAAAGATGCGATTTAGTCGCATGTGTGTGTACCTTGTAACATCCGATTTTCATCCGACTTGCGAGAATTTCTCGCAGGCTTGCAAAACTGACATATAATGGATCCAAAAGAATAGTATTTAAATCACAAAAGAAAGAATAGATATATACACATAGAACACATATATATATATATATATATATATATATATATACATGTCATTGTGACATATATATATACATATATTTATAGTTCTTACACTTCTACATACTGTAATAGCCGCTAATTCAATTGCCGGCTTTTGTGAAATCACAGAAGCCGACATGAAATGATACATTGTTTAGACACAGTTAACCATGTCATTTCCTGTATTTTGATATATGGTTTGAACTTACAATTACATAAGTGTATGTGTGCCAAATTTCAGACATGTAGGGGTTAATTAAAGGTGTAAATTCGTTGAAAAAAAATGCGTGGGCTCCCGCTGTATTTTCTCCACCAGAAAGACAAAGCAGGCGAGTGGGGGCAGATAATAATAGCCTAGGGAGGGTAAATTTTTTTGTGCCCCCCTGGCTACTAACATCTGCCCCCAGACACCCAAAAAGGGCAAATCTATAATTAGATTTGCCCTTTCTGGCACTTTGCCATCTATTCCCATTGCCCTGTAGTGGTGGCGAATGGGTTAATAAGGGGTTACAGCCACCTTGCAATTGAAAGGTGACTGTAAGCCAGGTTAATAATTGAGAGCTGTCAATTAGACAACTATCAATTATTAATCCTATTGTATGAAAGAAAAATCAAACACACACAGTTTAATAAAAAAGAAGTTTAATGAAATAATCACACAGTTTTTGACCATATTTTATTTTCCTGCTAAAACCATTTCCTGTAATAAAAATAAAATAAAAAAGCAAAATTATTCTTACCAATCCGATGTACAGTCAGGTCCCACGGTGTAATCCATCAGAAAGGGTTAACAGGTTACAGCTCGCAGAGAGCTATAATGCTGTCTCTGAGCTATAACCTCCTGAATGAATAACTTCCTCTACCAGCTAAAGGAGAGGAAGAGATGAATGAATGAAGCTTAATTGATTTATTGCCACTTTCACTTCAGTGACCTGACCTAAGGTGAAAGTGGGATACAATCAATTAAGCTTCATTCATTAATCACATCCTCTCCTGTCGGCAGGAGATAAGCTCATTCATTCAGGAGCTATCAGCTGAGCACGCAGCATTAGTTGCGCTGCTTAGCTGATTGCTAGTTAACCCTTTGTGAAGGATTACATCGTGGGACGTGACAGATCGCCAGATAGGTAAGAATAATGTTGTTTTATTATTTTATATTTATTTTAGGAGATCAAGGGCTTCGCACGGATTAAGAGTAAAATAAAAGATGGTCAAAAAAATGTGTTTTTATTTCATTAAAATTATTTATTCTTAAAGTGTGTGTGTTTTTTTATTTACTTCAATAGGATTAATAATTGATAGTTGTCTAATTGACAGCTCTCAATTATTAACCTGGCTTACAGTCACCTTTCAATTGCAAGGTGGCTGTAACCCTTATTAACCCATTCGCCACCGCTACAGGGCAATGGGAATAGACGGGCAAAGTGCCAGAAAGGGCAAATCTAATTATAGATTTGCCCTTTCTGGGGTGTCTGGGGGCAGATGTTAGTAGCCAGGGGGGGCACAAAAAAAATGTACCCTCCTAGGCTATTATTATCTGCCCCCACTCGCTTGCTTTGTCTGTCTGGTGGAGAAAATACAGCGGGAGCCCACGCATTTTTTTTCAACGAATTTACACCTTTAATTAACCCCTACATGTCTGAAATTTGGCACACATACACTTATGTAATTGTAAGTTCAAACCATATATCAAAATACAGGAAATGACATGGTTAACTGTGTCTAAACAATGTATCATTTCATGTCGGCTTCTGTGATTTCACAAAAGCCGGCAATTGAATTAGCGGCTATTACAGTATGTAGAAGTGTAAGAACTATAAATATATGTATATATATATATATATGTCACAATGACATATATATATATATATATATATATGTATTCTATGTGTGTATATCTATTCTTTCTATTCTTTATTAAAGCTGTCAGTGTGATTTTACAGTATAGCCGGGGATGAATTGCCGGCTTTTCTAAAGGACACCGATGCGATTTAATCGCAAGTCACACGTGCGGTCCGTTTGTAATCCGATTTTTCATCGCTCCCATAGACTTGCATTGGCGATAGTCGACCACAATCGGTGACAATCGCAGCATGCTGCGATTGCACTCGGACGTTTAAAACGGACCATAAAAAATCTGATACTGGGAGCTGCTCCATAGATTAACATAGGGCAGACTGCAATGCGATATTTCATCGTATTGCAGTCGTCCGATTCTGTCGCCAGTGTGACGCCGGCCTTAGGCTAGATTCGGCAGTAAAGCTGTGGAGGGGCGGATGTAACGGTCATGCATTATTCTGGCACCACAAGGTGTCCATGAGAAGACACCACATGGCACATGCTGAGCACAAGGGTGGTTAGAGTTCACGTGAAGGCACAGGATAATTTTTTTGGGAATATAACTGCAAAAGCTTTAGAAAAAGTTAGCAGAAGTAATGCCGTAACTCTACAAAAGCCAACTACTTATGGAGCGCCTGCCAGGGCAGTTGGGTACTCGATACCAGGCCGGTTCTTAAGGGGATGTGTCACGGCAGCAGTGACCCGGTCCGTGGCCCTGGGTGTCCAATGAAAATGATGATAAAAGGGGAATAAAGTTTGTAAGATATAGTTTGTGACGTCACCTATGGTACTCCGCAATAAAGATGTTAGCCGACACTGCTTCAGGATCCACTGGGGCTGATGGTGATGTAGCAGAGTTGTTACAGCTCTCCACAGGTAGAGCTAGGCCCCAGGGCAACTGTATGTGTAAGAGACGATGATGGTTGTAGTGCAGGGCAGATGACGCAGCAAATAATTGTGAGGACACAGCAGGGTGCAGTCTTTCCAGTTTACTTGCAATTTGAGGTGCAGACCAGGGCACTGAGCACAGATGGTAATGGAGGTCCAGGCAGCCTGGAAGCAACTTAGGAGCCAGATGGGTTGAAGGCCTCCTTTCTGCGTTGTCCTATGAGGGCCTTGCTGCCTAAAGCTATGCTTGGATCTCTGTTCCTTACTGTTTTTTAGTCCTTGCCTGTATGGCAGCAGCTTCAGCCTTTTACAGGAGTCACTCATTCATGGTGGCTCCGGCTCTGGTATGCTGCTGTGCCTTCAGGTGTGTGATGGGGCCAGAAGTCCTGCAGTCTCCTGCCCTCTGGATCTAGCTGCTGGGACTGTTGTACCTGTACAGCCACGGACTCCGGCATCTGGTTTCAAGCGCTCTGCCCTGAGGTGAGCTTGGTCACAGCTCCAATCCCCAGGGTTCCCTAAACTTCTCCTTTCCTCTCTCTTTACTCTGCTCTTGGGACAAGCGCCTCACAGCTCCAGTCCCCAGCACTGACTCTCACAGACTGACTAACCCCGCCTCCAGGCCAGAACTATTAATGAAGCTTTCCTGAAACCAGGTTTTGAGCTCCCTCTTCTGGTCTGGAGTCAGGAAAGGTGTTGTATGCTGGTTTTACCTAGCTAGAGGATCCCTCCTTGCTTCCAGGCATGACATCACCCCCTGTGAGAGAGGCAATGTCACTGTGGCAACCAGACTCCTGAGGTGCCACACTTACATGCCTGTGCCATACCTGTCAGAGTTTGGTACACATATTTGTACTTTTAGACACTAGGTCATCATGCATTGTTGGCCCCTCTCCAGAAGAAAACTATTGCGTACCATGTACTCGTCATGTCTATGAGTATAAAAGGCTGCTGTTTCGGGGTGTTTGCCCCTCATCGGCATAAAGCAGAATCTGAGGACTTAACTCCTTATTCCCTCAACCAGACTCTGCTCTATGCTGATGAGAAGCAAACATCCTGAAACAGCTGCCTGTAGATGAGTGTCCTACTTGACATGTGGCCCTGGTCTTTGTTACAGGGCTCATTAAATGTTTGGACTTTTACTTATAAAGTAGCTGTAACGAGTTGCGTCATGATCTGAGGAGAGCCTGGAGAGGTGTGACTAGTTAAACACCTGACTTTTCGCTAGAGCCCCTTATGGTGGTGTTAGACTTGGCTCCAGATGAACGCTAGGTGCTACTTTAGGACAGACCTCGGACGCTCAGCAGCTGACCCCCAGAGGGGCAGGCAAATGGAACGGCCAAGACTGGATGGATTTGATAAGTATAGTCAGGCACGACAGGAATACTGGGAAACACGGCAGATGTAGAGCGGTACAGCGGGTATACAGACTTACACAAAAGGTGCAGGCTGGAACAGATGATATACAGGCTGGCTGCTGCAGGTGGGCACAGCTGATACACAAGTAGGCAAGTGCTGTCAGGAACGGCTGATATACAGGCAGGCAAGTGCTGGCGGGCACAGTTGATATACAGGCAGGCAGGTGCTGACATACAGTCAGGCAGGTCCAGGTAGGCACGGCTGGAATACAGGGACACAAGGCAAGTACAGGCAGACAGGTATAGGACAGGTAAACTGACTGACAGGTACTGGGGAGCCAAGAACTAACAAGAGTGCAGATGTAAGGGGATAGAATAATATTACTACTTTATCTTTCCTCCTTAGTAGTTCCTAGTACCGTATGTTCTAGTGTACTATAAGTTAATGTGTACTTCTTGTTATGTTGTGGTACTGCTACATAATTATATGTATTACCGCTTATTTATAATGGTACTTCTACACTAATAAGTGTATTACCGTTTCCTGTTAATATGTATAATTAATAACATGTTTCCTTTGTACTGTAATGTATATCTAGCGTTATAATACTGTGTAGTGTATTTGTGCTTATTATAGGGAAAGTGTAGTACCCATGTTTGGCCATTAGATGGGGGCATTCTAGTGTAAATAGTTATACGTAGGAGGGGCTAATGTGAGGTAAGAGAGGAATATTTCCTGATTCAGTGAGTTCGGTCCTGGGTGCCCATGCCGTGAGCACGGGCTCAGGAGCCCTGGGTTAATACCCTATTTGCTTCCCTGGGCTTTAGTGCTCAGGAATACGATGGCAGCCCCGCAACGTTTAAGCGAGAAGCTCAGCCATCTTCAGCACCAGGCCAGGACAGCAGCAGGCCAGCACATCAAGGAATCACATTGAACTAGGTACAGAGTCTTGAGACAGAAGTAGTGACAACGTGGGGACACAGGTGGCTCCAGAATGTGGCAACTCATCACTTGGGCTGATGCCCTCAGATCCAGGGCAAAACGGCTAAGGGAACACTCAGAAGTAGTGAACTTGGACCAGGAGAATGCTGTGCCTTCGCAGGAGACAGTACAGGCTGGCAGGTCGCTCGCCATGTGGCAACTGACTTCGGGAACGGATCATCTAATGCAGGGGTTCCCAACCGCCAGTCCACGGCCCAGGACCGGGCCATTGCAGTTCTGTTGCCGGGCCGCGGAGCCATGGCACAGAACGCTGGACACACATGGAGCCGGTGGCTGTAGCACTGTAGTGACAGCTACAGCCGCCGGCTTCATTAGACATCGATACTCACCTTCCGTCGCTGCATTCCTGTCGGCCGAGGCAGCTTCATCCAGTGCTGAGCGGTGACGTAGTACCGCTCATTAATGTCATGAATATGGACGCGACGCCACTCCCATAGGTGTGGCGTCCATATTTATACGTTAATGAGCGGTACTACGTCACCGATCAGCACTGGATGAAGCTGCCGCGGCCGACAGGGATGCAGGGAAGTTCAGAGACGGAGCGAGGAGGGTAAGTATGGGGGAGGACGGGGAGCCCAGCCATGTATACAAGGGTGGGAGCATAGCCTTGTATACAAGGTTGGGAGCGGAGCCTTGAATACAAGGGTGGGAGCAGAGCCATTGTCAAGATCCCGTCTGGGTTGGAGCCGATGTTACTGCAAACACTAGGGGAAGCAGAGGCAGGTAGCGTAGTCAGATGGCAGCCGGAGGTCGGTACACAGGAGAGCAGTGTTTGTAGCAATGGATCAGGCGGATAACGTAGTCAGGTGGCAGCCGGAGGTCGGTACACAGGAGAGCAGTGTTTGTAGCAATGGATCAGGCGGATAACGTAGTCAGGTGGCAGCCGGAGGTCGGTACACAGGAGAGCAGTGTTTGTAGCAATGGATCAGGCGGAGAGCGTAGTCAGAAGGCAGGCCGAGGTCGGTTCACAGGAGAGCAGTGTTTGTAGCAATGGATCAGGCGGAGAGCGTAGTCAGAAGGCAGGCCGAGGTCGGTTCACAGGAGAGCAGTGTTTGTAGCAATGGATCAGCAGGAAACGCTTGACTAAAGGCTTGGAGCTCAATAATCTCGCAATGACACACCCACAGGGCCAGGTTTATATAGGGTGTGTAATTGGCAATCAGAGGCCCAATCAAGAGAGCACTAGGTGTAGCCAATCAGGAAGAACAGTCAATGGTATCTGGGTTCAGCAAGGAACTTTGCAGCCAGCAGAATAGCTCAGATGGTAGAGCTGCTGGCCAGTGGACAAGAGGTACTGGGTTCGACTCCTGACAGTACTCCCCTCCTTCCAGGATGGCCTTGGACATCTCAGGAGCTGGCTTATCCGGGTACCTTTGATGAAAGGCTCTTGTTAGTCTAGGAGCATGGACGTTGTCCCTTGGTTCCCATGAATTTTCCTCTGGTCCGTAACCCTTCCACTGCACCAGATACTGCAGTTTACCTCTGAATTTTCGGTAGTCCAGAATCTTATCCACAATGTATTCTTCTTCACCACGGATCCTTTCTGGTGGAGGAGGTGGCTGAATTCTTCCTGGAAACGGGTTTTCACAGAAGGGTTTGAGCAAGGATATGTGAAACACTGGATGAATCTTTAGATTGTTGGGAAGTTTTAAACGAAAAGCAACCTGGTTAATTTTTGCAGAAATTTGAAAAGGTCCAATGAATTTCTGACCCAATTTGGAGGATGGCACTTGTGTCTTAAGGTTTTTAGTGGACAGCCAAACTTTGTCTCCAACCTGAAGAGCAGGGGGCACTCTCCGATGTTTATCTGCTGCTTCCTTATATTCTTCCTGGGTCTTGAGCAATATCTCTGATAATTCCTTCTGGGATTCCTGTAATTTTGTAAGCCTGTCATTAACAGCAGGAATGGGAGTGTTCACTGGCAGATTAGGGATAAATACTGGATGTACTCCATAATTAGCAAAAAATGGGGTTTGAGATGTAGCGCTATGTATGGAGTTGTTGTAGGCAAACTCTGCTGTTGGTAAATAGTCCACCCAGTCATCCCGAAGATAGGAAATGAAGCAACGGAGGTATTGCTCCAAAGTCTGGTTCGTTCTCTCCGTCTGGCCATTGGACTGAGGATGGAAAGCGGTAGAAAGATTCACCGTGACTCCAAGGCTGTACAGAAACTCTTCCAAAATTTTGACGTAAACTGAACGCCTCTGTCAGACACCACGCTGTCAGGAATTCCATGTAACCTGAATACTTCTTTGATCATCAGTTCTGCAGTTTTTTCAGCAGTAGGAATTCCTTCAGTTGGAATAAAGTGGGCCATTTTTGTGAGTCGGTCCACTATGACAAGGATGACGGTCATCTGTTTGGAAGGGGGTAGTTCCACAATAAAATCCATGGAAATAGATCCCCAAGGCCTGGATGGAACTGGGAGTGGTTGCAAGAGTCCTAGAGGAGACGATCGTGGGGTCTTGTTTCGTGCGCATGTTAAACAGGTTGAAACATATTTCCTCACGTCCTTCCTACAATTAGGCCACCAAAAGAAACAAAGTAGTAAGTCTTGTGATTTTGCAACTCCAGGATGTCCTGCCAGTTTAGAATCATGGACACTTTTGAGGACTTCAAGGCGAGAAGATTCAGGTACATATATTTGGTGTTTCTGCATCCAAAACCCTCTTTGAATGAAAGATCGACGTCTTCCGAAGGATGGTTAAGGAAAGAGTCCTCTTGATATCCATCTTTAATTCTATTACCTAGTCCTCTAGAGTGCAATATTCCAAAAAATTTTTAGGGCCTAGAATTGTATCATCATTACTAGACCTCTCCTGAGGTTCCGAACACATCCTGGACAGGGCGTCAGCCTTGCCATTCCTTGAACCAGGCCGGTAAGAGATTATAAAATTGAATCTTGAGAAAAATAAGGCCCATCGTGCTTGTCTTGCAGACAATCTTTTTGCTGTACGGAGGAATTCAAGATTCTTGTGGTCCGTGAGGACAGTCACAGGGTGATTGGCACCTTCCAGAAGATGTCTCCACTCGGAGAAGGCAACTTTAATGGCTAACAGTTCTTTATTACCAATGTCGTAGTTCTTTTCTGCAGATGACATGGTGTGGGAAAGAAACGCACATGGGTGAAGTTGCATCTTGTCCCCAACTCGCTGAGACAGAATAGCTCCCACTGCAGAGTCCGAGGCGTCCACTTCGACAGTAAATGGCAATTCAGGATTTGGGTGTACTAACAATGGAGCAGACGTAAAAAGAGTTTTCAACTTGTCAAAAGCCTCCTGTGCCTCTGGAGACCAGAAAAATGCTTTTGTCTTTTTTGTTAGTATAGTAATTGGTAGTATGATCCGTGAAAAGTTCTTTATAAATTTTCGGTAAAACTTTGCAAATCCTATGAAACGCTGGACGTCTTTTAAATTTCTTGGAACAGGCCAGTCCACTACAGCATTGATTTTGCCGGGATCCATGCTCAGACCTTCTGGGGAGATGATATATCCCAGAAATTGGATACTGGTTTGTTCAAACTCACATTTTTCAAGTTTAATGTAGAGATGGTTCTCCTGTAGTCGTTCCAAGACTAACTGGACGTGCCTGCGATGCTCTTCCAAGGTGTCTGAAAATATAAGAATGTCATCGAGATAAGCCACAACGAATTGGTCCAAGAAATCTCGAAATACATCATTAATAAAATGTTGAAAGGTGGCTGGGGCATTGCTAAGGCCAAAGGTCATAACAAGAGATTCAAAATGTCCATATCTCGTTCTGAAGGCGGTCTTCCACTCATCTCCTGGGCGAATCCGTATGAGGTTGTAAGCCCCTCTAAGATCCAGCTTCGTAAAGATTTTCGCAGAACGGAGTCTCTCAAATAGTTCAGGAATCAAGGGTAGGGGGTAGCGATTCTTGACAGTGATATTATTCATCTCTCTGTAGTCAATACATGGCCGCAGAGTGGAGTCTTTCTTTTCAACAAAGAACAGGGGTGCCCCAGCTGGAGATGTGGAAGGTCGAATAAAGCCTTTCTCTAAATTTTCATCCAGGAACTTTCTTAATACCTTCAATTCAGGTTCGGAAAGATTGTAAATCCGTCCAAATGGAATGGTTGCTCCTGGCAGCAATTCAATGGGACAGTCATAAGGACGGTGAGGAGGTAATTGATCTGCTTTCTTCTTACTGCAGACATCAGAGAACTGCTGATATTGAGGTGGTAGTTTCTCTTCCTTCTCATGCGAAATCTCAGAGATTTGGACTTGTTGGAGAACAGGGGGTTCCTTATGACAATTATTCTTACAGTAGTCAGATGGAAAGGTGATGGTCCTTGATGCCCAGTTGATAGAAGGGTTATGGACTGAAAACCAGGGGATCCCTAGAATAACCGGAAATTTCGGAGATGAAATAAGGTGGAAACTGACAGCTTCATGATGATCCGGGTCGATACAAATCTCCAGTTCGATTGTCTCATGCGTGACAGGTCCAGAAGACAAAGGTGATCCATCCACAGTTTCCATTTCAATTGGTGTGGATTTGGTCCTACTGGAAATATCATTATCACGTGTAAATTTTAAGTCCATAAAATTTCCTCCTGCTCCGAATCCAACAGGGCAGAGCATTGTATTTTTTGGGTGCCCATTACAACCTGAATGGGGATTACAAAATGAGATGATGTGGTATGTATTTTGTCTATTTCTGGCGTTACTGATGAGATAGTCTGCAAGATGGAATCCGACTGCTGAGAAAGGTCCGTATTGCTGGCAGACCTGTTGTTGGTAAAGGCTATAGTCCTTTTGTTAGGACAGTTGATGGCATAGTGTCCAGGGTCCCCACAATAGAGGCAGAGATGTTCTGCACGTCGCCTCTCCTTCTCCTGTGCAGAGAGTGGTCTTCGGATGACGTCGATCTGCATCGGTTCAGACACAACTTGCGTCTTTTCTTGGTGGTCTGATGCTGAAAATGAGAAGCCAGGGCTATTCCCAAGTGCTCGCAGTCTCTCCTTTCTCCTTTCAGTAAGTCTCTGGTCAATCCGGATACATAGTTGAATAAAGTCCTCCAACTGGTCAGGGGTCTCAACCCTGGCAAGCTCGTCTTTCACTGGTTCTGATAACCCTCGTCGAAATTGACTTCTCTGGGCCGCTGGATTCCAGGTGGTGTAGGCCACCCAGCGACGGAACTCCGATGTATATTCCGCAACAGAGCGACGTCCTTGGCGCAAATTATGTAATTTGGTTTCTGCTGTGGCACAGCGGTTTGGGTCATCAAAAACTTGATTCATAGCTGCGATGAAAGCTTCCAGGTCATTAAGGAGGGCATAGTCCTTTTCTACATAAGGTGAAGCCCAAGCAAGAGCTTCATCCGTCAGGAGATTTATCATGAAAAAAACTTTCTTCCTCTCACTGGTAAAGGGAGCAGGTTGCATCTGGAAGTATATGCGGCATTGATTGAGGAATCCTCGGTACTGCTTGCGATCCCCACTGAACTTTGCAGGCAGCGGCAGCCGCGCATTTGATTCGGACCCTGAATTGCGCACGTCCAGTAGTTGTTTTTGTAGCTCAATTACTTCCTGTTGTATCGCCGTGAAATCAGTTTGTAACTTGGCATATTTTCCTTGAGAGTCCGTACAAAAACTTTGAAGCTCCGTAACTTGCCGTCTCAGGGTGTTCACAGCGGACTCCATTTTGGCGCGAGATTATTCTGTCAAGATCCCGTCTGGGTTGGAGCCGATGTTACTGCAAACACTAGGGGAAGCAGAGGCAGGTAGCGTAGTCAGATGGCAGCCCGAGGTCGGTTCACAGGAGAGCAGTGTTTGTAGCAATGGATCAGCAGGAAACGCTTGACTAAAGGCTTGGAGCTCAATAATCTCGCAATGACACACCCACAGGGCCAGGTTTATATAGGGTGTGTAATTGGCAATCAGAGGCCCAATCAAGAGAGCACTAGGTGTAGCCAATCAGGAAGAACAGTCAATGGTATCTGGGTTCAGCAAGGAACTTTGCAGCCAGCAGAATAGCTCAGATGGTAGAGCTGCTGGCCAGTGGACAAGAGGTACTGGGTTCGACTCCTGACAGCCATGTATAAGAGAGTGGGAGTGGAGCCATGTATAAGAGGGTGGTAGCGGAGCCATGTATACGAGGTTGGGAGCGGAGTCATGTATAAGAGGGTGGTAGCGGAGCCATGTATACGAGGTTGGGAGCGGAGCCATGTATACGAGGGTGGGAGCGGAGCCATGTATACGAGGTTGGGAGCGGAGTCATGTATACGAGGGTGGGAGCGGAGCCATGTATAAGAGGGTGGGAGCGGAGCCATGTATACGAGGGTGGGAGCGGAGCCATGTATAAGAGGGTGGGAGCGGAGCTATGTATACAAGGGTGGGAGCGGAGCCATGTATACGAGTGTGGGAGCGGAGCCATGTATACGAGGTTTGGAGCGGAGTCATGTATACGAGGGTGGGAGCGGAGCCATGTATAAGAGGGTGGGAGCGGAGCCATGTATATGAGGGTGGGAGCGGAGCCATGTATAAGAGGGTGGGAGCGGAGCCAAGTATACGAGGTTGGGAGCGGTGTCATGTATACGAGGGTGGGAGCGGAGCCTGTTGTGAATGTGAATTCTGAGCAGAAGCTCCCTCTGGTGGTTACAAACAGTACTGAACCATACAATGAAGATTGTGAAGATTGGCAATCATGAGTTCCAGACTGGTCTTATATAAGGGAGGTTCCCTCCCATCAGGGTTGCCGGTGATCAATTGTTCTTGTCTCAACTTTGGTTCCTGGTTCACTTGGAAGCTTTCTGAGTCTTGCCTGCATCTTCTGCTAACAGATAAGATATTTTCTGCTTTTATTTTTGTGCTTGCTTTTTGCATTTTTCCCTGCACTTCTGTGGAGGTCAGCCAGGTCCCCTCCGGGGGCTTGTGCTCCTCTCAGTTTATCTGAGCCACTGTTATTTGTTCATTTGCCTTTTCCAGTTTTTTTCAGTGACTGCGGCTTAGTTTTGTTACACCAGAGAACTAATTTAGGTGGTAGAGGTCGTGTGATCTCAGGTGTTTTTGCAATTAGTTGAGTTGGTATTTTTTTAGGGTTTTTTGGATTGCAGTAAGTGTCCTTCCTATCCTTTTCTTTCTAGGAAGATTGGGCCCCAACGTTTGCTCATACTATTTTCTGTCTGTGTCTGTATTTCCTCTTCTCTAACCGCCATTACATGTTTGGGGGCTTTCTATGTTCTTTGGGGATCTGCTCCGGGGCAGATAGCTTTCCTCTTTCTATCTTTAGGTGTAGTTAACCTCTCAGGCTGTGACGAGGCGTCTAGGACCAACGTGGGAACGCTCCACGGCTGCCTTTAGTTGTGGTGGTTAGTCAGGGTACTGCAATCCAGTAGATTCCAACCTCTCTGGTGTATTGCCGTTTTTGCCTGCTCTCCTCAGCTACCAAATCATAACAGTATCACCGGCCTAACTGAAAATTATATGGTACACACAGAAGGGAAAAATAGTGTGGAAAAAAAAAAGTTGTCAGAGTTGTCAGAGATTTTTTTTTTCTGTTTGTTGCATTTTTTTTCCCTCTTTTTCTCTGGGTGCTGAGGTTTTTTTTTCTCTCAATGGAGTTTGCACAGTTGTCTGGCCTTGTGGATCAGCTTGCCCTGAAGTTCGGAGTATTGCTACCTATCTTGCAGGGTTGCCTGTTGTGGAACCTAGGATCCCCATGCCAGATTTGTTTTTAGGGGATCGAGCTAAATTTCTGAATTTCAAAAATAACTGTAAGTTGTTTTTTGCCTTAAAACCTAAGTCCTCAGGGAATGCAGCACATTAGGTTCAAATTGTCATCTCTCTCCTGCGCGGCGATCCTCAGGATTGGGCTTTTTCCCTGACACCTGGGGACCTGTTTTGAGTAATGTTGATGCATTTTTTCTGGCTCTGGGGTTATTGTATGATGAACCTAATGTCACTGATCAAGCTGAAAAAATCTTGTTGGCATTAAATCAGGGGCTTGAGGACGCTGAGTTATACTGTCAGAAATTTCGAAAGTGGGCAGTCCTGACCAAATGGAATGATGATGCTTTGGCAGCCCTTTTTCGGAGGGTCTGTCAGAGAATGTAAAAGATGTTATGGTGGGTTTCCCTGCTCCCTCTGGTCTCAATGATTCTATGTCATTAGCGTTTCAAATTGACAGACGTTTGCGTGAGCGTAGAGGTATGCGTGGAATAGTGTTGCCTTGTGAACCAGCTTCTGAACCCATGCAGTGTGATAGAGTGGCTTCTGGGGCACAGCGTCATGAGTTTCAAAAATGCAATGGGTTATGTTTCTACTGTGGTGACGCCTCTCATGCTATTTCAGTCTGCCCTAAGCGGGGAAGACGTTTTGCACGCTCAGTTGTCTTGGGTAGTGTTCAGACTAAATTTCTGTTGACTGTTACCCTGATTTTCTCCCTGTCCACATTTTCTGCTCAGGCTTTTGTTGATTCGGGAGCAGCTATTAACCTGATGGATTTTGATTTTGCTAAACGTTGTGGGTTTCCCTTGATACCCCTGCGGAAGTCTATTCCCCTACTGGGGATTGATTCTACCCTTTGGCTGAGAATAAACCCCAGTTCTCTACTCAGGTGATAATGAGGGTTGAACCTGATCATCAGGAGAGTTGCAAATTTTTGGTGCTGTATAATCTGCATGACATTATTGTACTAGGTTTCCCTTGGTTACAGTCTCATAATCCTGTTTTGGATTGGAAATCTGTGTCTGTAACCAGTTGGGGCTGCCAATGTGTTAATGCCAACACTCCTGTTTTTTCTGCCTCTCCCCAGGCTCAGGATGTTCCTAACTTTTTGACTGATTTTTCTGATGTGTTTAACGAAAGTAAATCTGCATCCTTGCCCCCCCCATAGGAGCTATGACTGCGCTATTGAATTAGTGCCTGGTAGTAAATTCCCTAAAGGTCGCCTTTTTAACTTGTCTGTACCTGAACATGACGCTATGCGGTCTTATATCAAGGAGTCATTGGAGAAGGGTCATATCAGACCATCCTCTTCACCCTTGGGTGCCTGCCGGTTTTTTCTTTGTGGCCAAAAAGGATGGTTCATTAAGGCCGTGTATTGATTATCGTCCCTTGAACAATATCACTGTGAAATATCAATATCCGTTACCCTTGATTTCTGACCTGTTTTCCAGGGTGAAAAGTGCTACTTGGTTTACCAAGCTTGACCTCAGGGGGGCGTATAACCTTATTCGCATTAAGCACGGGATGAATGGAAGACGGCGTTTAATACCCTAGAGGGGCATTTTGAGTACCTAGTGATGCCCTTTGGGCTCACTAATGCTCCTTCTGTCTTCCAGTCCTTCATGAATGACATTTTCAGGGATTTTGTGGATACATTTCTGATTGTTTATTTGGATGATATCTTGATTTTTTCCAATGACTGGGACTCTCATGTGAAACATGTTCGGACTGTGTTCCAGATTTTGAGAGAGAATGCTCTGTATGTGAAGGGATCAAAGTGTCTTTTTGGGGTACAGAGGATCTCATTTCTGGGATTCATTTTGTCCCCATCTGTTATTGAAATGGACCCGGTCAAGGTTCAGGCCATCTGTGATTGGGTCCAACCTACTTCATTAAAGGCTCTTCAGAGATTCTTGGGTTTTGCCAATTTTTATCGTAAATTTATTGGTAATTTCTCTGTTATTGTTAAACCATTGACTGATTTGACCAAAAAGGGTTCTGATGTGGTGAATTGGCCTCCTGAGGCAGTCTCTGCGTTTCAGGAACTTAAGCAGAGATTCACTTCTGCTCCTGTTCTACGGCAGCCTGATGTTTCTCTGCCATTTCAGGTGGAGGTTGATGCCTCTGAAATTGGGGCAGGTGCCGTTTTGTCCCAAAGAGATCCAGAGACCTCTAAAAGTAACCCTTGTGCCTTTTTCTCTCGAAAATTTTCTCCAACTGAACGTAATTATGACGTGGGTAATCGGGAGTTATTGGCCATGATGTGGGCTTTTGAAGAGTGGAGACATTGGCTGGAGGGAGCCAAACATCAGGTGGTGGTCCTCACGGACCATAAGAATCTGGTTTATCTGGAATCAGCCAAGCGACTTAATCCTAGACAGGCCAGGTGGGCCTTGTTTTTCACACATTTTAATTTTGTGGTTTCCTTTCTTCCTGGCACTAAGAATGTTAAGGCGGATACCCTCTCGAGGAGTTTCCTTGCGGACTCTCCTGAGTTATCTGATCCTGCTGTTATTTTGAAAGAGGGTGTAGTTCTTTCCGCCATCTCGCCCAATTTGAGACTGGCTCTGGAAGGGTGACAGGAGGATAAACCCGAGCGCTGCCCTATTGGGAAATTGTTTGTCCCAGACCGGTGGAAAAAGAGTGTTATGTCTGAGATTCATTGTTCCGTGTTGGCCGGTCATCCCGGAATTTTTGGTATCAGAGACTTGGTTAGTCAGTCCTTTTGGTGGCCTACTTTGTCTCGTGACGTCAGGGAATTTGTGCAGTCCTGCGGGACTTGCTCTCGCTGCAAGCCTTGCTCTCGCTCTAGTGGTTTGTTGATGCCATTGCCTGTGCCCAAGAGACCATGGACCCATATCTCTATGGATTTCATTTCCGACCTCCCTGTTTCTCAGAGAATGACCGTTATCTGGGTGATTTGTGATAGGTTTTCCAAAATGATACATCTTGTGCCATTACCTAAGTTGCCTTCCTCCTCCGAATTGGTGCCTTTGTTCCTTCAGCACATGGTTCGGTTACACGGCATTCCTGAGAACATTGTGTCTGACAGAGGAGTCCAGTTTGTTTCCAGATTTTGGAGGACTTTTTGTTCTAAACTGGGTGTTCAATTGTCTTTCTCCTCGGCTTTTCATCCTCAGACCAATGGACAAACTGAGAGAACAAACCAGACATTGGAGACTTATCTGAGATGCTTTGTGTCTGCTGATCAAGATGACTGGGTCTCTTTTTTGCCTTTGGCTGAGTTTGCTCTTAATAATAGGGCTAGCTCTGCCACTTTGATGTCTCCATTTTTCTGCAATTTTGGGTTTCACCCTCGATTTTCTTCGGGACAGACGGAGGCTTCTGTCTGTCCAGGTGTTGACTCTGTTGTGGAGCGTATGCAGCAGATTTGGGACCAGGTAGTGGAGAGGTTGTCCCTCTCTCAGGAGAGGGCCCAGCGGTTTGCTAACCGGCATAGGACTGATGGTCCTCGGTTTGAAGTGGGGGACTTGGTCTGGTTGTCCTCAAGAAATATCCCTATGAGAGTTGCATCTCCTAAGTTTAAGCCTAGGTTCATTGGACCTTATAAGATCATGGAGATTCTTAATCCTGTTTCCTTTCGTTTACTTCTTCCAGGGACATTTAAGATCCATAACGTGTTCCACAAGTCCTTATTGAAGAGGTTTGTCGAGCCAGTGGTTCCTATGGCTGCGCCTCCTAACCCTATTTTTGTTGAGGGCAATCTGGAGTATGTGGTTGAGAAAATATTGGATTCTCGTTTTTCTAGACGGAAACTCCAGTATTTGGTTAAGTGGAGAGGTTATGGTCAGGAGGACAATTCTTGGGTGTTTGCTTCGGACATCCATGCTAGGAGACTGATCCGTGCGTATCACAGAGCTCATCCTGACCGACCTGGTTGCCCAAATGAGGGTTCGGTGACCCCTCCTCAAGGGGGTGTACTGTTGTGAATGTGTTAGAAATGAATTCTGAGCAGAAGCTCCCTCTGGTGGTTACAAACAGTACTGAACCATTCAATGAAGATTGTGAAGATTGGCAATCAGGAGTTCCAGACTGGTCTTATATAAGGGAGGTTCCCTCCCATCAGGGTTGCCGGTGATCAATTGTTCTTGTCTCAACTTTGGTTCCTGGTTCACTTGGAAGCTTTCTGAGTCTTGCCTGCATCTTCTGCTAACAGATAAGATATTTTCTGCTTTTATTTTTGTGCTTGCTTTTTGCATTTTTCCCTGCACTTCTGTGGAGGTCAGCCAGGTCCCCTCCGGCGGCTTGTGCTCCTCTCAGTTTATCTGAGCCACTGTTATTTGTTCATTTGCCTTTTCCAGTTTTTTCAGTGGCTGCGGCTTAGTTTTGTTACACCAGAGAACTAATTTAGGTGGTAGAGGTCGTGTGATCTCAGGTGTTTTTGCAATTAGTAGAGTTGGTATTTTTTTAGGGTTTTTTGGATTGCAGTAAGTGTCCTTCCTATCCTTTTTTTTCTGGGAAGATTGGGCCCCAATGTTTGCTCATACTATTTTCTGTCTGTGTCTGTATTTCCTCTTGTCTAACCGCCATTACATGTTTGGGGGCTTTCTATGTTCTTTGGGGATCTGCTCCGGGGCAGATAGCTTTCCTCTTTCTATCTTTAGGTGTAGATAACCTCTCAGGCTGTGACGAGGCGTCTAGGACCAACGTGGGAACGCTCCACGGCTGCCTTTAGTTGTGGTGGTTAGTCAGGGTACTGCAATCCAGTAGATTCCAACCTCTCTTGTATATTGCTGTTTTTGCCTGCTCTCCTCAGCTACCAAATCATAACACGAGCCATGTATAAGAGGGTGGGAGCGGAGCCATGTATATGAGGGTGGGAGCGGAGCCATGTATACGAGGGTGGGAGCGGAGCCATGTATACGAGGGTGGGAGCGGAGTCATGTATACGAGGGTGGGAGCGGAGCCTGTTGTGAATGTGAATTCTGAGCAGAAGCTCCCTCTGGTGGTTACAAACAGTACTGAACCATACAATGAAGATTGTGAAGATTGGCAATCAGGAGTTACAGACTGGTCTTATTAAGGGAGGTTCCCTCCCATCAGGGTTGCCGGTGATCAATTGTTCTTGTCTCAACTTTGGTTCCTGGTTCACTTGGAAGCTTTCTGAGTCTTGCCTGCATCTTCTGCTAACAGATAAGATATTTTCTGCTTTTATTTTTGTGCTTGCTTTTTGCTTTTTTCCCTGCACTTCTGTGGAGGTCAGCCAGGTCCCCTCCGGCGGCTTGTGCTCCTCTCAGTTTATCTGAGCCACTGTTATTTGTTCATTTGCCTTTTCCAGTTTTTTCAGTGGCTGCGGCTTAGTTTTGTTACACCAGAGAACTAATTTAGGTGGTAGAGGTCGTGTGATCTCAGGTGTTTTTGCAATTAGTAGAGTTGGTATTTTTTTAGGGTTTTTTGGATTGCAGTAAGTGTCCTTCCTATCCTTTTCTTTCTGGGAAGATTGGGCCCCAATGTTTGCTCATACTATTTTCTGTCTGTGTCTGTATTTCCTCTTGTCTAACCGCCATTACATGTTTGGGGGCTTTCTATGTTCTTTGGGGATCTGCTCCGGGGCAGATAGCTTTCCTCTTTCTATCTTTAGGTGTAGTTAACCTCTCAGGCTGTGACGAGGCGTCTAGGACCAACGTGGGAACGCTCCACGGCTGCCTTTAGTTGTGGTGGTTAGTCAGGGTACTGCAATCCAGTAGATTCCAACCTCTCTTGTATATTGCTGTTTTTGCCTGCTCTCCTCAGCTACCAAATCATAACACGAGCCATGTATAAGAGGGTGGGAGCGGAGCCATGTATATGAGGGTGGGAGCGGAGCCATGTATACGAGGGTGGGAGCGGAGCCATGTATACGAGGGTGGGAGCGGAGCCATGTATACGAGGGTGGGAGCGGAGCCATGTATACGAGGTTGGGAGCGGAGCCATGTATACGAGGTTTGGAGCGGAGTCATGTATCAGAGGGTGGGAGCGGAGCCATGTATAAGAGGGTGGAGCGGAGCCATGTATACAAGGGTGGGAGCGGAGCTATGTATACGAGGGTGGGAGCGGAGCCATGTATAAGAGGGTGGGAGCGGAGCCCTGTATATGAGGGTGGGAGCGGAGCCATGTATACGAGGGGGGAGCGGA
This sequence comes from Oophaga sylvatica, assembly GCA_033576555.1. Taxonomy (NCBI): domain Eukaryota; kingdom Metazoa; phylum Chordata; class Amphibia; order Anura; family Dendrobatidae; genus Oophaga; species Oophaga sylvatica. The sequence continues at coordinate 424,452,207 of JARQOD010000003.1, read as the reverse complement.
ACCATGTATAAAGGGTGGGAGCGGAGCCTTGTATACGAGAGTGGGAGCAGAGCCGTGTATAAGAGGGTGGGAGCGGAGCCGTGTATATGAGGGTGGGAGCGGAGCCATGTATAAGAGGGTGGGAGCGGAGCCATGTATACGAGGGTGGGAGCGGAACCATGTATACGAGGGTGGGAGCGGAGCCATGTATACGACGGTGGGAGCGGAGCCATGTATACGACGGTGGGAGCGGGGCCATGTATACGAGGGTGGAAGCGGAGCCATGTATATGAGGGTGGAAGCGGAGCCATGTATATGAGGTTGGGAGCGAAGCCATGTATAAGAGGGTGGGAGCGGAGCCATGTTTACGAGGGTGGGAGCGGAGCCATGTATAGGAGTGTGGGAGCGGAGCCATTTATAAGAGGGTGGGAGAGGAGCCTTGTATACTAGGGTGGTAGCGGAGCCATGTATACGAGGGTGGGAGCGGAGCCATTTATAAGAGGGTGATAGAGGAGCCTTGTATACGAGGGTGGTAGCGGAGCCATGTATACAAGGGTGGGAGTGGAGCCATGTATAAGAGGGTGGGAGCGGAGCCTTGTATACGAGGGTGGGAGCGGAGCCATGTATACGAGGGTGGGAGCGGAGCCATGTATAAGAGGGTGGGAGCTGTTGTGAATACTCTGGAGGCGACTTCTGAGCTGGCGCTCCCTCCGGTGGTTGCTGAGGGTAATGAACTAATTGCTGAATGGCCTTCAGCTGGCTCTGAATGGTCTGATATAAGTGACCTGAACTCCCTTCAGCCTTGCCAGAAATCAATTGTTCTTCCTGGTCTTGTTTGGAGCTCAGCTTGCATTCCTGCTTTTATTCAGATAAGTGATTTGCTGTTTTTTTTCCTCTGGTTGGATTTTCCTTGCTGGTTCTCTGCCTTGCAGTGGACTTCAGCCTGGTCCCCTTTTGGGGCCTGGCGCTGTTATTGTGCTCAGTTTGTGTTTGCACATTTGCTCTGTTCCTTTGTCACTTTTTATTTGCTGAATTGCTGTTGTTACACCAGAGATCTGATTTAGGTGGTAGAGATCGTGTTATCTCAGGTTTTTTGTTAATCAGAAGTGTTGGTATTTTTGTCAGGGTTTTTTTGGGTTGCAGTCAGAATTCTTTCCTATACTTTTCTATCTAGACAGATTGGGCCCCAGCATTTGCTCATTCTATTTTCTGTCTGTGTCCATATTTTCTTCTTGCCTAACCGCCATTACCTGTTTGGGGGCTTCCTGTTTCTTTGGGGGTTCTGCTACGGGGCAGATAGCTTTCATCTTTCTGCCTTTAGGTGTAGCTATCTCTCCGACTGTGACGAGGCGTCTAGGATCACCGTAGGTACGCTCCACGGCTACTTCTAGTGTTGCGGTTAGTTTAGGGTTCTGCAATCCAATAGTTTCTAGCCTCTCTGGTGTATTGCTATTTTGGCTATTTTTGCAATTTCTCCTCAGCTACCGAAAACATAACAGTATTACCGGCCAAACTAAAAATTATATGGTACTCACAGAAGGGAAAAATAGTAAAAAGGAAAAAGAAAAAAGAGAGTTGTCAGAATTTTTTTTTTCTGTTTGTTGCATTTTTTCCCTTTTTCTCTGGGTGCTGAGGAGGAATTTATTTTTTCCTCAATGGAGTTTGCACAGTTGTCTGGCCGTGTGGAGCAGCTTGCCACTGAGGTTCAGAGTATTGCTACCTATCTTGCTAGGCTGCCGGTTGTGGAACCTAGGACCCCCATACCAGATTAATTTTTGGGGGATCGGTCTAAATTTCTGAATTTCAAAAATAACTGTAAGTTGTTTTTTGCCTTAAAACCTAAGTCCTCAGGGAACGCAGCACAGCAGGTTCAAATTGTAATCTCTCTGCTGCGCTGCGACCCTCAGGATTGGGCTTTTTCCCTGACACCTGGAGATCCTGTTTTGAATGATGTTGATGTATTTTTTCAGGCTCTGGGGTTATTGTACGATGAACCTAATGTCACTGATCAAGCTGAAAAGACCTTATTGGCATTAAATCAGGGTCGTGAAGACACTGAGATGTACTGTCAATAATTTCGAAAGTGGGCAGTCCTGACCAAATGGAATGATGATGCTTTGGCAGCCCTTTTTTGGAAGGGTCTGTCAGAAAATGTAAAGGACGTTATGGAGGGATTCCCTGTTCCCTCTAGTCTCAATGATTCTATGTCTTTGGCTATTCAAATTGACAGACATTTGTGTGAGCGCAGAGGTATGCGTGAGATAGTGTTGCCTTGTGAACCAGCTCCTGAGCCCATGCAGTGTGATGGAGTGACTTCTGGGGCTCAGCGTCATGAGTTTCGAAAGTGCAATGGGTTATGTTTCTACTGTGGTGACGCTTCTCATGCTATTTCCGTCTGCCCTAAGCGGGGAAGATGTTTTGCGCGCTCAGTTGTCTTGGGTAGTGTTCAGACTAAATTTCTGTTGACTGTTACCCTGATTTGCTCCCTGTCCACATTTTCGGCTCAGGCTTTTGTTGATTCAGGAGCAGCTATTAACCTGATGGATTTTGACTTTGCCAAACGTTGTGGGTTTCCCATGATACCCCTGCAGAAGTCTATTCCATTGATTCTACCCTTTGGTGGAGAAGAAACCCCAGTTTTCTACTCAGGTGATAATGATGGTTGAACCAGATTATCAGGAGAGTTGCAAATTTCTGGTGTTGCATAATCTGCTTGACATTATTGTACTGGGTTTCCCTTGGTTACAGACTCATAATCCTGTTTTGGATTGGAAATCTGTATCTGTGACCAGTTGGGGCTGCCAGTGTGTTAATACTGACACTCCTGTTTTTTCTGCCTCTTTTAATTTATCTGTACCTGAACACGATGCTATGCGATCTTATATCAAGGAGTCTTTGGAGAAGGGTCATATCAGACCTTCCTCTTCATCCTTGGGCGCCGGTTTTTTCTTTGTGGCCAAGAAGGATGGTTCATTGAGGCCATGTATTGACTATCGCCTCCTGAATAAAATCACTGTTAAATATCAATATCCGTTACCCTTGATTTCTGACCTATTTTCCAGAGTGAAAAGTGCTAGTTGGTTTACCAAGCTTGACCTCAGGGGGGCGTATAACCTTATTCGCATTAAGCACGGGGATGAATGGAAGACGGCGTTTAATACCCCAGAGGGGCATTTTGAGTACCTAGTGATGCCTTTTGGGCTTACTAATGCCCCTTCCGTCTTCCAATCCTTCATGAATGATATTTTCAGGGATTTTGTGGATAAATTTCTGATTGTTGGAAAAATTCAAGATATCATCCAAATAAACGACTGAGATTCTCATGTGAAACATGTTCGGACTGTGTTCCAGATTTTGAGAGAGAATGCACTGTATGTGAAGGGATCAAAGTGTCTTTTTGGCGTACAGAAGGTCTCATTTCTGGGATTCATTTTGTCTCCGTCTGTTATTGAAACGGACCCGGTCAAGGTTCAGGCCATCTGTGATTGGGTCAACCTACTACATTGAAGGCTCTTCAGAGATTTTTGGGTTTTGCCAATTTTTATCGTAAATTTATTGGTAATTTCTCCGTTATTGTTAAACCATTGAAAGTATAAAGACTAAGCACTCATCTTAAATGTGAAGAGAGGATTTTTAATGGTAGTATATCCAAAACGTTTTGGTCACAGGGACCTTCGTCAGTCACTACATAAACAGGAAAGCATATTAATCACATAGGATATTAATCTAATGGTCCTAAAAAAATTTTTAACAAAATATATACATATATACAAGTATAGAATGAACTGAAAATCTATAATAAAATAATATAATGAAATAATAGTAATGGTCAGGGTCAAATAGATAGCAAAATAGATGCAGTGGGTCCCTGCATAGCAACTCATGTCAATACCAAAATTAGACTAGAAGAGTTTCTAAAGTAGTATGAAGTAGACCGTGTGCCGTACCTTCACTTAAATGATCAAAGACACAGACTCCTTATGTATAATGCCCTTAGGTCATAAACACTGAACCTGAGAAAAACAGTGTCAGATAAGAAAATAGAACTGACAGTATTGTAGCAGTATAGCAAGTGTGACCACCTAAAGCATACTCACATTAGGTAACGTGATAGTAAATATCAAGCTGTGGAGATATTTTAAATAAGAAGAGTTATTATATGGAGAAGTGGTATAAAGGTGGTAGAGAGACGAAAATATACCTTATTCAGAGCCAATGGTGGGCCAATGGGCCTCTAGAGTGCGGTGTCCACCGCTACTGTGGCTATTACTATTTGGGAGAAAATTGAGCAAAGTTGAAATAAGGAGAGTCTGTAAGCCAGAGTTACCATGCGTGTATTAACGATATCCCAGTAAGCTGCGGTCAAAAGAAACTATACCTTAGTAGGGCCGTAGGAGAAACAGACCGTCACGTCTGTGGGCGCGTACTCCGCCGTCAGTATGGCAGTGAGATACCGCGCTGAACTTAAGAGGAAGGGGCGGGACTAAGCCCTGACTATGTGCATGGAGCAGCGTGGGCCGGAAATGACCCGGCGGAAACAGTATGGCAGTGCGTTCCATGTATGCCGGTAACTGCGTTCCACAGTCAGGAAGTTAGAGAATCTAATACAAAGGTTGATGCCAGTGGATACCCAGAAAAAATCATTGGTTATTAGCGTTATAGCTAGTAAATATATAGGCAGCACTAAATAGTATGTGGGATAAAAAATAATGGATGGAAGAAAAAATTCATTATGTATATGATGACGCATGGTAACGGCTTAAGTAAAGTAGTGTGGCCAGTGCCAGAGCTGAATATGACTTCATAACTAGAAGAAGTTACCAGAGGAAAGATCAGGAACTAGACAGAATCGGTGTGATGGTGATAAAGATATTTTATTTTATTTAGACTAGAAGAGGCGTTCAAATAGTTGTTGTGAGGTAACCATGGTAACAGTGAACTCTGGCAAGGAGTGGTGATCATAGGTGGATCCTAGTTAGAATTCCCACGTGAAAGTGATTTGCAGTGATAGATCCACTGGAAATTAATATAAACGGCTCTAAAAAAGAAAGAAGGAGAGCAAGTTATATTATTGATCAGACAACACATGGCGACATAGAGCAAACATTATATAATACAATATAGGGAAAACAGAGTGATCTCACTGTTATAATCACTTTCAGTAAATTGTTATGAGAAGTTATTAGAGAGAAGGAATAACGATCAGACAACATATATCATTATAAAAATGCCAATAATTCGTATTCCCTATTCAAGCCTTTAGGGCTCAGTGTGTCGAGAGTGTGGATCCAAAACGCCTCACGTTTTCTGAGATGAAGAATTCTGTTACCCCCTCTCCTGGATGATAAAATCTGTTCAATGACTTGAAATTTTAATTGTGAAATATTGTGGCCTGAGGATATGAAATGATGGGGGATGGGGAGAAGAAGGTTTTTACAGCGTATTGTAGATTTGTGTTTGGAGATTCTGTCGCGTATCGTTTGAGAGGTTTCTCCAACGTAAAGAAGGCCGCAGGGGCACTTAATCAAGTAGATCACATGTGTGGAGTCACATGTGAAAAATTTTTAATCTTAAATGTTTTGCCTGAGTGTGGATGAGAGAAGCTTTTATCACACTGTTACACTGTACGCAGTGTAAACAGGGGAAAGTGCCACATTTGGGTGTGTGTAGAAAGCGTTGTACTTTTTTTGATGATGTGGGGCCAAGGTCTGCATGTACCAAGGAGTCCCGTAAGTTCGGTGGCTGTTTATAGCACGGTAGAAATGGCTCCCTAAATTCCAAGACCTCTGGATAAGCTGTAGATAGTAAATGCCAGTTTTTCCGAATAGATCTATGAATGATATTGGTAGCAGGATGAAAAGTGTGTACAAAAGGAATGCGGTTACCTGTTGTCCTATCTAGTCTGGTAGTAGGGAGTTTGGATTTCTCAAGTAATGGCCGAGGATAACCCCGTGTTTCAAATTTTTTGGTCATCTCTTGGAACCGTAATTCCTGAGTAATGTCGTCAGTGACGATGCGTCTAACGCGTGCAAACTGGGATTTGGGGATAGCCTTTCTCATGAAGGGAGGATGTGAGCTCTGATAATGGAGTAAGCTGTTTTTGTCAGTTTGTTTAATGTAGAGATCAGTTGACAGTCTCCCATCTTGATTTTTGATCACCATAGTATCAAGGAAATTTATCTGTCTGAGGTCGTGATTAATAGTAAACTGAATACCTGGCCAAGAGGTATTAAGAGAATTATAGAAGACCAGAAGAGATTCCAAGGGGCCGTCCCATATGCAAAATATGTCGTCAATGTATCCTTTCCATGTGATGATATGTTGACGAAATAATGTATTATTATATATTATACTCTCTTCAAAATCCGCCATATAGGCATTTGCATATGGGGGTGCTGCATTAGACCCCATAGCGGTCCCCCGTACCTGAAGAAAAAATTCATCTTGGAACAGAAAAAAGTTGCAGGTAAGTATCACTTTAAGGAGATCAATACAAAGATCTATCTGGTCACTATCCATTTGAGCAGTTCTAAGTAAATGGGAAATAGATGTAATGCCGTCTAAATGCGGAATAGATGTGTACAAGTCTTTTACATCTAAAGTTACCAAAATTGCATCTGATGGGATAGTATCTAATTGTTGAATTATTCTCAGAAAATACCCCGTGTCTAGGACAAATGATTTAGTTTTTTGTATAAGTGGGGTGAGAATTTTCTCGAGATAAATAGCCAGAGGTGATAAAATAGAGTTGGTGGAGGCCACTATTGGTCTTCCCGGGGTTTTTTTAAGGTTTTTGTGAACCTTTGGTAGAATGTAGAAGACTGGTGTGTTAGGATTGGTGTTATTGAGGAAATCACAAGTCTTCTGGTCCAACACTCCCAAGGCAAAATATTTTTCTAAAATATTGGAGATTTTTAGACTAATATCCCGAGTGGGATTTTGGGACAGGGGTTGATAAATAGATACATCACTAAGCTGACGTTTAATTTCTGTGATATAAAAGGTCTTGTCCATTATTACAAGGGCCCCACCCTTGTCGGCCGGTTTAATGATAATGGAACTATCATTTTGTAGAGATGTAATAGCCTTTCTTTCATCTATGGTCAAATTAGTGGGATGAAAGATTTTACCTCTTTCAATATCCTGTCTCAGATTTTGAAAGGAATCCTGAACAAAACCAATGAATGTTTCTACCGCATGTGAGGCTAAAGGCGGACGGAAAAAACTTTTATTCCTAAGACCCAAACTCTGCGCCGAAAGTAATTTAGGATCGGGTGGAGTAGTGGGTATAGGAGTAATAGGCTTGGAGGAATAGTAAGCTTTAAGCCTTATGTGACGAAAAAACCTCTGTAGGTCCATGTCCAAATCAAATGTTCGACATTTATGAGATGGACAGAAGGAAAGTCCTTTTTGTAGGACCGCATGTTCGACACTAGTGAGAGTTCTAGATGAGATGTTAATCACCAGATTGTCCGCACCTTGGAACGGGTGATCCGGCCTTGATCTTGTTCCCTTCTTCTGTCCCCGTCTGGTCTTCTCCACAGCTTGATATTTACTATCACGTTACCTAATGTGAGTATGCTTTAGGTGGTCACACTTGCTATACTGCTACAATACTGTCAGTTCTATTTTCTTATCTGACACTGTTTTTCTCAGGTTCAGTGTTTCTGACCTAAGGGCATTATACATAAGGAGTCTGTGTCTTTGATCATTTAAGTGAAGGTACGGCACACGGTCTACTTCATACTACTTTAGAAACTCTTCTAGTCTAATTTTGGTATTGACATGAGTTGCTATGCAGGGACCCACTGCATCTATTTTGCTATCTATTTGACCCTGACCATTACTATTATTTCATTATATTATTTTATTATATATTTTCAGTTCATTCTATACTTGTATATATGTATATATTTTGTTAAAATTTTTTTAGGACCATTAGATTAATATCCTATGTGATTAATATGCTTTCCTGTTTATGTAGTGACTGACGAAGGTCCCTGTGACCGAAACGTTTTGGATATACTACCATTAAAAATCCTCTCTTCACATTTAAGATGAGTGCTTAGTCTTTATACTTTCATATTTTCGGTGTGGGAACCTAGACTAATAGCACCACCACTCTGGAAGCTGTGCTCACGATCCTCTTTTCTATTGTTAAACCATTGACTGATTTGACCAAAAAGGGTTCCAAGTGATGAATTGACCTCCTGAGGCAGTTTCTGCGTTTCAGGAACTTAAGCAGAGATTAATTTCTGCTCCTGTTCTACGGCAGCCTGATGTTTCTCTGCCGTTTCAGGTGGAGGTTGATGCTTCTGAGATTGGGGCAGGTGCCGTTTTGTCCCAAAGGGATCCAGAGACCTCTAAGAGTAACCCTTGTGCCTTCTTCTCTCGAAAATTTTCTCCAACTGGGCGTAATTATGACGCGGGTAATCGGGAGTTATTGGCCATGAAGTGGGCCTTTGAAGAGTGGAGACATTGGCTGGCAGGAGCCAAACATCAGGTGGTGGTCCTCACGGACCATAAGAACCTGGTTTATCTCGAATCAGCCAAGCGACTTAATCCTAGACAGGCCAGGTGGGCCTTGATTTTCACACGTTTCAATTTTGTGGTTTCTTTTCTTCCTGGCACTAAGAATGTTAAAGCGGATGCCCTCTCGAGGAGTTTCTTTGCGGAGTCTCCTGAGTTATCTGATCCTGCTGTTATTTTGAAAGAGGGTGTAGTTCTTTCCGCCATCTCGCCCAATTTGAAATTGGCTCTGGAGGGGTGCCAGGAGGATAAACCTGAACGCTGCCCTGTTGGGAAATTGTTTGTCCCAGACCAGTGGAAGAAGAGTGTGATGTCTGAGATTCATTGTTCCGCGTTGGTTGGTCATCCCGGGATTTTTGGTACCAGAGACTTGGTGAGTCGGTCCTTTTGGTGGCCTACTTTGTCTCGTGACGTCAGGGACTTTGTGCAATCCTGTGGAACTTGCTCTCGTTCCAAGCCTTGCTCTCGCTCTAGTGGTTTGTTAATGCCATTACCTGTACCCAAGAGGCCATGGACCCATATTTCTATGGATTTTATTTCCAACCTCCCTGTCTCTCAGAGAATGACCGTTATCTGGGTGTGATAGGTTTTCCAAGATGATACATCTTGTGCCATTACCTAAGTTGCCTTCCTCCTCTGAATTGGTGCCTTTGTTCTTTCAGCACGTGGTTCGGTTACATGGCATTCCGGAGAAACATTGTGTCTGACAGAGGAATCCAGTTTGTTTCCAGATTTTGGAGGACATTTTGTTCTAAACTTGGTGTTCAGTTATCTTTCTCCTCTTCATTTCACCCTCAGACCAATGGACAAACCGAGAGAACAAACCAGACCTTGGAGACTTATTTGAGATGTTTTGTGTCTGCTGATCAAGAGGACTGGATCTCTTTTTTGCCTTCGGTTGAGTTTGCTCTTAATAATAGGGCTAGCTCTGCCACCTTGATGTCTCCATTTTTCTGCAATTCTGGGTTTCACCCTCGATTTTCTTCAGGACAGGCGGAGGCTTCTGTCTGTCTGGGGGTTGACTCTATTGTGGAGCGTATGCAGCAGATTTGGGACCAGGTAGTGGAGAGGTTGTCTCTCTCTCAAGAGAAGGCCCAGCGATTTGCCAACCGGCATAGGACTAATGGTCCTCGTTTTAAAGTGGGGGACTTGGTCTGGTTGTCCTCAAGAAATATCCCTATGAAGGTTGCATCTCCAAAATTTAAGCCAAAGTTCATTGGACCTTATAAGATCATGGAGATTCTTAATCCTGTTTCCTTTCGTTTACTTCTTCCAGGGACATTTAAGATCCATAACGTGTTCCACAAGTCCTTATTGAAGAGGTTTGTCGAGCCAGTGGTTCCTATGGCTGCGCCTCCCGACCCTGTTTTGGTTGAGGGCAATTTGGAGTATGTGGTTGAGAAAATATTGGATTCTCGTTTTGCTAGACGGAAACTCCAGTATTTGGTTAAGTAGAGAGGTTATGGTCAGGAGGACAATTCTTGGGTGTTTGCTTCGGACATCCATGCTGGGAGACTGATCCGTGCCTATCATCGAGTTCATCCTGATTGGCCTGGTTGCGCAGATGAGGGTTCGGTGACCCCTCCTCAAGGGGGGGACTGTTGTGAATACTCTGGAGGCGACTTCTGAGCTGAGGCTCCCTCCGTTGGTTGCTGAGGGTAATGAACTAATTGCTGAATGGCCTTCAGCTGGCTCTGAATGGTCTGATATAAGTGACCTGAACTCCCTTCAGCCTTGCCGGTAATCAATTGTTCTTCCTGGTCTTGCTTGGAGCTCAGCTTGCATTCCTGCTTTGATTCAGATAAGTGATTTGCTGTTTTTTTTTCCTGTGGTTGGATTTTCCTTGCTGGTTCTCTGCCTTGCAGTGGACTTCAGCTGGTCCCCTTTTGGGGTCTGGCGCTGCAATTGTGCTCAGTTTGTGTTTGCACATTTGCTCTGTTCCTTTGTCACTTTTTATTTGCTGAATTGCTGTTGTTACACCAGAGATCTGATTTAGGTGGTAGAGATCGTGTGATCTCAGGTTTTTTGTTAATCAGAAGTGTTGGTATTTTTGTCAGGGTTTTTTTGGGTTGCAGTCAGAATTCTTTCCTATACTTTTCTATCTAGACAGATTGGGCCCCAGCGTTTGCTCATTCTATTTTCTGTCTGTGTCCGTATTTTCTTTTTGTCTAACCGCCATTACTTGTTTGGGGGCTTCCTATTTCTTTTGGGGTTCTGCTACGGGGCAGATAGCTTTCATCTTTCTGCCTTTAGGTGTAGCTATCTCTCCGGCTGTGACGAGGCGTCTAGGATCACCGTAGGTACGCTCCACGGCTACTTCTAGTGTTGCGGTTAGTTTAGGGTCCTGCAATCCAATAGTTTCCAGCCTCTCTGGTGTATTGCTATTTTGACTATTTTTGCAATTTCTCCTCAGCTACCAAAACATAACAGGGAGCGGAGCCATGTATACGAGGGTGGGAGCGGAGCAATGTATACAAGGTTGGCAGTGTAGCCAAGTATAAGAGGGTGGGAGCGGAGCCTTGTATACGAGGGTGGGAGCGGAGCCATGTATACGACGGTGGGAGCGGAGCCATGTAGAAGAGGGTGGGAGCGGAGCCATGTATACGAGGGTGGGAGCGGAGCCATGTATACTAAACTACAACCCGTCCATAGCCCTGCCCCTTATGACAAATGCCCTGCCCCTGCCACACCTCCATCCCTGCCCTACCGGGCCATGGAAGAATGGCCTTGCTTGAAGCCGGTCCCTGGTGCAAAAAAGGTTGGGGACCACTGATCTAATGTCTGGGGTGAAACAGGCAGGGAGTATCTAACCATAGCAGTGCTGAACAGGGAGGACGCTGAGGACCCGTCAGGGACGGTCTGATCGGGGTACTTGCTGTGTAATGGTGTGAGAAGTGCAGGGAGAGAGAAGGAACAATGTGAAAGATGTGATTGATGCTGTGGAAACTATGGATGTGCTGTGTAAAGAAACCAGTAAAGTTGTTCAGTTTAAAGTTGAAAAGGGCTGTGTCTCAGTTAATATGAAATCATTGGAGGAGGACCTCCACAGCAGAGAAAAGATCCTGAAGGAGCTGGACCTGGAGACACAGGTATGCTGACTACTCGACATTGTTTTCCTGTGCAGGGAGGCCAGGCCACAGATATACCGGTGTCCTCGGCCATGACTATGGAGCGCCCACCAGGGCAGTGGGGATACTCGGTACCGGGCCGCTTCTTAAAGGGGAAGTGTCACAGCGGCAGTGACCCAGTCCGTGGCCCTGGGCGTCCAATAAAAGGGGTATATTTACTAGGGAAAATTAAAGAGTTTGTAATAAAGTGTTCGTGATGCCACCTGTGGTGTCTGGTCAGAGGTAACCAGCGATGCAGTGCTGATCCTATGGGACTGGTGGTGATGCAGCAGAGTTGATATAGCTCCCCACAACAGAGCTTAATCCCAGGGCAGATGTAGAATGTAGAAGATTGTAATGTTGGTAGATGTAGCAGTGTTGCAAGGGTGACGCAGGAATGATTAGAGGACACAGCTGGGTGCAGTTTCCAAAGCTTTACTTACAGTTCTGGTGCACACAGATGCCCACTTGGTGCCGTGTCCTCTAGGTGAGGGGCTCAGCAAACTCCTAGATAGATCAGGATACACCTTTCCAGGACTCCCGTCAATATGTTCCTTTCTCGGTCATCTGACTGTGCTGACTCTCCACCTTTCCTTCCTGTCCAACACCGCACAGTCAGTGTCCCAAGCCAGTAGCCGCGGACCTTGTCGGATGACGTCCTCTCTGCGTCTCCTTGCTCCCTTATGGCTACCTTTTTGGAGAAGATAACTGTGGATTGTAGCTGAGGCACCTAAACATGCCACTGCCTCCGGCTTGCTAGCTGAGTCTTGAAGTTCTCCACTAGGCTAGGGGCCGGTGTCCCTTCTGCTACCTGGTCCCTCCACTATTGGATCAGACCCACGGATGGACTACTCACTATCCGTGCACCTAGGACCCCTTCTGTCCTTCTAGAAGCTTCTCTCTGCTCCGTACTTAATCTAACTTTCTCCGTCTGGAGACAAGCTGCTTCAGCTTCAGCTCCCCTCACACTCTCTCTCTCTACAGTCTCGTTCCCGCTCTTTTAGCTCCTCCTCTCTCTTCCTACCTTCTCCACCCACTCCCCAAACACCCTTTGCTACCCAGACTGGGATGAGACCATCCTCCCTTAGGGTACGTCCAGGGTGCCCGGCTGCTATGGTCTGTGTTGGGTGCAGGTGTTAGAGTCCTGGGTGGTGCTCCCTCCTTACCTGAGAGTGGGGTATCACACCTCTGGATGAGGTGCAATACCTCTGTGGCGACTGAACCCTCAGGGGCGCCACAACTACGGCCCTGGCCTTCCCTTACACAGACAACTGACTATAAATGCTGCTCGGGCACCTCCCATCAGGTGGAGGCACCTTAAATAATGAGTGTGCCACAGCCATTGGCTGGGGACACTTTAGGAAGGTGCACGCTGTCACTTTCAGAGGACGTGAGAGCTTTCCCTAAGCAAAGAGCCTGGAAATCTGTGAGCCGTGCACAGACTCTGAGCAACAGCCGGAGAAAGAGGAGGGAGTGCGGGATGGGGCAGTGAGTAAGTCGTCGTCTCTGCCAGAGAAGAGAAAAAGCATGCAGGGATGCCAGCACTAGAGTAGCTACTTTAAAAGCTGCAGTCAAACTTTTAGTAGCTACAGTCAAACTTTAATGTAAAGTTAACTTATTGGGTTTCTTATAGGGTTTTCTTCTTGAAAGAGCATGATTTGCATATGAACTCATCATGGCATATGTATAAATGACTCTGTGTTGTCGCCAGTATATAAGTGGGGATTTTTTGACCCTCCACATGTCCACGGCTTCATTAGTACTTCGCATTGCCAAAAATTTCTTGCCTATTCTGCCATTAGATGGTACCAGTTTTGCCTTCTCTACGATGCACAGGTGAACTTCCACTCAACAGCTCCCCACGTGGTCAAACTCGGCACTACAAGTCAATCCAATTGTAAGAGAAATATGAACCAAAAACGACAGAATTGGAGGCAAAAAGGGGAAACAGCAAAGAAAGGAACAAATCTGTCAATTCCCATTTGCTTGTTTAGAAACTGGATTTAGTAGTTACTTTTATGGAGGTTTTATGGAGTGACATGAAAAGAGGGCAAATAAGGTTACCGTCTGCAAATTGGGAGAGGAGCTATTTTGCGAATGACTGTTTAGCGACATTCTCAGTCTGCAGTCGGCTATTATGTCTGCGTAATGAGGCTTTCTGTATTAAACTAAAATTACCATCTGTCTTCATGTAATAAGCAAGGCTACTGGCACAGGGAGGGTTAAACCTGCTACGGAGAAGAATCCAAACCTGGTTATGAACCCAGGATTTTTTTAAAAATTTTTTTTCTCCATTAGATTAGAGAAAAATAATTTCAGTGGCTTCTATTGGGGCTCAGGGTAGAATCAGAGCATTGGCTTTATATATTTTACCCTATTAGGACCCTCGGGGGCCGGACATTCCCAACAATCAGTATTCATTGCACTAAAAGAAGCCGATCTTGTCGGAAGATTGCCTGTTGACATAGCAGAAACATAGCTAACAAGATGAGCTGCAGTATAAAGCATGGGCATCAGATTTCAGACATTCACAATTGGACATAGTTTAAGCAATGGTATACTAGAATACTACATACAGGTATGTGAGATATTGGGTTGGGGCTCTGACAACCTTTAGTGAATTTTCAAGAAATATGAGAAAGTTGCCTTAGTAATGAATAAAAAATGAGTAACTGTCATTGTAATCTATGATACTTCAAGTATTATAACCTGACTTTGATGAGGAATTACTGTTTAAAGGGAATTTGTCATCAGATGACCTAATATTTTAATCATGTTTTCGTGTTTTATATACTTTTGAAAATTTGGTAGTATTTTTTTCATCAATCTGTATTAAAAAAAAAATAGTAATTTTTCAATGTTCACATTGGACCCAGGGATCATTTATATTCAAAGTTCTTCTTTATTCAGGAAACGTTTTCAGCAGTCTCATTATCATCACAGACAGAAGAATTATGATAAATAACACCTCTATGCACAACTAAAAGCACAAAATCTATCATTCACAATAGGTGATGTCACAGCTCACCTCTTCCTCCTCCTGTACAATGACTGATAACACCTCTATTCACATTAGATAACACAGAGTCCACAATTCACAATAGATGATGTCACAGCTCACCTCCTCCTCCTCCTGTACAATGACTGATGATACCTTTATATATAGTAGATAACACAAGATCCACCATTCATAATTTGTTATGTCACATCTCACCTTCTCCTGTACAACGACTGATAGCACCTCTATATACAGTAGATAATACAGTATCCACCATTCATAATAGGTGATGTCACAGCTCACCTCCTCCTTCTCTTGTGCAATGACTGATAACACCTCTATATACAGTAGATAACACAGGAGCCACCATTCACAATAGGTGATGTCACAGCTCACCTCCTCCTCCTGTACAATGACTGATAACACCTCTATATACAGTAGATAACACAGGATCCACCATTCACAATAGGTGGTCACAGCTCACCTCCTCCTCCTGTACAATGACTGATAACATCTCTATATACAGTAGATAGCACAGAATCCACCATTCACAATAGGTGATGTCACAGCTCACCTCCTCCTCCTCCTGTACAATGACTGATAACACCCTATATACAGTAGATAACACAGGATCCACCATTCACAATAGTTGATATCATAGCTCACTTTCTCCTGTACAATGACTGATAACACCTCTATATACAGTAGATAACACAGGATCCACCATTCGCAATAGGTGATGTCACAGCTCACCTCCTCCTCCTGTACAATGACTGATAACACCTCTATGTACAGTAGATAACACAGGATCCACCATTCACAATAGGTGATGTCACAGCTCACCTCCTCCTCCTGTACAATGACTGATAACACCTCTATATACAGCAGATAACACAGGATCCACCATTCATAATAGGTGATGTCATAGCTCACCCCCTCCTCCTCCTGTACAATGACTGATAAACCTCTATATACAGTAGATTACACAGGATCCACCATTCACAATAGGTGATGTCACAGCTAACCTCTCCGCCTGTACAATGACTGATGACACCTCTATATACAGTAGATAGCACAGAATCCACCATTCACAATAGGTGGTCACAGCTAACCTCCTCCGCCTGTACAATGACTGATGACACCTCTATATACAGTAGATAACACAGTATCCACCATTCACAATAGGTGATGTCACAGTTCTCCTTCTCCTCCTGTACAATGACTGATAACTCCTCTATCTACAGTAGATAACACAGGATCCACCATTCACAATATGTGATGTCACAGCTCACCTCCTCCTCCTGTACAATGACTGATAACACCTCTATATACAGTAGATAACACAGGATCCACCATTCACAATAGGTGATGTCACAGCTCACCACCTCCTCCTGTACAATGACTGATAACACCTCTATATACAGTAGATAACAGGATCTACCATTCACAATATGTGATGTCACAGCTCACCTCCTCCTCCTGTACAATGACTGATAACACCTCTATATACAGTAGATAATACAGGATCCACCATTCACAATAGGTGATATCACAGCTCACCTCCTCCTCCTGTACAATGACTGATAACACCTCTATATACAGTAGATAACACAGAATCCACCATTCACAATAGATGATATCACAGCTCACCTACTCCTCCTGTACAATGACTGATAACACCCCTATATACAGTAGATAACACAGGATCCACCATTCACAATAGGTGATGTCACAGCTCACCACCTCCTCCTGTACAATGACTGATAACACCTCTATATACAGTAGATAACAGGATCTACCATTCACAATATGTGATGTCACAGCTCACCTCCTCCTCCTGTACAATGACTGATAACACCTCTATATACAGTAGATAATACAGGATCCACCATTCACAATAGGTGATATCACAGCTCACCTCCTCCTCCTGTACAATGACTGATAACACCTCTATATACAGTAGATAACACAGAATCCACCATTCACAATAGATGATATCACAGCTCACCTCCTCCTCCTGTACAATGACTGATAACACCTCTATATACAGTAGATAACACAGGATCCACCATTCACAATAGGTGATGTCACAGCTCACCACCTCCTCCTGTACAATAACTGATAACACCTCTATATACAGTAGATAACAGGATCTACCATTCACAATATGTGATGTCACAGCTCACCTCCTCCTCCTGTACAATGACTGATAACACCTCTATATACAGTAGATAATACAGGATCCACCATTCACAATAGGTGATATCACAGCTCACCTCCTCCTCCTGTACAATGACTGATAACACCTCTATATACAGTAGATAACACAGAATCCACCATTCACAATAGATGATATCACAGCTCACCTCCTCCTCCTGTACAATGACTGATAACACCCCTATATACAGTAGATAACACAGGATCCACCATTCACAATAGTTGATATCACAGCTCACCTCCTCCTGTACAATGACTGATAACACCTCTATATACAGTAGATAACACAGGATCCACCATTCGCAATAGGTGATGTCACAGCTCACCTCCTCCTCCTGTACAATGACTGATAACACCTCTATATACAGTAGATAACACAGTATCCACCATTCATAATAGGTGATGTCATAGCTCACCCCTCCTCCTCCTGTACAATGACTGATAACACCTCTATATACAGTAGATTACACAGGATCCACCATTCACAATAGGTGATGTTACAGCTCACCTCCTCCTGTACAATGACTGATAACACCTCTATATACAGTAGATACACAGGATCCACCATTCACAATAGGTGATGTCACAGCTCACCTCCTCCTCCTGTACAATGACTGATAACACCTCTATATACAGTAGATAACACAGGATCCACCATTCACAATAGGTGATGTCACAGCTCACCTCCCCTCCTGTACAATGACTGATAACACCTCTATATACAGTAGATAACACAGGATCCACAATTCACAATAGATGATGTCACAGCTCATCACCTCCTCCTGTACAGTGACTGATAACACCTCTAGATACAGTAGATAACAGGATCTACCATTCACAATAGGTGATGTCACAGCTCACCTCCTCCTGTACAATGACTGATAACACCTCTATATACAGTAGATAACACAGGATCCACCATTCACAATAGGTGATATCACAGCTCACCTCTTCCTCCTGTACAATGACTGATAACACCTCTATATACAGTAGATAACACAGAATCCACCAGTCACAATAGGTGATGTCACAGCTCACCTCCTCCTCCTCCTGTACAATGACTGATAACACCCTATATACAGTAGATAACACAGGATCCACCATTCACAATAGTTGATATCACAGCTCACCTTCTCCTGTACAATGACTGATAACACCTCTATATACAGTAGATAACACAGGATCCACCATTCGCAATAGGTGATGTCACAGCTCACCTCCTCCTCCTGTACAATGACTGATAACACCTCTATATACAGTAGATAACACAGTATCCACCATTCATAATAGGTGATGTCATAGCTCACCCCTCCTCCTCCTGTACAATGACTGATAACACCTCTATATACAGTAGATTACACAGGATCCACCATTCACAATAGGTGGTCACAGCTAACCTCCTCCTCCTGTACAATGACTGATAACACCTCTATATACAGTAGATAACACAGGATCCACCATTCACAATAGGTGATGTCACAGCTCACCTCCCCTCCTGTACAATGACTGATAACACCTCTATATACAGTAGATAACACAGGATCCACAATTCACAATAGATGATGTCACAGCTCACCTCTTCCTCCTGTAAATGACTGATAACACCTCTATATACAGTAGATTACACAGGATCCACCATTCACAATAGGTGATGTTACAGCTCACCTCCTCCTCCTGTACAATGACTGATAACACCTCTATATACAGTAGATAACACAGGATCCACCATTCACAATAGGTGATGTCACAGCTCACCTCCTCCTTCTGTACAATGACTGATAAAACCTCTATATACAGTAGATTACACAGGATCCACCATTCACAATAGGTGATGTTACAGCTCACCTCCTCCTCCTGTACAATGACTGATAACACCTCTATATACAGTAGATAACACAGGATCCACCATTCACAATAGGTGATGTCACAGCTCACCTCCTCCTCCTGTACAATGACTGATAACACCTCTATATACAGTAGATAACATAGGATCCACCATTCACAATAGGTGATATCACTGTTCACCTCCCCCTTCATTCTCGATGACCTTTACACACGCTCATTAGATGCTTCAATACAAAAAACGGTCAGTCAGTCTTGCTGCTAATGTTCATGTGCATTTCATGAATAATCAGGAAGTTAGAGTCTATTATAGCCTCAGTGGGTGGTGTGAGAATTGCAAAATTTCTATTTTTTTTTTAATACAGATCGCGATATGGAAAAAAATAAAACATTGCAGAGCAGTAATTAAAAATAAATGTAAACAGTCATTTTTTATAAATATATCAACATCATTTAAAGGGAATTTTCCCTTTAAACTTAGGTGCAAAGAGCAAGATTATAGGGGGCCACCACCTTTAGGATATCGGGGATCTCCAACACTCTCACGCTCTCGACAAAGGTTGGTTCTACTGATCTGCCCCGTTCTGCATTTTACTAAGCGTGACCTCTGGGATCCCCTTCTCAAGAAAATGGGGGTCCGATTTATGGGAAAGGGTCTTGTGCATAGGGATTGTGGTGGAGTTTGTTGCACAGGGGCCCCACTACAGTGCTACCGCCTGGCAGTATAAGGGTTCGGAGCATCTCGACTTGTCTTTATATATATATCAAGTGGAGCGGCAACACTGCGACCTGAAGTAGAGCTCCTGGCAATGAATCTCGACCCTCCCCTGGGATTTCCCAGCCAGAAATTCATTCGAAACCATCCCAGCTTATTAAACCTTGATTTTCCTGACTACGGAGCAGAAAGGTTTAAATCTATTTACGCGTCTCTCCTCCGAATACTTCTGTGCATTGAGAGTTCTCCAAAGTGGAAAGGATATTGCTTTAAGTTGGAGGAATATGCGCGGCATCAGCGGAGTTTAGAGCGGAGTTTTAATTTAGTGTCCTTTACATTATAGCCGCTCTGTCACGCATTCACCTGACACCATAGGGGACTTGTATTTTCCTTTTTTTTGGTCAATTAATCCGAAATAAGCATCCTCTAATTCCCCAGGACATATTTAGATGTAATACATAAATTACTGCACTTATTCTACTTACCACTAGGTGGAGCTTTAAAGTTTTTTCTCCACTTTCCTCCTATATGTGTCTTTTTTTAAACAGCACTCCATGTGGTCAGGTGCGGAATTGCAAGTAATATCCAAATTCGGTAAAGATTATTGGGTATAAGTTAAATGTAACTATTTTGCAACCACTAGATGGAGCTTTAGAGCTTTTTTCCACTTTCCTTTTACTTTTTATTATTATTATTATTATTTATTTATATAGCACCATTGATTCCATGGTGCTGTACATGAGAAGGGGTTACAAACAAACTAACAATGACAGACTGATACAGAGGGGAGAGGACCCTGCCCTTGCGGGTTTAATTCTACAGGATGGTGGGGAAGGAGACAGTAGGTCGGGGGGTTGCAGAAGCTCCGGTGTTGGAGAGGCGATATCTCCGGTAGTGGTGAGGAGGTAGCAGGGTCATTGCAGGCTCTAAGCTTTCCTGAAGAGGTGGGTTTTCAGGTTCCGTCTGAAGGATCCGAATGTGGTTGATAGTCGAACATGGGATATTCGGGAGAAGTCTTGGAGGCGGTTGGGTGAGGAGCGAATAAGTGTGGAGGAGAGAAGGAGGTCTTGGGAGGATCGGAGATTATGTGATGGAAGGTATCGGGAGATTAGTTCAGAGATATATGGCGGAGACAGGTTATAGATGGCCTTGTAGGTCAGTATTAGTAATTTGAGCTGGATACGCTGAGGAATGGGAGCCAGTGAAGAGATTTGCAGAGGGGAGAAGAGGAGGAGTAGCGAGGGGAGAGATGAATTAGTCGGGCAGCAGAGTTAAGGATGGACTGGAGAGGTGTGAGGGTGTTAGCAGGGAGGCCACAGAAAAGGATGTTGCAGTAGTCAAGGCGCGAGATGATGAGGGCATGCACAAACATTTTAGTAGCGTGAGGGTTGAAGGGACGGATTCTGGGATGGGATTACTTGTATTAATATAACAGCACACCATGTGGTCACGTGCAAAATTACAAGTGATATCTAAATTATGTAACGAACATTTGGCAGAAATTATGCATAACAAATTGCTGTACCTTTATACAGTCCACTAGATAGAGCTTTTGAGATTTATTTTCACCTTCCATTTAGATGTGTCTAATTATAACAGCACACCATGTGGTCAAGTGCACAATTGCAAAGGAATCAAAATTACAAGAAGATAATTTGGATTAAGTTATATGAACCAAATTGTTGCTTTAATAATAGTACACTAGGTGGAGCTTAAAAATAATTTCTCCACCTTACTCCAAAATGTTTTTTTTTTTGTATAACAGCACCCCAAGTGGTCAGGTGGAGAATTGCACATAATATCTAAATTATGTAAAGATTGGTCATAAGTTATTTGTTACAGATTTCTGCACCAATTATATAATCCACTAGGAAGTGCCTTAGAGCATGAGTTCGGCCTTCTTCTAGAAGTGTTTTTCATAAAAGCGCACCATGTGGTCAGGTGCGGAATTGCAAACAAAATCAAAATTACTTGGAATTGCTTAGATTAATAGAAAATTAACAGTTTTGGTCGCCCTGTCATCCTATAAACGACAGTTCTCAGTTCTGCAATTTTGGTACAATGAAGCATGTAGTTGTATCAGTACAAGCCAAATTATTGCACCTTCTAATTCAAAACCCCCAGCACTGGCCGTTTGCATCCTGATTGGCTCACTGAAGATGAAAAGGGAGCAAGAAGCCAAAAATGAGGTCACGTCTGATTGGTTGCTAATGGTGTATTTTTTTTTCCATCGTAGTTTTCCCCCTTCTTACTTGCAGTCACTCACATCTCATGTTTCTGTTTTCCGCTCAATATTCTTACGTTGTTTTCATCTCCTCTTTAATGAAATCCCCATTTCCCCAATTCATTTGCATCAGTCGGTTAGGAAACAAATCTTTTGCATGTGAAAGTATACGGAGCGCAGGAGCAGTAAACACATTTTCTCTGCTCTGAAAGATGCTTGACGCGACCTTCCAGTGGTCGTTAATCAAAAAACATGACATTGTACAAGTGCAGGATGGGCGCCACTCCCGACATGTTTGCACTAATAATGCGAGTTCCACTTCCCAAATTATAAAGGCCATGAAAACATTGTCGGGTCCACTATGCAACGGACCTAGCTGATCTCTGCTGACACATACGGTATATAGTTCTGTCCTACGGCGGGTGACAGGACGGGCCGGACTAGTATAAGGGGACCTCTGGAGGTTTGGGGCAACCATCAGAGGAGTCATTAGCCTCCATTAATCAGCAACTTCTAGGTGTGAATGCACCCCCTGCACCCCTCATATTCAGCCTCTGCGCCCCTCACACTCAGCCTCTGTACCCCTCATACTCAGCCTCTGTGCCCCTCATACTCAGCCTCTGCGCCCTCATACTCATCCTCTGTGCCCCTCATACGCAGCCTCTGCACCCCTCATACTCATCCTCTGTGCCCCTCATACTCATCCTCTGTGCCCCTCATGCACAGCCTCTGCACCCCTCATACTCATCCTCTGTGCCCCTCATACTCATCCTCTGTGCCCCTCACACTCAGCCTCTGTACCCCTCATACTCAGCCTCTGTGCCCCTCATACTCAGCCTCTGCGCCCCTCATACTCATCCTCTGTGCCCCTCATACGCAGCCTCTGCACCCCTCATACTCATCCTCTGTGCCCCTCATACTCATCCTCTGTGCCCCTCATGCACAGCCTCTGCACCCCTCATACTCATCCTCTGTGCCCCTCATACTCAGCCTCTGTGCCCCTCATACTTAGCCTCTGGGCCCCTCATACACAGCCTCTGCGCCCTCATACACAACCTCTGCGCCCCTCTTACTCAGCCTCTGCGCCCCTCATACTCATCCTCTGTGCCCCTCATACACAACCTCTGCTCCCCTCATACTCAGCCTCTGTGACCCTCATACTCAGCCTCTGTGACCCTCATACTCAGCCCCTGGGCCCCTCATACTCAGCCTCTGCACCCCTCATACTCAGCCTCTGGTCCCCTCATACACAGCCTCTACGCCCCTCATACTCAGCCTCTGCGCCCCTTATACTCATTCTCTGTGCCCTCATACTCAGCCTCTGCGCCCCTCATACTCAGCCCCTCACACACAGCCTCTGTGCCCCTTATACTCAGCCTTTGCACCCCTCATACTAAGCCTCTGCGCCCCTCATACTCAGCCTCTGCCCCTCATACTCAGCCCCTCATACACAGCCTCTGTGCCCCTTATACTCAGCCTCTGCACCCCTCATACTCAGCCTCTTTACCCCTCATACTCAGCCTCTGCGACCCTCATACTCAGCATCTGTGACCCTCATACTCAGCCTCTGCGACCCTCATACTCAGCCTCTGCGCCTCATACGCAGCCTCTGCCCCTTATGCTCAGTCTCTGCATCCCTCATACTCAGCCTCTTCACCCCTCATACTCAGCCTCTGCGCCCATCATACTCAGCCTCTTCACCACTCATACTCGGCCTATGGGCCCCTCAAACACAGCCTCTGTGCCCTCATACTCAGTCTCTGCGCCTCATACTCAGCCTCTGCGCCTCTCATACTCAGCCTCTGTACCCCATACTCAGCCTCAGCACCCTTATATTCAGTGCCCAGCTCGACATTTTAGAGGCTGTTCATTGTTCAATGTGTTATGTAGTGTTTGCTGTGACTTGACTTCTGATGTATATGGATGGAGAGGCGCTTTGCTCTATTCTGTTTCCCCAGTCCACGCGCTGCTCCCCACAGCTTTAAGACCAGCTGTCACTAATGGTGACATTGAAGTCCCTGTGTGACCTTGTGCCACTTAAATCCCAGCGTCATCGCTTCATGTCTCTTGTGGAAGTTTTGAAGCTCAGGAACAGATGCAAATGCATATCAGGAGCCTTGTCTGATTCCTTCTGGGGTTTTACATTTTGCCTTTGAAAGTGACTGTTCCTGAGAATAATCGCATTTATTCTTAGCCTGAATGCAGTGATGACTTAAGGAACAATAGACAGACGTCCAGGGGTCATTTACTTTACAAAACCATTTTTAAAGGGTCCATCGCGTCCCCAAATAATGGAGAGTGGTTACAAATCACATCACTCCCTCTGGAGGTCCGGTCCTGTCCTGCATTACACAGATAACTCATTGATTTGAATGGACATAGTGTAATGCTTTATTTCCTCTGTGGTGGCGCTGTAGGGAAATTAAACACTTAATGTGAGGCTTCTCTACAGTTGATCACTTGGGATTTTGGCGGGAGGGGCACTTTGTGATCAACTTGTGGTCAATAAACGTATTAAATAGTTTGTACAAAATGGACAACTCATTTAAGAAAACAACTCAAGTAGGCCCTGGACATCCTTCAAAGTCCTTCTTCTTACTTTTTTTTATACTTATTAGCAGCCAGGACTGGAAATGCAATTTCAATCACATCTATTCTCACTACAAAGATTGTTATTCTTAAATTGATGGTCTCAGGACTCAAAACTAAAGAGGTTTTGTCCCAAAGTTAAACCAAAATGGTTCTCTCACACTCGAATGTATTTCTTCAGAAGTCTCAACGTCAATACTCAACCTTCTCCTTGGTTTGATAGCTATATGGAGACTGTTTGCTGTCTCTTCTTTCTCAGTGGTGGCAAATCTTGGGACAAAGAGTGGCATGACCCAAGTGCAGATTCCAAAAACAGGTCTGTGCAGTAAGGGAACTATGGTTTGGGTCTCTGTTATCTAAGACCAATGACATATTCAAGGTTGAGTCAACATCAGGTAGTCGAAAGAAGCAGAAAAACCATAGGAACGTGGAAGATTGAGTAGGCCAGTTCCAGTGGGACATTAAGGATTGCAAAAGATGATTCTGTTCATAATAATTGTGCCTAGTGTAATTAATATCTACAATTGGGAAACTTGAATTTCCAGAAGTTGCTCTACAGACCACTGAAGACTTCCCTGATCATACGATATGTTATCTTACATGCATCACACCTCATTGGTCTTGTATCGCTCATAATTTATTCACAATATTGAGCAGCAACCGATAAACTATCTACTGAAGAATTGCATTTCCTTGAAGCACCCAAAAAGAGAACCAACCAAAGGTTGTCTGAGGCTCTCTACTCTTCTTGTATCTTTCCGGTACCATCCTAATGAAGGAAACATCTGCAGTGGTCTTAAAGATGCTATGTTTCATGACAAAGCAGCGGTAGACTTAAGGACTTGTGATGTCATGGTGCCCTAGGATGACGTCATCTTAAATCACATGAGTAGGATAATGATCAAAGATTCCCAAAAAATTGGACACTAAACTACTGATCAGAGAACCAAAATGTCTTCCTGAAGGTGATGGAAATGGATCTGGTCTTCCTCAACCGTTGGCTTTTCTATGACCCCTCAGTCCAACAAATGTAATGAGTGCAATGGTAAAGTTCTAGTATCAGAAGGGTTAAGAGCCTTCTACCTTCCTCTGTGATTTATGTGTCCGTCTCACAGTAATCATAACTACATTATGATCTCTCCGCGGGCGGTAATTCAGATCAATCCTGACATGTTGAGACTATGATGTTCTATCAGGGGAGTAGTACTATTGAGATGGGAATGTTTCCCAGAGGAGCGCGCTTCCAACACAACCTCCAAAATATTCTTAGGAGTGAAAAACTGGGAATCCTCTCCTGATGAGACGCTTATAGACCAAGAACGGGGTGTCCTTAAATTAAAATATGGCTTTCTCCTAAGAAAACTCTGATTGCTCTTATAAAACCTGCTTTGTTGGAAGGAGAGCTCTAATTAGGGGATAACTCTCCTGGAAATAGCTGCCGCACTACGCCAACGAGGAGCGGCATAAATCCATATTTTTCTATATTATGTTTTAATAGAGGGGTGTAAGGATTTATGCAACCATAACAGGGAATTACTGTTATAGCTTTACCACTGGAAATTCCTTTCATATCACCCATACACATGCACGCTCAACTGAGCGCGCGTGTGTTCTGTAGAGGGGATAGTAAGCCGCTATTTGTCATCCTCCATAATAATATAAGTATTAACCATGTTGATACCCCGCATGGCAGTCCATACTTTTCCCAACATCTCCAGTCCGAGTTAAGTCAGGACACCAGCCAATCCCGTGAAATCAGCTCCCGGGGGGTGCAGGTTCACATTGGCCATTGAGAAGGAGATAGGGGACAGTCTATTTTCTGGCTACCGTATTCATTGCCCCCTCTGCAAGCCTTATAGCAGCTGTAGCCCTTCTTCTATGGACAGTATAGCTCTAGAAGGTGTTGGGAGTTATTTAGGCAGCTGTGGCCGTACAGTTGAGTTTTGGGAGAAAGTATAATATGTTATAGCCTATACTAGCTATATCACACCCTATGGCACATACAGTCTTTTTTAAGGGGAGGTGATGTGTTTTTTTATGTAGCACATATTAATTGCATGCCAACCCGCCCTGTGGCCATAATTTTTATATGGAAGCTATAGATTATTCTCGTCATATAGTCCTTTATTTCTTTTACCAGAAGAATATGGTAATTTTTTTCATAACTGTGACACCTGCCTATAAACCCCAAATCTATAGTGGACAGATCGCTGATAACAGCCATGTCATGTTTCCAATCTATAAAAAGGTGAAATCCGGATAAACGATATGACAATGATATCAAACTCCTGTGATCGTCAAGAGTAAAGATATTGTGAATGTTGGTAATATCATAATTTTCTGAAACTGAAGCCACATGTCATGTCCAGCCTTGTTTTGAGTCATCAAGGGGAGGTATGAGGGTATAACTTAGGTGCTGAAAAAAGGACAAGGTGAATTATGATCTGTGTTCCATGCAAAGAGATACACATCAGTGTATGCATGATCCACGGTGACAGAACGTTTCCAATCCAAGTGCTCTCCTTTTCTAATCTCTGAGCCATCTCTGTGACCAGCATTTAGTAAGTTTGTTTTGTTAATCCTGTTTCTTTTATGTAATTGTATATGCTGTTTTGTTTTGTCCCCCCTGTAAACTATATTGTATATTTTTTATAAACACTGCCTATCTTTCTGGATTAAATATAAAATTAAATAGTTCTGTTCCTTTTGTTCTATAAGCCACACTCCTGAAAGCCATACGCTACCAGAAACCAAGCGTCCAATCGGTCTGTATAATCGATTGGAGGTGGCAGCGAACAGTTGTTGGGTTATCGTGTAGTTAGCAGTGATCATGGTCTATATATATTCCATACACGGGAATCGGAGGTGTATATAACATACGTTCACTGTTATTTCTCCAGTAACCGACATGTCAGTGGTAACAACCGCAGCCTCATCCATTAATCGTTAGTCAATTGTGTAATTGTACTAAGGATCGCAGGTGAGTCGCTCGTACCAGGGCTTTGGGGTACTCGGCACCGAGCCCGTTCACTTCACTGGGGATGTCACGGGTAGCGCAGCTCGGTTCGTTGCCCTGGGCGCTCACTAAAGGGGGAATATTTACAGGGGATTGTAGAAATGTTCGTGACGCCACATGTGGTTCCTGGTCAGGGTGACCAGCGCTGCAGGGTAGGTCCTCTGAGGGTTTGGGGCAGTAAGGTGTTAAGTCTCCCACAGGCGAGACTGATTCCTCAGAGTATATGGCGGTGTAGAGGTGCAGGGCAATAAGGCAGACACACACAAAGAGTCTCTTTCTGTACCTTTACTGGTGGTAGATTCAGGCACGTCCCGGGAAGCTGTTCAGGGTGGAGGATGCACGTCCAGTAATCCACTGAGTAGGTGTAGGGCCTCCTTACGTCTTTATGTGTTTGAGTTTTAACTTGCATGAAACAAAGTTTAACTCCGTTCTCTTTGCTACGCCCGGCTGATCTTGTGGTGGAGCCTTCTTTTGGACAGAACTAGTCTCTATGTGCAGGGCCCTGCTAGACTCTTGTTCTTCCTGACCTCGGTTACGTATCAGCACTGTTGGGCCCCTCTGTGACCTGAAGTCCAGCAGGGTCTCCGGTTTTTCCCACTAGCCATGAAGGTACTAGCAAGCTCGGACCCGGTGTCCGGTAGTGCAGAGTGGAGGTAAGCCATCATTGCTATTCATCCTCAGTCACTCTCTCTTTCCCTTTTCCACTTGCCTGTCGTCCTACTCACACCTTTAACATAAGCACAGGCAGCAGTAGGTGTCAGCTTTCTTTGTCTTCACCGCTCTCCAAGCGTCGGCACGCTTACTTTCTGAAACGCTTGCTGGGGGAATCTCAGTGGACTCAACTTTGACCAGGCTAAGTGGCAATCCCTTCCACTAACACTGGACTCCACGATATAAGCTGAGTGTTTGCTGAAGTCCTCAGGCTTTCAGATAAGTCTTTCTTTGGCTAGAATCCCTTCTCAGCATATCTGAGGTAACTAGCGCTTCTGTTCTGCAACACGCTCTGACACAGACTAGTGTAATCTGATCTGGCTGTCTGGCTAGAAAGTCTGTCTAGACTGTCTACTGCTGCGTCTCTCCACACCCTTATATATCTGCATACTCTAAAGGGCTCCCTCTGGTGGCACCAGGGAAATGTGAAGTGTGAATGAATATCAGGTGATTGTGGTTTACTTTCATGCATCCTCCAGGGTAACATGTGGCACCAAACGCAGCTGGGCTACACATCCCCCCCTAGTTAATATCAGCACTCCCGGGCTGAAAAAGAAAATAATTTTTATAACATCAACAAATAACATAACTCATCCCTTGCGGGAGGTAAGGATGCTTCAAACGTTACAATGTGTACAAATTAGCAAATAGAAAAATATCAAATGCTTTCACACAATAAATACAGGATTCTTGTGGCGGACCCGTACCAAACCTCCCACGGTGGTCCTGGGTGGGCTGCAGGACTTCTCTGCTGCAAACCTCAAGGCCACACCATACGGGTTTTGCTTCTGAGGTAGAATGGCTTACGTAAAACCAAGATGGGGCACTGAGTGCCAACTATTTACAATACAGTTCTGTGCTGCAAGAGTCCTCAGCACGCAGTCCTTCAAAAGAGCATTTCACATATCACTATCACATTATACGACACATTACCCAACTGGGGTACAATTCTTCAGACATTATCAACATTCACAATAAAGTGCAATTTTTCTGCATAACTTTTTACAAATCAGTAAACCCTGTCTGGGTCCTACTGGTCTTCTTTGAATATGGTAGCACCTTCCACACCTGGGGCTGGAAGCATGCGGTGCGCTCTGGAACGCATCACTAAGAGATCCGCTCCTGCTACCAGTGTCTGAGTAGCTACAGTTCTCTTTTCAATTTTTGCTTTGCGACTTCCTGGAGGCCTAACGGGTGCCTCACTTAAGCTTAGGCTCTGCAGCGTTTCCAATTGTGACGCAGATGTGCGGTCTGGCTCAGTTGAGAGCGCACTTGCAGTCGCTGCACTCTGTTGCGTTGCAGAATAGGACGTAACTACACGGAGTGGCTCAGTAGAGGGCACATTTGCAATCATTGCGCTCTTTAGCGTGGCAGAATGGAACGCAGGTGCACGGCCGGGCGCTGGTGTGGCTGGGGCCTGGGACGCTGAGACGCGGGGTGTGTTTCCGACTTCAGGGACTGGGTCGCTGACTCGGGAGACATTCAGGGCATACCACCCCTTAAGACCCCAGTGCCGCATGTAGGTGACAACATCCCCAATTAACAAATCCCGTCCCGGGTGCCCTTCTGGCAGGTGTGACTCTACATCTCTGCAATTTACAAAAACCTCCTGGTACAGGCCTGGTTCATGTATGAATCCCCAGCCTCCCTGGAGTTTAAAGTCTCTAATGGCCCCCTGGCGCCGCGGTTCCCGGAGCGTACCTTTGTCTCGCCTGACGATCTCCTTGTCAGCAAGATCTTTCTCCCAGTACCTCTGGCGAAGCTGCTGCGCCTCTTGCTGCTCCCGCTGCTACCGCTGCTCATACTCTCGGCGTCGCCACTCATTCTCCTTCTGGGCGGCATACTCCACGTCGTCCAGGAGCTCCATCTCCTCCCAGTCGATCTCCATCGCTTGCGGCTGGGTGTCTTCCATCGTCATCCCTTCCGGGGGACTGCATTCTGCTGCTACCGCTGGTTCCAGGCCTGGCTGGCATTCCGGTCCGGGCAGGGCCTCCTCTCTTCCAGCCGCGTCTTCTGCGGGGTCAGGTACAGCTCTTTTGGGGCCGGCCTCCGGTTTTTCATCAGCCGCTGGTTCCAGTGGTGGCGCGGGTGGCATTTGCGCATCCTGGGGGGAGAGCAACTGGTCCCACAGCAGCCGCTGTTTCAGGGCACGCCAGCTCTGCTCCATCGCCTCCATCTCTGCGCGGTGTCGGGCCATATCCCTCAGCGCCGCATCCACCTCCTCCACACGATTCATCATTTGGTCGTTCTCCCGACCTGGGGAAGGTTCGAGTACAGGCTGCACCACTTCAGGGGAATGGGGTCTGCGCACCGCCATTCCTCCACACAGTGACTCCTGTCCTTCCGCCATCTCACTCCAGGCCAGACTGTGTGTTTCATCTGGAACACTCTGGATTTTTCCGTGGAGGCGGGACTTTCGCTTTCTCTTCTTAGCATAGAGGATGAAGAGGAGGCGGATCTCCCTTGCAGTGGGGCAGGCTCTGACATTATAATAGCACTTGGATAGGGCGCCCATAACTTTCGCGCCACAGGGGGGGTACGCCCACGAATACACGCCCCTCTTCACCAGCGCTTCAGGGTGCGAATATGGCGGCAAAATGGCGGAAAATGGTGCCAAAAATCACAAAAACAGCACACAGTCTTTTTGCACAAAACAGTCCACTTTAGGCACACAGGATTCGCACACTGCGAGCTTCGGATCCTGTTCGTGACGCCAAGTAGATGAGTCGCTCGTACCAGGGCTTTGGGGTACTCGACACCGAGCCCTTTCACTTCACTGGGGGATGTCACGGGTAGCGCAGCTCGGTCCGTTGCCCTGGGCGCTCACTAAAGGGGGAATATTTACAGGGGATTGTAGAAATGTTCGTGACGCCACCTGTGGTTCCTGGTCAGGGTGACCAGCGCTGCAGGGTAGGTCCTCTGAGGGTTTGGGGCAGCAAGGTGTTAAGTCTCCCACAGGCGAGATTGATTCCTCAGAGTATATGGCAGTGTAGAGGTGCAGGGCAATAAGGCAGACACACACAAAGAGTCTCTTTCTGTACCTTTACTGGTGGTAGATTCAGGCACGTCCCGGAAAGCTGTTCAGGGTGGAGGATGCACGTCCAGTAATCCACTGAGTAGGTGTAGGGCCTCCTTACGTCTTTATGTGTGTGAGTTTCTAACTTGCATGAAACAAAGTTTAACTCCGTTCTCTTTGCTACGCCCGGCTGATCTTGTGGTGGAGACTTCTTTTGGACAGAACTAGTCTCTATGTGCAGGGCCCTGCTAGACTCTTGTTCTTCCTGACCCCGGTTATGTATCAGCACTGTTGGGCCCCTCTGTGACCTGAAGTCCAGCAGGGTCTCCGGTTTTTCCCACTAGCCATGAAGGTACTAGCAAGCTCGGACCCGGTGTCCGGTAGTGCAGAGTGGAGGTAAGCCATCATTGCTATTCATCCTCAGTCACTCTCTCTTTCCCTTTTCCACTTGCCTGACGTCCTACTCACACCTTTAACATAAGCACAGGCAGCAGTAGGTGTCAGCTTTCTTTGTCTTCACCGCTCTCCAAGCGTCGGCATGTTTACTTTCTGAAACGCTCGCTGGGGGAATCTCAGTGGACTCAACTTTGACCAGGCTAAGTGGCAATCCCTTCCACTAACACTGGACTCCACGATATAAGCTGAGTGTTTGCTGAAGTCCTCAGGCTTTCAGATAAGTCTTTCTTTGGCTAGAATCCCTTCTCAGCATATCTGAGGTAACTAGCGCTTCTGTTCTGCAACACGCTCTGACACAGACTAGTGTAATCTGATCTGGCTGTCTGGCTAGAATGTCTGTCTAGACTGTCTACTGCTGCGTCTCTCCACACCCTTATATATCTGCATACTCTAAAGGGCTCCCTCTGGTGGCACCAGGGAAATGTGAAGTGTGAATGAATATCAGGTGATTGTGGTTTACCTTTCATGCATCCTCCAGGGTAACATGTGGCACCAAGCGCAGCTGGGCTACACACAGGCAGCAGAGGGATTTTTTGTGACACAAAGATAACAACGTGGTGGCTTCAGCGTGATCCACCCAACTATGATCTTTGACACTTTACTATTGCTAATACTAGTTATTTGACTCTATATGCCTGATACCATTTATATGGTTGTTTATGGCTCATTCTAGGCATATTGTCCCATAAGGCTTCAGCCATGTCTTATGATTAGTGTTGAGCATTCCGATACCGCAAGTATCGGGTATCGGCCGATATTCGCGTTATCGGAATTCCGATACTTAATTCCGATACTTTTTCAATATCGTATACCGGAATCGGAAGTTCCCATAATTCTTTGAGAGGCAATGTGATGTTAGTCAGCCAATGATGAATCTTATGAAGTGTGGGCACATCCTGTAATGCTGCGGTCATCTTAACTAATGGCATGGCTGTGATTGGCTGCTGAAATGATGTCAGAATGCACTATAAAAGGCGCCGCAGCCATTTTAGCGTCACTGTGCTGTGAACTCAGTTAGGGACAGAACGCTACTCTGCTCACTCTGAGGGACAGTTAGATATTGCGATTTTGTGTACTACTGTGCTTGAGGCAGGCTAGTTTACCAACAGGTCCTGCCCACATCCTTCTTCCTAGTGAGGATTCAACATCATCAGCCGGCGTTCCTGATCTGGCCACGGAGGCCAGAGATCACCGGCTTTCATCAACGGATGTAAGTTTCGTCTGCGGGCCATAGGAGGCTGAAGTCGGACTTTCTACTGCAAGTGACCCATCGGGGTTGTCAGCAGGCCATAGGAGGCTGAAATTGGACTTTCTATTGCAAGTGACCCATCGGGGTTGTCAGGTAAAACCTGTGCAAACAGGACTATTTTCTCCACAGTGCACCACTAATACTCATTCATCTGAGCTGTCACAGGCCGGGACAGTGTCAATTTCTTCTGACCTTTCTGCATAAAAGGTTTTTTAGGATTTCTGCAGCGTTTTTCTGCTCCATCGTTAAAAGAGGACCTCTTTTACTTTTTCAGGGTTTGTCCATATTAATACCCATATGAATAAATACCTTATGCGTATTATGACTATTTAGTCCTTTGGTTTGGGGTTTACTACATAATAGACTACAGGCTTTTCTCATCACCTTTTTCTCAGGGTCTTAGTGCAATATTTATTTATTACTGTATTATTACATCTGCATCTCAAACTGTTCTACAGAGTGCGTCTGAATTTATGTATTGTTTTCCATTTGACACATGCATATTCCTATTTTTCTACAGATCCTTTTGTGTCTTGTAGTTTTTATGTGCGCAAACTATTTTTATTTTCAATTATAGAGGGCCATGTTATTGACTTTGCATTGACGTGTAAAAGATTTATGTTGTGCCACTGGCTATATGTATTCTAAAGGTGTACCCAGTCTCAACAGATCATTAGTCTGATTGTTCTTTGATTCTCCAAAATGTGAATTTGTCTGATTTGGTGTCAAACTTGACTTTGTCCCTATTTTTGTTTTGCCATGTGACCCAATGATTATACAAATCTATATAGGGTTTGGCATCATCAAAAGTAACAGAATATTAGCATGCATGCATATTTAGGATATAAAAGAGAAGTATCTTGTTGTGCCAGAGTGTTCCTAACTCCTGAATGGATATAAAACAATATGGTCTACGGATCAGGTAAAATCGAGGGTCCGCATGTCTATATTTTATACAATTTGAGTGGGCAAGGGTGGGATTTAGAGATTAGCCCATTCATGAAAGTTTTGGGAGCTGAGAACCTTCAGGAGTTGTTAACCATGCTTTGAGGTCGATTGAATGCCATGTCACTCAGGCAGCCAATCACTGCTGTCAAGCGCAATGGAAAGCAACACACGGTTGGTCCTGTGGCCAGCAGCACAGGAGGGGTAAGGGTAAAACATGAATATATTAGATTATGTTTTACTATTTGGAGCAAGTTTGAAGTTTTCTTTAAGGATTGGAAAACCACCTTCAGTTAGGAATCGGATCAATCAAACAGGGCACAATATGGAATAATGTGCGTTGTTATACACAGTAACTTACAAACGTGGTTCTCTCTGGCATCTATGTACATGGGCAAGTATTACTCTAATTTGGGTCTAATGTGTAGTTTATTGGGTGCAATATAGGCTCATTGTAGGACTGCAAACACACAATTTGGTTCTTTGCAGGTAGAATATGGTACTTTATGCAAAGTATATGGCTGTGTGCAGGCACAGAATCGCACTGTCCTATGAAAACAAACTATGGGACTATTGTGGCATGGTATGGCGGTCTCTGGCCACTGTTTAGCATAATATAGTACTATATGGACATTGGACAACAACAACTTTTTAATGTGCTGGTATTGTTGTGGTTACAATTAAAGAAATATTCTCAATTTGTCTCTGGAGCAGGTCAGAGCTATGTTGCTCTTTACTTCTTTGTTTCTGATAGGATAGGCTAAGTTATAGTATTAGTAGAACTATAAAGTTCTGCTGTAACACATTCAGCTATTAGTGATTTGTTTTATAATGTACACTGCTATCACTGTATTTACGGTACATATAGAGATAATGGCACTTGAACAAGCACATAGCTCAGGATAGTCAGAGCTGTGATTAGGAGAACTGCTCTTGGAGAAGCTAGTGCTATAGATTGGTGATTTTGCAAGTAGAGATGGGCGAACCCGAACAGTAAAGTTCGGCATCCAGACCGAACACCTATGACCTATGACCCGACATGAAATGACACTTGGTTTACATAGGGTTAACCATGTCTTTTCATGTCCTTTGCTATCTAATTTGCACAAACAATTAATGGGTATGCCACACTAAACAATATCGCTAACGGGATCGCTAAAAAACGTCACTATTTAGCGATCCCGTTAGCGATATTGTTCAGTGCGGCAGCTTCCAGCGACGAGCTTCCTGCTGTGATCTCGCTCGTCGCTGGAATCGTTCCGGACCCTATTTCATCGCTGGCGCTCCCGCTGGGTAAGTATCTTATCGCTGTGTGGCACCTTTTCTTAGCGATTTAGCGGTACTTTTGTACCGCTAAAGTCGTTAAGAAGATCGCTAACGGCGATAGCGTCGTTAACTATATCGCTAAATGTGGCCGCATTTAGCGATATAGAAACAATCCAGCTAGCGATCTCATTAGTATGCAACGCTAACGAGATCGCTAGCGGGATAGCTTAGTGTGGCAGTACCTTAAATCAGACTATGTGTGCAAAATTTCACACCTGTAGGGGTTAATTAAAGGTGTAAATTCGTAGCAAAAAAGTCCTGTTTTTTTACAACGAATTTACACCTTTAATTAACCCCTACAGGTGTGAAATTTTGCACACATAGACTGATTTAATTGTTTGTGCAAATCAGATAGCAAACGACATGAAAAGACATGGTTAACCCTATGTACACCAAGTGTCATTTCATGTCGGGTGCTTCTGTCTTTTCACTGAAGCCGGCTTTACCCGGCAATTGAATCAAAGGATATTTTACTATGTAGAAGTGTATAAACTATACATATATGTATATATATATGTCACAATGACATGTATATATATATATATATATGTATTATATGTGTGTATATTTAGTGTTTACAAGGAAAGAATGGGTTTTTTTAGTTGCGATATTTTGTTCCCATAGACTTACATGGGACTTCCGGTATCGGTATCGCCGATATTTTAGTGATATCGGCGATACCATTCCGATTCCGATACTTTAGGATATCGGAAAGTATCGCTCAACTCTACTTATGATACCTTGATGGGGTCATGTATAGGAAGGGAAAGTTATTGAACATCTTTTTATGGCTCCTGATTGTTTTGAGTTTTTGATCCAGCCCCAGTGTCCCCCAGCTCTGCAAAAATAGCTCCAGCATCTATAAAGCAGGTACATTCACACATGGTAATCAATGCAATCTGAAAGTTTTCCACTCTTTAGACTCTTGCCGACTCAGCTGGGCCACTGTGTTTTGGATTAGAAGTCGGTAGGAGTCTATAGACGTCGTGGAAAGCCTTTTATAAATAAGGAAATAACGGGGCTATCGGATCCAGCTTCATACCAAATGCTATAACAGGAAAGGATCCAGCTGTGAAGACGAGTCTTTAGAAAAGAGACACGATGTGATGGCTGGAAGGCAATGTATTATCCAAAAGGATAAAAACACATGGTAGAGATGTCAATGACGCTTGGAAAGGCTTTGTGAATGTAATCTTCTATCAAAAGGGTCATGTGGACTTCTATCACCGAGAGATGAGGTTTAGCGATGACCCTTTGACATCCGATAAGGGTGGGGAGTGGGGTAATAATAAGATGAGGGTATTACCTCGTATAATGTGATATGTGAGAAGGATCAAAACATCTTCTACATAGAGGCTGGGGAAATCTCAGGAGAGAGGTAGATACGATGTCAAGAAAATTATTGCCGGTTCCGAAATTCTTGGCTTGATTTCTATAGATGTTTTTGGGTTGTAATCTTAGGAAATTTGTTAGATCGTTGTAGGGTTTACAATGAAAGAATGGGGAAGACACATCCCATAAAGTTTAAAGCCAATGCCTGGAGGAATTGGGCCCTACTGCATCATTGAAGGTCTTTGGCCATCAAAAAACAGCTCCACATTTGTCATTGGCTCAAGCTTAGTTTTGCAACTCAACCAGAATGAATGGGACCGAGACGTAATAACATAAAATGTGGACCAGAAGCGGCCATTGTAATTAGAAGAGAGAAGCCATATTTATGAGACATTTGAGAGCTCGTATCTTCCTCTGTCCATTCCAAGGACTCAATAAGGTTAAATCATGATGTTTTGTTTTATTTTGTCTTCCAGTTGTTCAATTGATGACCAAGTAACGCGAGTGGCCTGGCTCAACCGGTCCAACATCCTGTATGCAGGCAATGACAAATGGTCCATAGACCCTCGTGTCCAACTACTCAATTACAACAAAACCGAATTCAGCATCATCATTACCCAACTGGATGTGGCGGATGAAGGTCTATACACCTGCTCCTACCAGACCCAGGATAAGCCTCACACTACCCAGGCCTATCTTATAGTGCAAGGTAAGTCCCTGAAACCTCTATCCATCCTGGCAAAGTATGCTTATAAGGTGCCTCTGGATCCGTACATCGATGATGTTCCCCATGCGAACCTATGTGGATGTGGCCATGTTGTTGACTACATGTTGGCCATGAGTACTAAAATGTTAAAGAATCAGTGGCACAAGCCTCAAGGCCACAGTAATCGTTCCCTTCTTTGTGTCACCACACGGTGTTAATAGTCCTTGTGCCCCCCACAAAGTATTGGTTACCCCTGGAAGAAGTAATCCTCCTTTACATTGCCCATGAAGTAATAGAGCCCTTTGAGTCTCTTCAAATTAATAACACCCCTTTGTGCCCCTTAAAGTTGTATAATTGCATTCCCCCCTACAAAGCAGTACTGCTCCACAATGTAATAGTACCTTCTGTGTCCCACAAAGTAATAGTACCTCCTCAAAGTTATAAAAATCTTTGCCCCTACAAAGAAATACTGTCCTCCAAAATGTCATAGTAGCCCTTGCCCTGCAAAGAAATAGATCCCTCGTTGAACCCCCTCAAAGTTATAAAATATTTCATTCCCCCTACAGAGAAATTCTGCCCCCCAAAAAAACATAATAGCACACCCTGTGTCCTGCAAAAGCAGACCAGCCCCTGTGTCCTCTCTAAATTATATCCCCCTTAGTGCCTCCTCAGTTACATAATCCCCTTTTTGCCCCTAGTTATAGTATCCCCCGAGTTGGCCTGAAAAGTAATACTGCCCCTTCTGTGCCACCTTAAATATTACCTACCTTGTGCCTCAATGTAAAAGTGCCCTACACAATAATTTTCCCTTTGTGCCCCCACCACACAAAACAACAGGGCATCCTGTAGTCATTCAATAATATTAAAGCCTAATCACCTATTCCAGGGCCCCCATAGAATTCGAAAGAGGTCTACTAGAGCGATTCACCTGTATTTATCGCCCAGTCATCCAAAGATTTAGGGGATGATGCATGGTAATAGTGACATCCCAATTCAGGGCCCACTCTAATATTAAGAGAAGGCACAAGAATGGTCATCGGTCTTGAGAACCTGGTGTATCTCCATTACATGGACAACCCATGATCTTTGGTCTTTTGTTTTTCCAGCCTATCATCGGGGACTCCTGTAAGCAGTGACATTTGCCAAAACCAAAAGACCCCTTTATGAAACCTCCATGTCAACCATACTGCTTATGCTTCAATCCAACCCAGAAGAAGGCCACAGGCAGAAGAGTATAGATAATACTCATGGCTTTTTTTTCTGTCTGGAGTTCCCCTTTACCCTCAAAATCTCAGTCTACTTTGCTCTGATTAGGTCCTAATTCATTAATTGAATATACAGTGAATTAATATAATTACCTATTAATTAGAGCCGTGATAGACCTCGGGCTGGTCACCTATGAGTGATATCCACTTTCAGAGAGAGGTCACTGTTAATGAATCCTTTTGTATCCAGAATGCTGAATATCGGAGGATATTTCTGCTTTGCTCTACGGCCCGGGGACGTGTTGTGTGGGTCGGAGCCGCTAAACATCCATTTATGATGTAGAAAGGGTAATTATGGCTTGTTTGCTTTTTGTTATTATGAAAGGTTCCCTGAATTGGCGGTGGAGTCCAATAATGAGTCAGAGAATGACACAACGAAGGGGGAGTCGAGGCAAGGGGCTTCACTAATAGTCTAGTCCAAATGTAGCCCTTTACACCCCCGCTATTCCTGTGCATAGCAAGAAGGCTACATAGCACTCACATATAGACTGCACAGAATACAGGCAATGCCTTTCACCTGCACTGATGATACACTGTAACAGACTTGGGCTGTGTTCGTACTTTGTCTGACATCTGTACAAGGAAAAGTTCATTGAGTAGATCTGCAAAATGGTAATTTGTTGGGTGAAAAGATTTTTAATCTTTATTTATATCCATGATTTTTGTCAGCATATCATTTTGTGTAATCAGTAAGTGACCTGCAGCAATGAAGTGCCGGCCAAGGCCCACCGGAGGATCCACCGCTCCTCCAGTGGGCCAGTCCACTGCTGGGCACTCGCCTTCTTCTGCCCTTTGGCTTTAGTGATTGGTGAGGTCTCATCACCTCAGATCACC
The DNA here is from genome assembly GCA_033576555.1 of Oophaga sylvatica. Taxonomy (NCBI): domain Eukaryota; kingdom Metazoa; phylum Chordata; class Amphibia; order Anura; family Dendrobatidae; genus Oophaga; species Oophaga sylvatica. Next base: position 424,413,151 of record JARQOD010000003.1, on the reverse strand, counting down.
ACTAATCAAAACTTCTGATCTCTACAACATCATGAAACCAAAGCTCACTGATTACAAGCAAACATGTGATAGGTGAGGATGTTACCTTTAAGGTACTGCCACACTACACAATCCCGCTAGCGATCTCGTTAGCATCGCATACTAATGAGATCGCTAGCGGGATTGTTTCTATATCGCTAGTAGCTACCTATTTTAGCAATGTCGTTAGGACGCTATCGCGGTTAGCGATCTCCTTAACGACTTTAGCGGTACAAAAGTACCGCTAAATCGCTAAAAAAGGTGCCACACTCAGCGATTAGATACTTACCAGCGGGGCGCCAGCGACGAAAATAGGGTCCGGAACGATTCCAGCGACGAGCGAGATCACAGCAGGAAGCTCGTCGCTGGCAGATGCCGCACACAACAACATCGCTAACGGGATCGCTAAATAGTGACGTTTTTTAGCGATCCCGTTAGCGATGTTGTTTAGTGTGGCATACCCTTTAGTAGCCATTCAAATCCATTTGTGTCAACTTCTGTGCATGTTATCAGGCCAAAATCACCAGGGTATGTGAACCTTTGATCAGGGTCATTCAGATGTTTTGGGTTGTCATTATGATTTTAAAAGAGAAAGCACAGTAGTTTCACAATAAATGGCTTCACCCAACCACTAACCATGAATGGAGAAAAAGTTTTGGAGTTATCATTCATATTCTGTGATAAAACCAAAAAAGCAAAAATTCTGCCTGGGTATGTAAAATTTTGAGCACAACTGTATACAGGACAGGAGAAATGGTGCTGTATAGTGTATATGTACAGGACAGGAGGAGTGGTACTGTGCAGTGTATATATACAGGACAGGAGGAGTGGTACTGTGCAGTGTATATATACAGGACAGGAGGAGTGGTACTGTGCAGTGTATATATACAGGACAGGAGGAGTGGTACTGTGCAGTGTATATATACAGGACAGGAGGAGTGGTACTGTGCAGTGTATATATACAGGACAGGAGAGGAGGTGCTGCACAGTGTATATATACAGGAGAGGAGAAGTGGTACTGTGCAGTGTATATATACAGTACAGGAGACGTGGTACTGTGCAGTGTATATATACAGTACAGGAGGAGTGGTACTGTGCAGTGTATATATACAGGACAAGAGGAGTGGTACTGTGCAGTGTATATATACAGGACAGGAGGAGTGGTACTGTGCAGTGTATATATACAGGAGAGGAGAAGTGATACTGTGCAGTGTATACATACAGGACAGGAGAGGAGGTGCTGCACAGTGTATATATACAGGAGAGGAGAAGTGGTACTGTGCAGTGTATATATACAGTACAGGAGGAGTGGTACTGTGCAGTGTATATATACAGGACAAGAGGAGTGGTACTGTGCAGTGTATATATACAGGACAGGAGGAGTGGTACTGTGCAGTGTATATATACAGGAGAGGAGAAGTGATACTGTGCAGTGTATATATACAGGACAAGAGAAGTGGTACTGTGCAGTATATATATACAGGACAGGAGTGGTACTGTGCAGTGTATACATACAGGACAGGAGAGGAGGTGCTGCACAGTGTATATATACAGGAGAGGAGAAGTGGTACTGTGCAGTGTATATATACAGGACAGGATGAGTGGTACTGTGCAGTATATATACAGGACAGGAGGAGTGGTACTGTGCAGTGTATACATACAGGACAGGAGGAGTGGTACTGTGCAGTGTATACATACAGGACAGGAGGAGTGGTACTGTGCAGTGTATATATACAGGACAGGAGGAGTGATACTGTACAGTGTATATATACAGGACAGGAGACGTGGTACTGTGCAGTGTATATATACAGGACAGGAGGAGTGGTACTGTGCAGTGTATTTATACAGGAGAGGAGAGGTAGTACTGTGCAGTGTATATACAGGACAGGAGGAGTGGTACTGTGCAGTGTATATATACAGGACAGGAGGAGTGTACTGTGCAGTGTATATATACAGTACAGGAGGAGTGTACTGTGCAGTGTATATATACAGGACAGGAGAAGTGGTACTGTGCAGTGTATATCTACAGGACAGGAGGAGTGGTACTGTGCAGTGTATACATACAGGACAGGAGGAGTGGTACTGTGCAGTGTATATATACAGGACAGGAGGAGTGGTACTGTGCAGTGTATATATACAGGACAGGAGCAGTGGTACTGTACAGTGTATATATACAGGACAGGAGGGAGTGGTACTGTACAGTGTATATATACAGGACAGGAGCAGTGGTACTGTACAGTGTATATATACAGGACAGGAGGAGTGGTACTGTGCAGTGTATACATACAGGACAGGAGGAGTTGTACTGTGCAGTGTATATATACAGGACAGGAAGAGTGGTACTGTGCAGTGTATATATACAGGACAGGAGGAGTTGTACTGTGCAGTGTATATATACAGGACGAGAGGAGTGGTACTGTGCAGTGTATATATACAGGACAGGAGGAGTGGTACTGTGCAGTGTATATATACAAGACAAGAGGAGTGGTACTGTGCAGTGTATACATACAGGACAGGAGGAGTGGTACTGTGCAGTGTATATATACAGGACAAGAGGAGTGGTACGGTGCAGTGTATATATACAGGACAGGAGGAGTGGTACTGTGCAGTGTGTCTATATACAGTACAGGAGGATTGGTACTGTGCAGTGTATATACAGGACAGGAGGAGTGGTACTGTGCAGTGTATATATACAGGACAGGATGAGTGGTACTGTGCAGTGTATATACAGGACAGGAAGTGGTACTGTGCAGTGTATATATACAGGACAGGAGACGTGGAATTGTGCAGTGTATATATACAGAACAGGAGAAGTGGTACTGTGCAGTGTATATATACAGGACAAGAGGAGTGGTACTGTGCAGTGTATATACAGGACAGGAGGAGTGGTACTGTGCAGTATATATACAGGACAGGAAGAGTGGTACTGTGCAGTGTATATATACCGGACAGGAGGAGTGGTACTGTGCAGTGTATATATACAGGACAGGAGGAGTTGTACTGTGCAGTGTATATATACAGGACAGGAGTAGTACTGTGCAGTGTATATATACAGGACAGGAGGAGTGGTACTGTGCAGTGTATATATACAGGACAGGAGAAGTGGTACTGTGCAGTGTATATATACAGTATAGGAGGAGTGGTACTGTGCAGTGTATATATACAGGACAGGAGGAGTGGTACTGTGCAGTGTATATATACAGTACAGGAGGAGTGGTACTGTGCAGTGTATATATACCGGACAGGAGGAGTGGTACTGTGCAGTGTATATATACAGGACAGGAGGAGTTGTACTGTGCAGTGTAATATATACAGGACAGGAGTAGTACTGTGCAGTGTATATATACAGGACAGGAGGAGTGGTACTGTGCAGTGTATATATACAGGACAGGAGAAGTGGTACTGTGCAGTGTATATATACAGTACAGGAGGAGTGGTACTGTGCAGTGTATATATACAGGACAGTAGGAGTGGTACTGTGCAGTGTATATATACAGTACAGGAGGAGTGGTACTGTGCAGTGTATATATACCGGACAGGAGGAGTTGTACTGTACAGTGTATATACAGAATACAGGACAGGAGAAGTGGTACTGTGCAGTGTATATATACAGGACAGGAGAAGTGGTACTGTGCAGTGTATATATACAGTACAGGAGGAGTGGTACTGTGCAGTGTATATATACAGGACAGGAGGAGTGGTACTGTGCAGTGTATATATACAGGACAGGAGGAGTGGTACTGTGCAGTGTATATATACAGTACAGGAGGAGTGGTACTGTGCAGTGTATATATACCGGACTGGAGGAGTGGTACTGTACAGTGTATATACAGAATACAGGACAGGAGAAGTGGTACTGTGCAGTGTATATATACAGTACAGGAGGAGTGGTACTGTGCAGTGTATATATACCGGACAGGAGAAGTGGTACTGTGCAGTGTATATATACAGAATAATACAGATACTTAGAATTGCACCCCATATACAGAATAGGAAAATAATAATACTGTATATGGACTATATTGTGGTATATACTGTGGAGCTGTACACAATATTTAGTGTAGAGCTTTGCCTGTTTATTTAATATGTTTTGTGGAGTCCACACTATAAATTATGTAGTATCTACAGAGCTTAATGCTCTATTCTGTGTTACATATATTCTGTGTGTATACTTTATAGTGTAGAAATGTGCCTGTTTATATAGTGTACACTATAAACTATACACACAGCACCTTATTATATACACATGTCTACACTATATACTTATTTATTTATTTTACTCATTTATATAGTGCCATTAATTCCACAGCGCTTTACAGATATTATTGGCACTGTCCCTGACGGGGCTCACAATCTAGATTCCCTATTAATATGTCTTTGGAATGTGGAAGAAAACCGGAGAACCCGGAGGAAACCCACGCAAACATGGGGAGAACATACAAACTCCTTGCAGATGTTGTCCTTGGTGGGATTTGAACCCAGGACCCCAGCACTGCAAGGCTACAATGATAACCACTGAGCCACCTTGCTGCCCTGCCCTACTTATGTTGTATACATCACATAGGAGACATTGAGACTGCTGTATATACACCAGTTAGCAGACACTGGTATATATAAATCAAATAGCAGATGCTGGGGCCGTTGTACATGCATCACATAGGAGACGCTGGGGCTGGTGTATATACACCACATAGGAGAAGCTGGTATATATCTATGCACATCACATAGGAGACACTGGTTCTAGTTTTTATGCATCACATAGGAGACACTGAGGCCGGTGTACATACACCAAATAGCAGATGCTGGAGCCAGTGTATATACACCACATAGGAGACACTGAGGCCGATGTACATACACCACATGGGAGATACTGAGGCCAGTGTATATACACCACATAGGAGACACTGAGGCCGCTGTATATACACCACATAGGAGTCACTGAGATTGGTGTATGTACACCACTTAGGAAACACTGAGGCCGGTGTATATACCCCACATAGCAGATGCTGTGGCCAGTGTATATACATCACATAGGAGAAACTGAGGACGGTGTATATACACCATATATGAGATACTGAGGCCGGTGTGTATACACCACATAGCAGATGGTGGGGCAGTTGGATACAGCCCGGATACACAAAAAAAGTTCTCCTGAGGCCTGATGCTGACAGTGGTACACCGTAACACCGCTGCAGTGCACTGAACTTTGAGTGCAAGTGGGCAAGGGTGTGCGCCCGCATGCTATCTGTTAATAAGAATTAAAGGATCAGCAGTCATAAAACCGGTGCAGCGGTCCACTCTGTACAGGAGCTCTACAGCCCAGTGGAAATTTGCCCAGTGGGTAGATGCCCAATCCAGGCCAGATGCCCTACATCGTGCCGGAGGGGTAAAGGCAAGAATAATCATTTTTTTTTAAATCTGCTGGAGAATAATGAAAGGTGCACAGGATAGTGTGCATTGTACCAGGAAAGGACCCAGGATGGGGGCATTATACCAGGAAAGGGCCCAGGATGGGGTGCATTGTACCAGGAAAGGGCCCAGGATGGGGTGCATTGTACCAGGAAAGGACCCAGGATGGGGGCATTATACAAGGAAAGGGCCCAGGATGGGGGACATTGTTATAGCATTGAGCCCAGTATAGAGGGCATTATTATATTGGGGGGGACGAACACACGTCCTTATAGGATCTAGAACGCTACAAGGGCTCACACATCTGACCAACATGCAGGTGGGGGCCCAGGTCCAAATTTTGAACTGGGGCACATCAGACTAGTTATGCCACTGAGAGAATGAGAGTACATTTGTGACAAATTTTGTGACTTTTTGAAAAGTTGCAAATGATGGATCAGGTGAGCACATACACAAAAGAAAAAAGACCAATGTGTATAAAATACTTAAAAAAAAAAACTCAAATGAAAAAATGAAAATGGTACAGAAAAAAAAGCGCAAAAAAACTCTACAAAAAAATGTGGGCAAATACAATGCCATCATCCTCTTCACCCCCTCATCCTCATCATGTACAGTCTGCAGCAAGGTAACAGTTAACCCTTGCGGCCGCCCCTCTGCACAGTACGCGGCGCCGTGTCCTTTCCCCCTCTGCTCCCTTGTGCCGCAGTGACACGTGCAGTGTGCAGTCGCCGTAGCCAATTGCGAGGCGGCTTTTCATTCGGCCAACTTGATAATGTCCGCCATTGTGTGTGTGCAGGGGCCCCATCCTGATTTGCGGGAGAGAAGCCGTCAGTCACAGAATTTGCCGCCCTCCCCCCCCTTCTCACAATCAGCCTTATTGTCAGAGCTCTGAAAGCTTTTCTATTGTGGGATGGGGGGGGATAATTACAGCTTGACGGTGTTTTTGGAATGGAGATCGCAAGTCTGTGCGAAGGGCCCAATTCAGCAGAAACCGACAAAGAACGAAAAAAAAAAAAAAGCTAAAACAAACAGTCCAAACTTTAGCAAGATGTCAGCAGTTTGCTTCCTGCCTAATTCCCCTGAAATGGAGAACCGTGCGTGAAGCCTTTCTGATGTGGAACGGCGCCGATTTCCCTTTTTTTCAAAGTTGGACCTTAAAGTGAAAATCTACCCGAAAAAAAGAAAAAATAAACCTCTGCAATGCGATAAAAATGCGCCAGTTTGTAGAAATTGTGCCACTCTTGTGTATGGCTACACCTGGTATTGCAGCTTATCCCTATTAATTAGTATGGAGCTAAGCTGCAGTACCAGATGCAACCAGTAGAAAGAAATGGCGCTGCTTCTGCAGAAATTTTTTTGGGGAATTTTAGGTTAATTTAGTCTACGTAATGATTTTGATTACTGTATGTAACTTAAAATATAATCTGCTGTTATTATAGGGGGTCTCCACTTATTGTTAGGATACATCAGCAGCGTTTCATCTGTGGACTGTGACCCCCCCCACCACCACCTACCATGAGAGTGAAGTGGCAGCAACTCTAATAAAGCTCGGCTTTCTGCAAAGACTTCAGCCCCTTGAGCCCCCCTAAGTTGGACACCTTTTAGGCACTGACACATTAGGAGAATATCAGTTGTATATGTGAGGAGCCCACTGGTGTCGGCAGCTGTGGCATTTATGGAAACACCAATGGTGCACTCAACGAGGCGCATGTGGCAAGGACTAAAGGACGCTGGAGCACTTATTAGGGTAAATGAAGCTAATACTTTTGGAAGCATGAGTATGGCACTCAGGAAAAGTTGTAAAAGGATGAGGCACTTTTTTGGGGTAAATTGTAGTAGTATTAGTTGGACCTGTGTTGAAGACTGATGGGGACTGAGGCACATACTGTACAGGGGCAGCTTGACTTCCATTATCGTGGGTCATTTTGCCTTCCGTCTGTGTGAGTGACGTCTTCCATTGGCATGGCTTTTGTTATTGTGTGTCACGTTGCCTTCTGTCTGTATGGGTCATGTTGCCTTTTGTCATCGTGGGTCACATTGCCTTCCATCGTCTTGGGTCACGTTGTCTTCTGTTGTCATGGATTACGTTGCCTTCAGTCCCCTTGGGTCACGTTGCCATCAGTCTGCGTGGATCACTTTGCCTTCTGTCGTCCATCATGGGACACGTCACTTCCGTTATTGGGGGTCACGTTGCCTTCCGTTGTCTTGGGTCACGTTGCCTTCCGTTGTCGTGAGTCGCCTCACCTTCCATCGTCATGGGTCACGTTGCCTTCTGTCATCATGGGTCACGTCGCCTTCCGTTGTCGTGAGTCGCCTTGCCTTCCATCGTCATGGGTCACGTTGCCTTCCGCCGTCGTGGGTCATGTTTTCTTCCGTCGTCGTGGGTCACATTTTCTTCCGTCGTCGTGGGTCACGTTTTCTTCCGTCGTCGTGGGTCACGTTTTCTTCCGTCGTCGTGGGTCACGTTGCCTTTCGTCGGCGTAGGTCATGGTTTCTTCCGTCATCATGAGTCACGTTGCCTTCCGTCGATGTGTAAGTCCTATGTACATAAGATCCTGGATTTCTTCTGACTTAAAGTTATGTTGGATTACATAAGACATCTCAGTCATGAAGAAGACATCATAAGATGGCTGAGCACTATCCCAGCCGCAGACCCAACTTCTAAGTACTCCAGGAATATCCTGAACGCTTCTGATCTCATCTCCGAAGCAATTATGAATCCTATGGGGAAGGTTACACCATTTATAATGCAGCGGGGAAAGGAAGAAGACTCCGCTGATAACTATGGGGGGAAGGGGTAAATAGGCAATATTTAACTCTTTAGGTGACAGATCATAAGATAATCTTAATATATCCCTTATCTATCCCCTAATCATTGGGCCCCCAATGTCTACTCCTGCCATGGATTACAATGTTGGAGGATGTCCACTTTGGACAATTCTTCATTGACTTATACGTTTAACCTGCTCGTCTGAACGAGCTCAAAGGATATTTTTACTTAGTGCTGGATCCTTTATATTTCTAGGTCTGTGCCCAGGAAGGGTACGTCTGATGGGGATGGTGGGCATTGTTGCAGATGGTGGGCACCGAGCTCTACCAGACTGCGATGTGATCAATCAATGGTTGTAATAAAGTGCAATGTGGCCGCGATGGTCCCGCGGACCGAGCATTGCTACAGTCCTAGTCTAGACTGCTCTATCCGCTTATAGACACGTTCCACCACTAGAGCTTTATTTGCTCGGGGATCCCGCTGCTTTGCTGGTTGTTTTATTGTTTTGTTGTCTTTTATGTCTCTTTCGTCAGCCATTTATGAAGCAATATATCAGGAAAGTAACAATAAAAGCTGTAGATTCTGGGTGCAGTTTACAAACATTTTTCAAAGGGAAACTATGTTTCATTGTTTGCAGCTGCAGATCGGAGACATGAAACGATCCCGGAGGCCAAATCCAGATCTTATTATTGTCCTATTAACCAGGCAAATAATAACAAATCAAGAGAAACAATGTTTCATTAAAGGTGTAAATCATAAATTGGCAGCCCCTATTAATATCGCGGTTCCCCCAGTAACAAGTTAATGGTCCCAACGCTCGGAGACCTCATGATCGATTTGCCTTTGTGTGCAACAGCGCTCCTACAGGTAAGACTAAGTAGTGCATGGAGCCTCAGGTGACTCAAGCTTTAGAAACTTAAAGGGGTTGTCCAAAACTACGGTATTTATGATGTATCCTTAGGATATACAAGAAATTTAAAAATCAATGTCCCCTTTCCCTGCAGCCAGCAGAGGGGCGACACATTAAAAAACGTAGATTTTAAATGAAAAATAAAATTTCGATAAATGTGATTTATTTTTGTTTTTCCTTCTAGTTCCAGCCAGAATCGTGAACATCTCGTCGAGCATCACTGTGAACGAGGGCAGCAATGTCAACCTCATGTGTCTAGCAGTAGGAAAACCAGAACCGACTGTGACCTGGAAGCAGCTGAGAGGTAAAGACATCGGTCTAGGGAAGCGACTGTCCCGTCCAGATATGGCGGCATATAAAATGTAGGCAGGGCCTGGCTGCTAGGTAGGATGGAGGGTAGATACCGGGGGACAGATCCATCTGTGGCAACTTAGAGTCTCGGTACCACCGCTTGTACTGGGCCGGGGACAACCAACTGCAGTCGGGAAAACTATTTCTCTATATCTTACTTCATAGATGAGATGTGATCAAGTGAAGTTTAGACCTGGAGCCGCACTGCTGAGGGGGGATGGAGGGATGGATGCAGGAGGGATGGATGGATAGAAGAGATGGATGGATGGAAGAGATGAGTGAAAGGATAGAAGATATGGATGGAAGGATATAATAGATGGATGGATAGAAGAAATGGATGGATAGAAGAGATAAATGGATAAAAGAGATGGCTGGATGGATAGACGAGATGGATGGATGATGGAAAGAAGAGATAAATGGATAGAAGAAATAGATGGATGGATGGATGGATGGATGGATGGATGGATAGAAGAGATAGACGGTTGGAAGGGAAGGATGGATGGATAGAAGAGATGGCTGGATGGATAGAAGAGATAAATGGATAGAAGAAATGGATGGATAGAAGAGAAGGATGGTTTGAAGGGAAGGATGGACAAGTAGAAGAGATGGATGAATGGAAAGAAGAGATGGATGGATGGAAAGAAGAGATGGATGGATAGAAGAGGTGGATGGATAGAACAGATAGAGGGATAGAAGAGATGAGTGAAAGGATAGAATAGATGGATGGAAGGATAGAAGAGATGGATGGAAGGATATAATAGATGAATGGATGGATAGAAGAGATAAATGGATAGAAGAGATGGATGGTTAGAAGGGAAGGATGGCTGGATGGATAGAAGAGTTGGATGGATGGATAGAAGAGATGGATTGGTGGGTGGATGGATGGGTGGGTGGATGGATGGATATGGTGACTGCCTCTGTAGTTGGCTCTGCACTCCTCTTATTGTTATGTCAGGCTGTTTTTAATTAGTGTTTTCCCTTTACTTTTTTTAAGCCTTTTGACCCAGGTGAGACACATCTGATAAAGTGGTCCCATCACATTGGGGATTGTAGTCCATGATATACAGAGCATTTTAGACTTGTGTTATAAATATGTTGGGGATCATAGTTCTTTGTATATAGAGTATAATAGAAGTATATGATGGCCATGTTGGGGGTTGAAGTACTCCTCCACTATGATGGGCATATCTAGAGGGTAATAGATGTTCATTATTGTCATGTAAGGAATTGTAGTCTTCTGTGTATAGGATTCTATTATGAACATGTTGGGAGGTGTAGTATTCTTTATAGGGTGTACAATAGAACTGCATGATGCTCATGTTGGGGGTTGTAGTGCTTTGTGTGCAGTATAAAAGTGTATTATGCTGATGTTGGGGGTTGTGGTCTTCTGTGTATAGGGTATAATAGAACTGAATTATGCTGATGTTGGGGGTTGTAGTGTTCCAGTGAATGTCATGGATTTGTATTCTTCTCAGCTCTATGCGGTTTTCTGTTGTAATAATGAGGCTTATTTCTGAGCTCGCGCTTTCATTCCCATCCTGGATCTGCAGTGTTATCTGCGAATCCTCGGCATATTGTCTGCACATCTGGATTCTGGATTAGGACAGGATATTGTGGTGTCTGTAATATGTCTGGTATCAGCACAAGATGCTGCCTGAGTGCAGCTGTGATCCGGCCTATGATGGGATATTAGCAGGACAAGGTCTGGCGTGTTCGCAGCGCTGCTCCGGATTAATATCACAGCAGTCAGATGTGCCCATTTCTCTGCTTGGCATACTGACAGCAATGAGATCCAGACTGGAGAACAGACACAGGGCGACCCCAGGAGTCAGCATGGAGGATCCACACTGCCAATATGGCCTGTGCTGCCCGCATGGGGTTATGTTCTAGATTAGGACTGCATATTCCAGTACTAAGTGAACCACAGAGTTTACGTTGTCTGGATCCATCCAGTATTTTGCTGCATAGATACATAGTATTTTTATATTATTGCAACATAAGTAAATGTTATATATGCAGAAACGTGCTCTGAATTAATGTTCTATGTGTACAAAACGTTCTAGATTCTGCAGAATATGCTACATACAGAACAGTGTTCTAGATTATTCCAAATATTCTACGTTCCGGACAATGTTCTAGATTCTGCAGCATATATTATTAACAGTGCCGTGTTCTAGATTCTGCAGAATCTACTACGTAACAGAGCTGTGTTCCAGAGCTGTGTTCTAGATTCTACAGAACATAGTACGTTCAGATCCATGTTCTAGATTCTGCAAAATATATTACGTACAGAGCTGTGTTCTAGATTCTGCAGTATTTACTACATACAGAGCTCTGTTCTAGATTCTGCAGAATATACTATATACAGAGCTGTGTTCTAGATTCTGCAGTATATACTATGTGCAGAGCTGTATTCTAGATTCAACAGAATATATTAAGAACGTACAGAGCTGTATTCTAGATTCTACAGAATATATTATGCACAGAGCTGTGTTCTAGATTATACCGAGTATAGAAAGTACAGAGCTATGTTCTAGATTCTGCAGAATATATTACATACAGAGCTGTGTTCTAGATTCTGCAGTATATACTACGTAAAGAGCTATGTTCTAGCTTATGCAAAATATAGTACATACGTACAGAGCTGTGTTCTAGATTTTACAGAATATACTATGTACAGATCTGTGTTCTAGATTCTACAGAATATACTATGCACAGAACCATGTTCTAGATTCTGCAGAATATACTATGTACAGAGCTGGGTTCTAGATTCTGCAGAATATACTATGCTCAGAGCTGTGTTCTAGATTCTACACAACATACTATGTGCTGAGCTGTGTTCTAGATTCTGAAGTATATACTACATACAGAGCTGTATTCTAGATTCTGCAGAATATACTGTGTGCAGAGCTGTGTTCTAGATTCTTCAGAAAATACTACATACAGAGCCGTGTTCTAGACACTGCATAATATACTATGTACAGAGGCGTGTTATAGATTTTACAGAATACACTATGTACAGAGCAGAATTTGAATGAACATTAGCATTTATAGCAGATAAGAAATATATATATTAATAGTATGTGGCTAATAATAGCATTCCTGGTGGTCTAGGGAAGTTAACAGGTTAACAGCAACGTCCCTTGTGGTCCTAGGGACAAAGAGGGCTTTGTGAGTACATATTTGGTGGTCAAGGGCAGTGAAGGCGTTAATGTTAATCTCTCTGCTGGACTAAAGCGGTGAAAGGGTGGATGGTAGAAACATCCCTAGTGGTCTAGGGCATGGAAGGGGTTCATATTGCGGTGGGGTGAGTGCTTTAACAGAGTAGGAGTCTACAAAACGTGGCATCATGGAGGAGGGGATGGAGCACCATACATCAGAAGGTAGACAGCGGCACGGTGATGCATTATATCTATACATTATCAGCCAAGTCTGGCGCTCTTGATGTATTAGAGCAGGGATGTCAAAGTCAAACACACCGAGGGCCAAAAAAAAAAAATTTGCTACAAGCCGAGGGCCGGACTGACGCCGGCCCTGCTACCGGTGCATTGTGGGAAATGTAGTGTTGGTGCCAGGGCCGGCTCCAGGTTTTTATGGGCCCCGGGCGAAAGAGCCTCAGTGGGCCCTTTAACACTGACCACGATTCATGATGCACAGATACAGCAGAGAAATATGGGTACAGTACAACGCCAAATACTTCACTTCTTCCATTACATGAGTGAAATCTATTGTAAATTGTACAATAGCTCAAAAACCGCCAAATCCTCACAGCGCACAGAACAGACTGGACAGTACAGTCCTCCATACAATATTATGGGCACCACAGTCTCCCCCTCATCACCCATATAATACCCCATGCAGGATGTCACCCCCCATATAATGCTCCATACAGAATACTGGACCCAATATAATGCTCCATACAGGATACTGGACCCAATATAATGCTCCATACAGGATACTGGTCCCCATATAATGCTCCATACAGGATACTGGTCCCCATATAATGCTCCATACAAAATATGGAGCTCTCCTCTGCGCTGTGCTGCGTTCTGCACTGTTACAGCTCAGGAAAGGGCGCTGTGGAAAGACTCCCCATTATCATCATCATTGCCTCCCCATCATCATCATGGCCTCCCCATTATCATCAATGCCTGCCCATCATCATCATCTCCTCCCCATCATCATCAATGCCTGCCCATTATCATCAATGCCTGCCCATTATCATCAATGCCTGCCCATTATCATCATCTTCTCCCCATCATCATCAATGCCTCCCCATTATCAGCAATGCCTGCCCATCATCATCTCCTCCCCATCAACATCAATGTCTGCCCATCATCATCTTCTCCCCATCATCATCAATGCCTCCCCATTATCAGCAATGCCTGCCCATCATCATCTTCTCCCCATCATCAATGCCTCCCCATTATCAGCAATGCCTGCCATCATCACACACAGACAGCACACAAGCACTCTCTCACATACATACATACATACACACACACATACATATACACACACACACACATACACACACACACATACATACACACACAAAGCACCGCACTACATACACACACAGAGACACACACACAGAGACGTCTTACCTGTTCAGCGTCCCCGCGCTCTGTGCCACAGCCGGCCGCTGAATGATGACGTCATTCAGCGGCCGGCTGTGAGAGGAAGCGCCGGCGCCCCCTGGAGCCCGGAGCTGCGGCAGCGGAGGCACGGGAGAGGTAAGTATTGTTGCCAGCTGATGCCGGGGCCCTGAGCAGGCGGGGGGGGGGCCCAGTGGCGGCGCTGACACCGCTCTCCTCCGCTAACGGGCGCGGGGGTGCCAGACTGCGAGTGGGCCCCCCGCCTGCTCAGGGCCCCGCCTGCCAGGGGGCCATAGATAATCAATTCGCGGGCCGAATCTGGCCCGCGGGCCGGATCTGGCCCGCGGGCCTTGACTTTGACATATGGGTATTAGAGCAACGCATTAGACGTATACATCATCCCCGGCCCTGACTGTGATGTATAGTGTGAGTACCTCGCCAGGAAGTCGGGAGGGCCAAGGATAAAGGAGGCTTCCCCATTTATTTCAGGTCGTTAACACTTTACATTCCAGAGTCAGGAGGATGCTGTACTGGTGCACGTACTAATCATGCAGATATCCCATACTAGGGAATTGTTTAAGTAACAAATCCACAAAGTAATGCAGGGTTTTTGGAGAGATTGCTTCATTCCATTCAGAATTTTTTCTTATCCTCCTCCAGCACCGGGGCCGTGGTGTGAGTGACGGTTCGCTCTGCTACTTCTATCCATTAAATTCCCCAAATCAGTCATCAACAATTAAATACCCAGCGTCTACTGAGCGTTTGCCGGACTCGGGTGCAGGATTTGTTACAGTGTGTCAGATCTCTTATTGCACTTGTATAACTTCTGGAAATAAGAAATAAAGTTTTTTAGTCACTGATAGCAACCAGTGATTTTAGCATACAAAACCTATGGCCAAAATATATTGAAAACAATTGACCATCAAAGTGAATATCCAACACCTGATTTTTTTTTTTTGGTTTGAAACTAAATTGTCTACAAATTCTGTGCTGAATAATTAATACCTCTTTCTACAGATTAAATCTCTGTTTCTGATACAGAACTCCAAATCCTCAGCATAGACAGATATAAAATACAACATTGTGATTACCAGCAGCCACCACTAGAGGGAGCTCACTACATATAATATTGATATTGAAATCAATGGTAACACAGCATGCAATGTGCTCCCTCTAGTGGTGGCAGCAGGTACCCACAACCCTGCATTTTGCATCTAGGTCTATGCTGAGGATTTGGAGCTCTGTGTCAATTAATAAATTAACCAGCGCACCTACAGAACTGGCATTAAAAAGTGCAGATTGACAGAAGACAGGATGCTGTAATCCCATTATAGACACATCAGGCTGTCATCATTTAAGGGGTAGTTCCAGTGCCGGACTGGGGTACCATGGGCTCTAGTGGACCACTGTTCAGCTAAATGCAGATATCACATTACCCTCAATCACAAACTTTTCTATGTTTATATTTAATAGTAAATGGTGAAACAAATGTTCTTCTCATATAGGTGGAATGGAGAGCACATTCCTGCAAGGGGGTCCACCGGAGGATTCTCCTGTTCTCCTGTGGACCAGTCCGAGCCTGGATAGATCCTTTGCTTTTAGTTCTGATTCTTCTTGTTTTCTCACATGTGAAGCTCCACAGCGCCCCCTATATTGCACTTCCCCAGTCTTTTATGCAGTCACATCCCATCCTCCTCTTCCTCCGCACACACAGTATCTGACATTGTTAATCTCAATTTCTCGCCCAGGATCCGCTGCTCGCTCCACACACAGACGCATAGCTGCTCCACCCTCCGCATTACACCCATGGCTGTACCTGTGCCCTGCTCCGCAGGATCACACAGCATGGCACAGCAATCACAGTCGTGCCATGGCATCTAATATCTATCGTTTAGTAGAACATTGGTCCATGCCAGAGCCTTCCAGCTGCAGAGGTAGAGCAGGCTTATCGCCTCCTGATGACAGATACCGCTTGCCAGGCTATCACGGCTCTGCCTCGTTGCAGCGGCTCCCTCTGAATTGATTTTTACATGCATTGCTTTGCTGCATCGCCTATTTTGCTTCTCTTAGCAGGAACCTTTAAAGGTGACCGTGTCCATAAAATGATCCGCCATTTCCATGTAAAGCAGGAGAAATGCCAGAGCTCTAACGCTGCAATGTCAATGTGTGCCCCTTCCAAGATCCTGGTACAAATGCAATCTCTGCACGCCCCTAAAGTTGTACCACTGGGCAGTGGTGTACCTTAAAGATCATGGGCCCCAAAACAAAAGCTCCAACGGGCCCCAATTTATTGCAAATCTTGAAAAACATTGGATAATTCATGCTCCAGGGCCCGTGTGTGACTATAACCCCTGCACCTATTATAGTTACGCCCCTGGCTCTGGGGTGGGGTAGTAATGCTCATCTCTCAATTTATGGGTCATCCGTCACCTACTAGAACCACTGTGGTCAAGTGAGTGATGAAGGTGACCGGTAAAGACTAGTTGAGCAGAATTGGTCACGCGATTTAAAAGTGAAGCAATGTCACAATGTGCGGTTTTACATAGGATTGCAAGTAAACTAAGAACCAGTAGAACGACAAATTTGGCTCTGCTAGATCTTGTCTAAATAGACCCTGTTCTGTGCTTTTTAATTTGCTAGTGGCAACTGTACAGTACAGTTTGGTATTTCACAGTGATTAAGATCAGTGGTGCTGTTGCCCTTGGCAACAGAATCCGGAGATCAAGAGAGAATGTTTGAAAAATGTATCTAATTGGTTGCCGTGGGCAACAACAGTCTTGTCTCTTTATGCAATCCAGTCCCAGTTTGTGAATGCAGGAATCCATTTTTTTAAGCAAAAGGGTTACTTTTAGGGCAAGAGGCACCTGGACAGCACAACAACTGGGCACCAAAATGTATCCTGCCATTTACACCATTAAGGTTCATGGCTGAATATGGGATGTGTAGAGGTGTCACTTTCACTCTTCCCAAACACAAATTCTAAATTCCAAGTGACCAGAGGCATTTTGACTTCACCACTAAATACCCTTGTCTTTATTAAAGGGGTATTCCCATCTCCAAGATCCTATCCCAAAATGCAGGTGTAATAATATTAGCAAATACCTCCAATTAAAAATGTAGTACAGTTCTTCTGATTTGCTCATGCGCAGGCACTGCAGGACCTTAGGTATCCATGGTTACGATCACTGATACAGTGACAATTAGCTAGTTGCTTGTGGTCGTAACCATGGATACTTAAAGTCCTGCAATGTCTGCACATGAGGAAAGAAACATAGTGAATCAGAAGAACTGTATTGCATTTGTAATTGGAGGTATTTGCTAATATTATTATTATTATTGCTCCTACTACATTTTGGGATAGGATCTTGGAGATGAGACTACCCCTTTAATTAAGCACAAGGTATTAATTTATGCCTCAGGGAAAGACCCCACATCCCTAGAGATTGGGCCACTTTCTATACGTTTCTCGAAATATATGATTTATATTTTTTTTTTTTCATTCCACCTAAAACCACATGATTTAACCATATGTTACTGCAGATTTGTTAGCGAAGAGGTCAAAATGCTTCCAAGTTATGGAAGGTTTCCACAGAAACAAATATCTTCACTGTCAAGTGCATTTCAGAAATAGAAATGTTTTTCAAATATTTTACATAAATATTTTCAGAATTTGTTATTACTATGTAATAAATGATTATTTTAAATTTACATTTTAACTAGAACCACAGGCAGCAATGTTACCGTTTCTTCTTAACCTTAGTGACCACCAGGCATATGGTAAACCATGATTGATGGAGCTGGACCACGGCTTCCATGAACGATCCATTATATGGAAACCATAAAAGAAGTGTACAGTCATGGACAAAAGTTTTGAGAATGACACAAATATTAATTTTTACAAAGTCTACTGCTTCACTTTTTCTAATGGCAATTTGCATATACTCCAGAATGTTATAAAGAGTGATCAGCTTAACAGCAATTACTTGCAAAGTCAATATTTGGCTAGAAAATGAACTTTATCCCCCAAAACACATTTCAACATCATTGCAGCCCTGCCTTAAAAGGACCAGCTAACCTCTTTTCAGTGATTGCTCCATTAACACAGGTGTGGGTGTTGATGAGGACATGGCTGGAGATCAATCTGTCATGATTAAGTATGACACCACTGGACACTTTAAAAGGAGGCTGATGCTTGGTATCATTGTTTCTCTTCTGTTAACCATGGTTATCTCTAAAGAAACACGTGCAGTCATCATTGCAATGCACAAAAATGGCCTAACAGGGAAGAGTATCGCAGCTAGAAAGATTGTACCTCAGTCAACAATCTATCGCATCATCAAGAACTTCAAGGAGAGAGGTTCCATTGTTGCCAAAAAGGCTCCAGGGCGCCCAAGAAAGACCAGCAAGCGCCAGGACCGTCTCTTAAAAGTGTTTCAGCTGCAGGATCGGGCTACCAGCAGTGCAGAGCTTGCTCAGGAATGGCAGCAGGCAGGTGTGAGTGCATCTGCACGCACTGTGAGGCGGAGACTCATGGAGCAAGGCCTGGTCTCAAGGAGGGCAGCAAAGAAGCCACTTCTCTCCAGAAAAAACATCATGGACAGACTGATATTCTGCAAAAGGTACAGGCAGTGGACTGCTGAGGACTGGGGTAAAGTTATTTTATCTGATGAATCCCCTTTTCGATTGTTTGGGACATCAGGAAAACGCCTCATTCGGAGAAGACAAGGTGAGCGCTACCACCAGTCTTGTCTCATGCCAACTGTTAAGCATCCTGAAACCATTCATGTGTGGGTTGCTTCTCAGCCAAGGGAATCGGCTCTCTCACAGTCTTGCCTAAAAACACAGCCATGAATAAAGAATGGTACCAGAATGTCCTGCAAGAGCAACTTCTCCCAACCCTCCAAGAGCAGTTTGGCGATCAACAATGCCTTTTCCAGCATGATGGAGCACCTTGCCATAAAGCAAAGGTGATAACTAAATGGCTCAGGGAGCAAAACATAGAGATTTTGGGTCCATGGCCTGGAAACTCCCCAGATCTTAATCCCATTGAGAACTTGTGGTCAATCATCAAGAGACGGGTGGACAAACAAAAACCTAAAAATTCTGACAAAATGAAAGCATTGATTGTGCAAGAATGGACTGCTATCAGTCAGGATTTGGTCCAGAAGTTGATTGAGAGCATGCCAGGGAGAATTGCAGAGGTCCTGAAGAAGAAGGGTCAACACTGCAAATATTGACTTGCTGCATTAACTCATTCTAACTGTCAATATAAGCTTTTGTTACTCATATGTTTGCAATTATATATCTGTCTGTGATAAAAACATCTGTCAAACACACATAAAAACCAGAGGGCAGCAGATCATGTGAAAATATAATATTTGTGTCATTCTCAAAACTTTTGGCCATGACTGTATTCAAAATAGTTTTTAAAGTGAAATTTATGTTAAGGTAAAGGAGGAGAGATTTGGGTAGAGATCCTACTTAAATTTATAATTTGTTGCTTTCATGGATTGACAAAATTTCAAGTCACTTGTGTAGTGAATCGCTTAAATGATGACTAGATTAATGATATATAATCACACGATTTGTCTCAAGCTCATTGCTATACAGAGTCCCTGTCCAGCTTATGACCTTAACTCCTCAACTGGGGCTCATGACCTTACCTCCTCACTTCATCCACCCTGTATGGTCACATTTGTAGATGGACACCTAACCGTGAATCTAGTTTATCTGGGGGCTTTTGAAAGGAAACCCATGCAAACATTGAAGAATATAAAGTCTAGACTACCTGCAGATATCCTACTTTATCAGATTTGGTCTTCAAAGATGACCATAAGGGTATAGATACCATAAATGTAGCTGGCAGGACTCCCATAGAGTCTATGAAGAAGACTGATGCTCATGTTAGACACATCCAGCGTCGGACTGGAACACCTTGGGCCCACCAGAGAAAATCATTCTTGGGGCCCACTATGTAGCTACATAGAAATAAATACAAGACCACAAATTGTGCAGTAAAACACACTAATATCAGGGTATAATATAAGGTAGTACATGTCTTAATTATGTAGCAGGAGTTGGGGTAGCCTCCTTCATAGATTATTAAGCAGCCCCCTCATAGGGGATAATGCTGCCCCCCATAGGGGATAATGCTGCCCCCCTCATAGGGTATAATGCTGCCCCCCTCATAGAGGATAATGCTGCCCCCCCTCATAGGGTATAATGCTATATATATATATATATAGATAGATAGTTAGATAATAGATAGATACCATATGTACTCGAGTATAAGCCGACCCCCTAATTTTGCCACAAAAAACTGGGAAAACTTATCGACTCGAGTATAAGCCTAGGGTGGAAAATGAGATTATGCCCCATATGCTGCCCCATGTATTATGCCCCACAAGATGCTCCATAGATTGTGCCCCATATGCTGCCCATGTATTATGCCCCCATAGATGCTCCATAGATTGTGCCCTCATAGATGCTCCATAGATTATGCCCCCATAGATGCTCCATAGATTATGCCCCCATAGATGCTCCATAGATTATGCCCCCATAGATGCTCCATAGATTATGCCCCCATAGATGCTCCATAGATTATGCCCCCATAAGTGCTCCTTAGATTATGCCCCCATAGAAGCTCCATAGATTGTGCCCCCTTAAATGCTCCTTAGATTATTCCCCATAGATGCTCCATAGATTATGCCCCCATAAATGCTCCACAGATTATGCCCCCATAGATTATGCCCCCATAAATGCTCCACAGATTATGCCTCCATAAATGCTCCACAGATTATGCCTCCATAGATTATGCCCCCATAAATGCTCCACAGATTATGCCCCATAGATTATGCCCCCATAAATGCTCCACAGATTATGCCCCCATAGATTATGCCCCCATAAATGCTCCTTAGATTATGCCCCCATAGAAGCTCCATAGATTGTGCCCCCATAGATTATGCCCTTATAGATGCTCCATAGATTATGTCCCCATAAATGCTCCTTAGATTATGCCCCCATAGATTATGCCCCCATAGATGCTCCTTAGATTATGCCCCCATAGATTATGCCCCCATAAATGCTCCACAGATTATGCCCCCATAAATGCTCCACAGATTATGCCCCCATAGATTATGCCCCCATAAATGCTCCACAGATTATGCCCACATAGATTATGCCCCCATAAATGCTCCTTAGATTATGCCCCATAGAAGCTCCATAGATTGTGCCCCCATAGATTATGCCCCTATAGATGCTCCATAGATTATGCCCCCATAAATGCTCCTTAGATTATGCCCCCATAGATTATGCCCCCATAGATGCTCCTTAGATTATGCCCCCATAGAATATGCCCCCATAAATGCTCCACAGATTATGCCCCCATAGATTATGCCCCCATAAATGCTCCACAGATTATGCCCCCATAGATTGTGCCCCCATAAATGCTCCTTAGATTATGCCCCCATAGAAGCTCCATAGATTGTGCCCCCATAGATTATGCCCCTATAGATGCTCCATAGATTATGCCCCTATAAATGCTCCTTAGATTATGCCCCATAGATGCTCCTTAGATTATGCCCCCATAGATTATGCCCCCATAAATGCTTCACAGATTATGCCCCCATAGATTATGCCCCCATAAATGGTCCACAGATTATGCCCCCATAGATTATGCCCCCATAGATGCTCCACAGATTATGCCCCCATAGATTATGCCCCCATAGATGCTCCACAGACTGTGCCCCCATAGATGCTGCAAAAAAAAAAAAAAAAAAACCACATACTCACCTCTCGTCACTGGGGGCCAGGTGCTGGTGTCCTGAGCAGGCGGGACACCGGCGCGCTATGGGTGACAGGTGCCGGTGTCACCACTGGCTCAGGGCCCCGGCACCTGCGATATTTACCTGTCACCGGGTCCACTGCTGAGCGCCGCTGTCTTCGGTCCTCCGGCAGTGAATGCTCAGGCAGGGGGCGCGGCGCTCACTAATGACGTCATCGCGCCCTCTGCCTGAACATCGCAGCAAGAGGGGACGCGATGACACAGCGGCGCTCAGCGGTGGAGCGGGTGACAGGTAAGTAATGATATTCACTGCTTCCCACGCCCATGTGGGCGTGGGAACCAGTGAATATTCATTTCTCTTTAGCAGCGGGGACAGGGGCTCCTGCCTCCTGTCACCCGCTGCTGCTCCGCTGGCACGGGGCCCCCATGGCAGCTGCGTGGTGTGCCGCTATTAGAGACACGCCACCGGCTGGGGGCCCCTGGAGCAGCGGGGGCCCTAGGCAACTGGCCCCTGTATGCCAGCAGGTGCCAGGGCCCCCCAGATGCCAGGGCCCACCGGAGAATCCTCCGGTTCTCCGGTGGGCCAGTCCGACTCTGGACACATCCTTCTTCTATGGGCTTAACTTTTCAGTATATTTTTGAAGCTGGTTTAAGGAAACCAACACAAACACTTGGAGAACATTGCATCTTCATGTAGATATTGCAGCAGGTCAGACTTGGTCATTAGAAATGACACTAAGGGAGTACAAGCCATGAAGGGAACCAATGGTGGAGTTGCAGTGGTGGCTATGAATTAAATTTGGCCACATCTTGGTTCTCATTTGGTGATGAAGGACTTTTCTTCCTTCTACATCCTGAGTCTTCCATCATATTTTTGGTCTTATGAAATTAAACATCTATGTAGGTGTCAGACTGTTAGATTTGGTCTTCTGAGATGAAGATAAGGGTGTGCATTGAACAGAGGTAACCATAGTAGCTGCAATGAGGGATTTGGAGAAGATCACAACCCATTTTCAGTGTATATTCGTTTTCACTGGATCATGAGAAACTAAGAAGGACCTCTATATACTTAACTCTGTGGAATATTTTTAGTGTTATGTAAGGAAACCCATATAAACACTTTAGAGTATCCATGTAGGTTTGTTACTGGTCACTTTTGGTCTGTGGAGAGGACATCATAGAGGGAACCAGTCAGGCTGCCATAGAGTCTCATTGGGTTTTCTATGGCACCACAGTGTTAGTGTATGACAGGCTACACATTAGTAATCAAGGGTAAGGAATCGGCCAGATGAAAGACAAAGGAGAGCAAAAAAAGACCAAACCTTTAATGACCTCGGTGATAGGTTGTGATCGTATCAACCAGAATCAGGAGGTGTCTTCAATATTATTTTTGGCTCTAAGTGAGCAACTTTATTGATCAACGTTCTAAAACGTTTGTTCGCATCATCATAGATGGATATTGTTGGATAGTGCTTGTAAAAACATGTTTCTTTTGTTTACATATTGTTGCCAAGGAGGCCGACCATCACGGCTGATAAACATGTGCAGTGTTTACAAGCTCATTTCTATTGAACTTGTAAGCGCTGCTCTGACACTGACTATGATCATTGGAGTGTCGGTAAGCTGCGGATCCTAACCAGCTTCATTGCAGTACTTAAAACCTAGACTGCAGCGGTGGTTGGTCTCCTTGGCAACAAATTGTAAACAAAAGAAAAGTGTTAATATATCAAGAACGGATACAAATTTTAAGAAACAGTAAATTGCAAAATTGATTATTTTATCAAGCTCTATCCGACAATTTTAAGCAGTTTAATAAAATTCTCCAAAAGTGCCTCTGCCCCCATAACCCGGTGCGGGTGACCTAGACTTGTAGGAAACATATTTTCTATCCTCAGCAAGTGGAGGTGATAATTTTCATGTTGTGTTTCTGTGTTGTAAGTGTGTGTTTGTCTTTCATTCCTACCCAACAACCCTCATTCCTTCCCTTCCTCCAAACCTTTCCCTCCCGCCTTCACCCCACAGAAGGGTTTTCCAGCGAGGGCGAACTTCTGGAAATTACGGAAATCAACCGACAGCAAGCTGGAGAGTACGAGTGCATCACGTCAAATGGAGTGTCCATGCCCGACAGCAAGAAAGTGATGATCACGGTCAACTGTGAGTACTGCATGCAAGTGACACTGTTAAAGGGATCAGAGTAGGGGCCCGATGGGCATGTCCGAATCTCCATGTCCGACTCTCTATGGTCATTGCCCTTCACAGAGATTGTAAAAAATGTTGAAATAACTCAACCTGTATTTTAAGACACTATAATGGAGAAATTATTTATGTCACTGAGGAATCCCCAGTGATGTCATCATTGGGACTCCATAGACAGCCCTGACTCCTAATGAGACATCATTGGGATTCCACAGACAGCCCTGACTCCTAATGAGACATCATTGGGACTCCACAGACAGCCCTGACTCCTAATGAGACATCATTGGACTCCACAGACAGCCTGACTCCTAAGAGATATCATTGGGACTCCAATACACAGCCCTGACTCCTAATAAGACATCATTGGGACTCCATAGACAGCATTACTCCTAATAAGACATCATTGGGACCCATTAACAGTCCTGACTCCTAATAGACATCATTGGGACTCCATAGACAGCCCTGACTCCTTATGAGACATCATTGGGACTCCATAGACAGCCCTGACTCCTAATGAGACATCATTGGGACTTCATGGAAAGCCCTGACTCCTAATGAGATATCATTGGGACTCCATAGCAGCCCTGACTCCTAATGAGACATCATTGGGACTCCACGACAGCCTTGACTCCTAATGAGACATCATTGGGACTCCACAGACAGCCTTGACTCCTAATAGACATCATTGGGACTCCACAGACAGCCCTGACTCCTAATGAGACATCATTGGGACTCCATAGACAGCCCTGACTTCTATGAGACATCATTGGGACTCCACGGACAGCCTTGACTCCTAATGAGACATCATTGGGACTCCATACACAGCCCTGACTCCTAACGAGACATCATTGGGACTCCATAGACAGCCCTGACTCCTAACGAGACATCATTGGGACTCCACAGACAGCCCTGACTCCTTATGAGACATCATTGGGACTCCACGGACAGCCTTGACTCCTAATGAGACATCATTGGGACTCCACAGACAGCCTTGACTCCTAATGAGACATTATTGGGACTCCATGGAAAGCCATTACTCCTAATGAGACATCATTGGGACTCCACGGACAGCCTTGACTCCTAATGAGACATCATTGGGACTCCACAAACAGCCTTGACTCCTAATGAGACATCATTGGGACTCCACAGACAGCCCTGACTCCTAATGAGACATCATTGGGACTCCATAGACAGCCATTACTCCTAATGAGACATCATTGGGACTCCATAGACAGCCCTGACTCCTAACGACATCATTGGGACTCCATAGACAGCCCTGACTCCTTATGAGACATCATTGGGACTCCATAGACAGCCCTGACTCCTAATGAGACATCACTGGGACTCCATAGACAGCCCTGACTCCTTATGAGACATCATTGGGACTCCATAGACAGCCCTGACTCCTAATGAGACATCACTGGGACTCCATGGAAAGCCCTGACTCCTAATGAGAGATCATTGGGACTCCATAGCAGCCCTGACTCCTAATGAGACATCATTGGGACTCCGTGGAAAGCCCTGACTCCTAATGAGAGATCATTGGGACTCCACAGACAGCCCTGACTTCTAATGAGACATCATTGGGACTCCATAGACAGCCCTGACTCCTAATGAGACATCATTGGGACTCCACGGACAGCCTTGACTCCTAATGAGACATCATTGGGACCCCACGGACAGCCTTGACTCCTAATGAGACATCATTGGGACTTCACAGACAACCTTGACTCCTAATGAGACATCATTGGGACTCTATAGACAGCCCTGACTCCTTATGAGACATCATTGGACTCCACGGACAGCCTTGACTCCTAATGAGACATCATTGGGACTCCACGGACAGCCTTGACTCCTAATGAGACATCATTGGGACTCCACAGACAGCCTTGACTCCTAATGAGACATCATTGGGACTCTATAGACAGCCCTGACTCCTTATGAGACATCATTGGGTCTCCATAGACAGCCCTGACTCCTTATGAGACCCGTGTACCTGCCTTATCATGTAGAATGATGATGGCGTATGTGCCCTAACGTTACCATTCATCATTGAATTTACATCTTTATTTTTTAGGTGATTTTTGCTTTTTTTATCTTTTACCTAATTATTGTTGTGCCATCTTTAAGTTCTTTGCCATTTTTCTTACTTTCTGTCCATAGAATTTTTCGGTGCATGTGTACTCCTAGTGTCATTTTTTAGTTAAAAGGTAGCAACATTTTAAAAGATTGTATGACTTTTACCATTAAAACAGAAATAGCGTACTTGAATTTGCTGAAAATACTTTAAGCATTTTGCTGAATTTGGTGAAAAATGTATCAGGGAAAAACAGGTATCACGGAAAAAAAAGGGACTTAAGAAAAAAAAGAAATGATGAATCAACATTAAACAAAATTTCAGATAAAAGTTTTGTTTTGAACTCCAGTATGGATCCAGGTTTTGTGACTTTAAAATGCGCCAAATTTATGCCAGAGACTAAAATGGAGAACATTTTGGTCCCCTTTTTTTTGCGCCAAACTTTTCAAAATGGAGTATGTAGTTGAAAATCACTTCCATAACTTTTTATTCTCTTAATATTTTGCTGTCATATTATACAGCACTGTGTACTTACAATTGCTCATTTTGCCTTTCTACCCAGATAATTCTCTTTTCCATTAGATCTATCACATCGCGTGACTAGCTGAATCCTACTAAGCTCTATGTAGAAACAGGAGGTCAATTATTCCTGCATGAGTCATCACTGCAAAAGTCCCTGACAGAGGAGGAGGGAGCAGCTGGGACAAGAGTTGAAGAGGGGGATGATAAATGCCGGGACAAGAGACTTCCTGTTTCTACATAGAGCAGAGAAAAGAGAAGAATTAGCTGGGTAGAAAGGCAAAATGAGCAAATGTCAATACACAGTGTTATATAACACGATGACGGAAATATATTTAAGCAAATTGGAAGAATAAGAGAGTGCAAAAGAAAAACAAACAAAAAATACCAAAAAACAGGCAAAAAAAATCCCAGCTCCAGTAACTATTCGCGGCTTTCTACTTTAATTTCCACCAGTTTAAAAAAAAAAAAAAGTTGGAAGAACTGGAATAAAAATGTGAAAAGTTGCAACATTTTACTACTTTTTGCAAAAAATTTCCAACCACTTTCTGCCAGATTTATGCCTTTTTTATTTATTTTTTTATCCATTTTCATATACCGTATATTAACTTCCTTTGGGTATCACAGAAGCAAAAAATATTTTCATTAAATTCTCGTTTTTTTTTCGTTTTGATTTTATTTAAGGTCGGATGCTAT
Organism: Oophaga sylvatica; assembly: GCA_033576555.1. NCBI lineage: Eukaryota > Metazoa > Chordata > Amphibia > Anura > Dendrobatidae > Oophaga > Oophaga sylvatica. The sequence goes on along the minus strand of JARQOD010000003.1, from coordinate 424,385,824 downwards.
CGCAGCGCAAGAGGGAAATAAAACAAATGTATTATTTATAGAATGAGGGTCCATATTATGTGCCTGAAATCATAAAACGAGGCATAATGTGAAGGGAATGGCAGATATAAAAAACATAAAACGCCGTTTTACAATAACCGGGTGAAGCAGCCGCAAACCTCAGCCATATATGTCATGAAAAAGAGCAGAGACGCGGCTTTCAGCGGCAATAGATACGGGGTAGAATGGTCTCATTGGTAGATTTGTCTCTATCATACGTCAGAAAACAGCATTGAAGGCAATCCCCGCGCTGAAAAACGGAGAGCACTTTGTGGCGTGCTGTTCTCGGGGGAACTCTATTAGGAGCATTAAGGAAATAAAAGTCCTAGTTACAATGTAAATATCATATTTTACTTCAGAGGCAAAAAACTGACGTATTCACACTGCGGGCAGAATCGGAAATGTACAACCCAAAATCAATATTTCAGAAAACATTGGAAATATTGTCACAGAAAATCTGAAAGGGAATATAACAATTGTAGAGCGTTCCCCTTTAAACTAAAACCAAAATCCCAAGTAATTCTGAGTCTTCATATTGGGCACCCTTCCATGCACCATCCTTGCTATATACTGTATGTAGGGATTTTGGTCCTCCAGAGAAATGGGGACCAAGGAAATAGGCAAAGTAGGTCCCTGCATTTTTCAAGCATTTTTTGTCATTTCAGTCCACAAAAATTTGCAATACTGCCATATAGCTCCAAGGTAATACTTCCATATACATCTGATACAGTATTACCAAGATAATACTGCCATATATAGCTGATATAATACTATTAAGACAACAAAATAATACTGCAGTACACAGCTGATGTAATACTATTGAGACACCAAAATAATACTGCAATATACCGCTGATGTGATACTATTGAGACACCAAAATAATACTGCAATACACCGCTGATGTAATACTATTGAGACACCAAAATAATACTGCAATACACCGCTGATGTAATACTATTGAGACACCAAAATAATACTGCAATACACAGCTGATGTAATACTATTGAGACACCAAAATAATACTGCAATACACCGCTGATGTAATACTATTGAGACACCAAAATAATACTGCAATACACAGCTGATGTAATACTATTGAGACACCAAAAATACTGCAATATACAGCTGATATAATACTATTGAGACACCAAAATAATACTTCAATATACAGCTTATATAATACCATCGAGATGCAAAGATAATACTGCTACATACAGCTGATATAATACCATCAAGGCTTCAAAATAATACTGCCACATAAAGAGGATCTAAAACCATCAAGGCATCAAAATAATACTGCCCCATACAGCTGTGATATAAAACCACTGAGATACCAAAATAATACTGCCACATACAGCTGATCTCAATACCATTGAGATACCAAAATAATACTGCCATATGCAGCTGATATAAAACCACTGAGATACCAACTGATACAATACTACCGAGATATAACACGATGATACTGCCATATAAAACTGGTATAATACAACAGATGTATCACTGCCATAGTACTGCCATACTCAGCTGATACAATACCACCGATATACCAAGATCATACTGCAACACATAGCTGATCTAAAACCATTGAGGCATCAAAATAATATTGCGATATACAGCTGATATATAATCACTGAGATACCAACTCATACAATGCTATATACAACTGATACAATACTACCAATATATACCATAATGATACTGCTATATACAACTGATATAATACAAACCCAAAAGAACAAGGAAGCATATCATGCCATAAAAAGTTAAGTTTTATTATAGAAAAAATATATATAAGCAACAATGCAAAAAAATTAAAAAAGTAGGGACAATAATACAAAAAAGAAACCGCATTCAAATCAGGATATAGTGGGGGTAATTGAATATTGCACAAACAGAATTGGCAGCTGGAGAAAAAGTATTTTTTCCAAAAGGAGATACATAAATAAATATCTCTCAAGAAAATTTATAAGCAAGTGCTTAATGCAAATAAATAGGCAAATATGCAGGTTATAAGGTGCAAGTGCAAGAAACAGACAAATATGAACATAATGCCAATTGACAAATCTCCAATGCCAAAATAAAGTGCTAATACATGTAAGAAATATACCTGAGAGCACTAACACCCGACGCGCTTCGCACTATAGCTTTTAGCTTTTAGTGCGAAACGCGCGTGGGTGTTAACCACCAAGACAACTATGATAATAATGCAAAATACAGCTTATGTAATACCACCAAAATAATAAGATAATACAGTAATATACAGACAACATAAGAACACAAGATGCCAAAATAATACTGCCGTAAGCATCTTCCATACTAACACTAAGATATTAAGATAATACTGCAATAGAGAGCTAAGAAAATGCCAACAAGACAGTATTAACATAAAGAGCAAATATATTACCGCCAAGATACAGAGATAATACTGCCAAACCCAACCAACATAGAACCAACATAATATCACAATAATAATGCCATGAAAAATCCACAATATACCACCGAGAAGCTAAACTAATACTGCCATATACGGTCACAATTCTGCCAATACCGGTCACATAATGCTACCTTAAAGACCCCCACAATTCTGTCATTTAGTACCTATACAGTATAAGACTGCCATTTAACTTAAATATTAGTGCCACACTCTGCTGAATAATACTGGGTGGTTTCAGTTTCCTTCTGTGTTTTCCATCCTCTGGGGTCTTACAGTAAATGAGCCCTTGGCCATTGACTCGTCTGATACAACCCTTTTAAAATCCACCTTACGTCTCTTGGGATTCTACGAACATCCTCCTGAGATGGTCCCTATGGAATGTGCCAAGTTAACAGAAATTCCTGGATTTTGCCTTTTCTGAGAAATCTCTGTACCAACCAACATCGGTAAAATTACAGCTCCCACATCGGCCCCTGCAGCCTAGAGAGAAATGCTGCCATACACCCTGGTGAATATCTACCGCTCTATCGAGACTGAAGGGCTGATGTATCAGTAATGAGCCAAATTCTTCATTAACTAATTGACTCCATAAATAGTTTTTCACCTTTTATAAAACGTTCCTTATTCCATCAGAACAGTAAAATACAAAGAAAAAATACAAATTACATTTTTTTCCCCTTAGATCCTCCATTTTTCACCGATGTAAAGAACGCGCAGTCACCGATCGGGAAGCCTGCCGTCCTCCGCTGCCAAGCTTTAGCCGAGCCCCCGGCAGAGTTTGAGTGGTTTAAGGATGACAAGCGGTGAGTATGAGAGGTCACAGCCATTTTTTTCCTGATCCTTTGATCTGGTGGAAATCTGTTCTATCAAAGTAAACTTTTGATGCTGGCTTGTGTCCCCGCCTTCATTCAATCCATAATTTTAAGGGTCTTTGGTTTTGTGTTAGTGTCCACGAGGGACAGGCTACCATTTTGCTTGTTTAGTGGCATTAATGTGAGTGGGTGCCCTTGTGCCCTATATGGCTATACATGTCACTTGTCCATCAAGAGTGTTACTATATATCTGACAAAGTTCTTGAAACTGATCGATAGGCACTTGGTATTTATCCACACACAAAACATCTTCAGCCTTTTCAACAACTTCACTCCCACCTAAGTTGACCATTAATGGTTTAACACCAGCCCAAACCCAACTTTGCCTTCAATTTCAATTTGACCATTCATGGTCAAATACCACCCCATACAAGGCCTAACAACATCCTAAATCCAACGTTACCTTGGGTTTCAAGTTGATCATTCATGGTCATCTCCCAAAACCCAGTTTTGCCTTTGGTTTCAAGTAGACCATTCTTGTTCTAACACCAAACAAAACCCGATTCTTCCCTAGATTTCAAGATGATGATTGGTTTACCAAGACCCCAAACCCAACTTTGCTTTGGGTTACAAGTTGACCATTAGGGTTCTACCATGAGCTCAAACCCAACTTTGACTTGAGTTTTAAGTTTACCATTCATAGTCTGAGTTGGGTTTAGGGTTGTGGTAGGCCATGAAAGGTCAATCTTTAAAACAAGATGAGGATGGGTTTGGGATGATGCGAAACTGAGAATGAGGTGGTATTAAAACAAGAATGGTGAACTTAAAATCAAGGACAAACTTGGATTTGGAGTGGCATTAGACCATGAATTATCTACTTTAAACTCAAGGTAAAATTGGGTTTGTGGTGGTCTTAGACCATAAATGGTCAACTTGAAAGCCATGGCAAAATTGGGTTTGGGGTGGTTTTAGATCATAAGTTGTTAACTTGAGACCCAAGTCGAAACATCTGCCCTTTCTTGGTTTAACATCATCCCAAACTCAACTTTGCCTTTTGTTTCAAGCGGTCTTAGACCAAGAATTGTCTAAAGAGGTGGAGCCGATGACACTAAAAGTCAATGTCTGACTCTAAACAAAATCCACCAAGAGCCATTTTAGTTCCTAGTAGGGTTAAGTATATCTCGCCAATCACCATCCATCCTTACCCACAAAACATCTTCAACTTTTGTCTCCGGTTGATAAGTCCAAACTATAAGTCCTGCATAATTATTCTGTGATGATGACACCAGCTCCAATGACATTTTCTTTCCTTCATCTCCTCATCTGACTGCCTCGGCCTCTCTCGACAGAGTGACTGCAGGAATGGAAGGTTTGAAGATCAAGAACGAGAGGACTTGGTCGGTGCTTCTGTTTTCAAATGTCACCTCAAGGAATTATGGAATTACACATGCTTCGCATCCAATAAACTCGGCTCACATAATTCCAGCGTGCGACTACTCAGTAAGTAGAGTCATGGTATTTCTGCTTTTTATGATGATGGTTTTCTTAGCTAACCCTGGGATGGAGGAAACGTCTGTAACCGAGACATAATTCAGAGGAAACAACCTGAGGGGCTGTGTCTAGCAGAGCGCTGAGGTGGAGACCACATCTCTGGAAATCATATTACTCTAAAAGAAAATTATCATCTCCAGGTTTCATGAAACTTCACCTTTTTTTTGTAGGAATAGTTATAATCCAACACTTTCTTACAAAACAGGCCGGTGTCGTATACTGTGGGGGTTTCCAGACTTACAAAACTTTTGAGAAGTTTCATAAAAATGCGTTTTATATAAAGTAATTTTCTATGTTCGGTGCCAAAATTTTTAGCTTTATGCAACACTCATTTATGTATTCTTCACAACTTAGAATGAATAGAGACCCTCTAAACTAATGCAGACCACACACCAGGCATCTAAATACAGACCATAGATCACCCAAAATAAAACTCTTTATGGAGATCCCAGATTAGACCCTTATAGAACTGCAGACCCCACACTATTTCCCTCAAACAAGATCCCGCAAAGGTATACAGACTTCAAACCAGATCTCTTGAAGAAGAGTACACCGCAGATCCACTAACTAAATGAAGACCACTTAAATGCACAATAAGACTTGGTAAAGCTTCTTAGACCCTAGACCTACCCCGTAAAGAAAAAACTCTCTAAAAAAAATGTAGACCCCAAATCAGACCTCCTAAAAAATGCAGACCTCAGACCCCCTAAAGTAATGCAGATCCCAGACCAGACCCTGTGAACTGATACGGACTCCAGATTAGACCCCTAAAAAATCCTAGACACCAGACCAAAAATTGTAAAGATATGCAGACCCCCAAAGTAGAACCCCTTAAGAAAAGCACATGTTAGGATTTCTAGAGAAATGCTACCCCCAGCACAAACCATGTAAACATATACTCTATAGAAGAAAATGAAGACTAGACCACCTAAAGAAAGCTAGACCCATGCATCAGACCTCCTAAAAATGCAAATCCCAGACCACCTAAAGAAATGTAGCCCCCCTAAATAAATGCCAAAATTAGAAATATAGACATCAGATCACCAAAAATATTAATCCCAGACCTTAGACTAGACCCTATAAACTGATAGACCCCCAGATTAGGCCCTCTTAAGAAATGCAGACTCCACTGTCTGGGGTCTAAGAGGTTGTCATCTGCTTCCACTGACCCACTTTCCCAATATCTGTTTTTAATGTCAGTCTTTACTGTAGTTCTGGTATTCTTTTCATGAACCAGGGGGACCAGGATGAGCATTATTTTAAGTCACTAAAGGTTTGTAATTGTGAGTTTTAATGAAGATGTGTAATGATAAAGTCAGCACTGCTGCATCTATTCAACCTCCTGGAATTGCACTTTAAGCAACTGCTTAATATAGATATAATACAGTGCTTAATATAGAAGCCAGTAATCATCAGGGTTTCTTCTCCACGCCCGGCATTTTGCGGAGTCTCCACCATTCCCTGATTAATTTTGAAGACAGTTCACATTTTGCATTCACATAAATCCCCCGTTGCTGATCTATATCCGCTGGCGAGGAATGCATCATCTCGGCAGCACGCGCCGTATGTGCCTATTGTGCGCTGAACTTTCATTCTCGTTCTCAGCGCAGATCTCAGAATTCCCATCAGGTTCTAATTTTATTTATTTTCATGTTGAAGATTTGTTACATCAGTTTCAGAAAACAATAGTCACTGATAGAACTTGAGCGGAAACCGGCGCGCTGTGAATGTCAATGACGCCATTTCTATTCCGCGAGTCGATGAGCAAGAAATTGTTTCTGGAAGTAGGATGATATATTATTTAAAAAAAAAAAACCTGTAGAATAAAATCCCAAAAATCCAGTTTACCGGTGACGGAATATTAAAATTTCTAGATTATCAAGCTGACTTTAAAGGGAACCTGTCAGGATGATTTTACTATTTAATCTAGTGGTACAGATGAATAGATTGCAGTACAACAAGAAAAATGACACCACTCTTGCAATAATCTGTGGTTCCAGTGCTGAGAAATTGAGCTTAGAAGCTTTGAACCACCTTGGGGGCGTGGCAATACACTGGAAGTGCTCAGACACGCCCCCAGTTTACTTCCTGGCCAATTTGTATGTGGCCTCAAAGCTCAATTTCTCAGCGCTGTCACATCGGATTACTATAAGACAGGTATCATTTTTATTGTTATATAAAGATCTACACAGCTATACCTCTAGTTTCTGGCGTAATATTTCTCTTTAATTTACATAATCCCTATTATCTCGTGTCCAGTGGTTTGTAATTCATCTAATCCAGCATTGGACAAAATATACTTAATTTTTGGAATAATCTGATAGCCTGACACTGCCGGTCGATGGCAAGATAAGAAATTCTATTAGTGCAGAATGCAAATAGTTGTCGCCCTGTGAGTTTCTTAGGAAAACTGTGGGGACCCTATAAATGGCTCCCGTTGTACAAAGGCATATTGGGTCCTTGTAATCCCCCCCCCCATCTTGAGACATTGCTCATTTTTTTCTTTATTGCAACATCCACATTTTCCCTCAAATTTCTTTAAATTGTGAATTTTGCAAATTTTAACAAATGAAATTAAATTCAGACAAACATTTGCATCCAGAGGCAACAGAAAATAAAGGAAATTACAAAGACGGGGCAATGCGGAGGGCAATATAAGGAGAATCACCCTAAAGTAATATAATGTTCAGATCGATGTGAATACTTTTCCGTCCAATTCCGTCATAATTGGACAGAAAAGTATTCACATCGATTTTTCTGGCTAACACGGTACCACAATATAATTTATTATTATACACCATGATAATGTTCAGATGCAATCCATAAGCACAACATTCCCCAAACAGTAGAGTCATGAATACACCCTCTTATGACAGACAAAAAGACAAGATGTACCCATCAAGGAGGGTGGGGAAAGAGGGGAATACGGTAAGTAATCCAAGAAGAGAATGAACCAAGCATTTAGAAGACGACCTATTCATTACTCTGAGCCCAGAAGTAATCCCATGGAGCCCAAACAGAATCAAAGCGATCCACTCTAACGTTCAAAAGAGCCGCCATATATTCCATTCCATTAATTCTGTATAATAGGTGTTGCTATGAGGGAGGGGAGATTTGCCTCCAGAGAGCAATCAGGCACCTAGCTGCTGTGAGAATGTGTAATACCATCTTGGCTGAGTTCTTCCCCACTCCCTTGGGAGTAATATTTAACAGATATATAATTGGCTCCAGTCCCACCTCCACATAGAGAACCTTGGAAATCAACTGTCGCACTTCCTCCCAAAAACCCATGATCCCAGGACAAGACCAAAAAATATGATACTGTGTGCCCACATCAGAGGGTTCAATCTGTGGAGGAGGTCAGGAGTGTGATACCAGAACATTAGAATTTTAAATGTATTTTCCTTGTAAAGTGCATAGATAGAGGACTTGGCCGCTTTATCCCAAATAATATTCCAGCTTTGACGTGAAAGTCCCCTTCCCAAAATAGACTCCCATGTGCACATTTAAGAATGTTTCAATTGTTGCCCATTCTGGGAGAACTCATTCCCTTGTATTTCTGAGTACTCCTAACCCATTCTTGCCCCCCGATATATCTTAAAACTAGGATGACAGGCATATCTATAAGCTCCTGGACCCCAAGGCAAAATTTGCAATAGGGCACCACCTACTGCATACTGTTAATAATTCTCTTTGGCCCCTCCAGCAACTAAGGCTTGAATTTGGTGGCTACGTCTCCACCTTTTATAGCTCATTATTGCCAAATCTTCAGTTCCCCCCCAAAAATAGACCTCTCAAGTCCCCCAAAGAAAAGCCTTCAAAAACATGCTTTAGGCTTCATCATGAGAAGGACCCCATCGTCCAATCAAAAGGGGAACGCTGTGGTATTCGGAGGTATATCCTGCCAGAAGGGTGCAAAAAAAATTGAGGAGCCTCCCAGAAGATGATCACCAGTGCCATCCATAGCTGTGCCTGCCGGGGATAATGGGATGCACTTCCATATTGATGGACCCATTGCCCATTTTTTGCTTCCATTATGTAATGAGACTGAGGTCCGATCTCTGGCCGCCATCTTTCCCCTTCCCTCTGTGAATCATCAGTGGCACAGGCCTCCGTAGCAGCGCGCCTGTTAACCCTGCTTGCCAGGAAATTGCAAACCTCCAGGCGTCGGTTTCTCCCAGACGGGCGCTCGCCTGAATATTTTCTCCATCCAATCAGTCATTTATGAGCCGTCCTATTCCATTCCCTTTAAAATGTGAGAAATTCTCTTTGTGTGATTACTCGGCGAGCAGGATTTGTGGCAGTAATAACATCTCCTTTGCCATTCATTAGAACTGCTAATAGCCTTCTCCGCGCAGCCTGGGCCTGTGCCCGCGGGATACCAGCCTCGCTGTTTGTGTCGTATTTATTACATTGTAACTTCCGAGAATTACGGCACAATGTGGAACATGTGCGGAATAACCAGCGCACAGGAGCTCACAATCTGTGGCTGCTCTGAAGGCTTCACCGCCCCAGGGAACACATCCAGGGTGGACCAGAAGACGCACATTGCCCTGGAAGATTGTCAGAGATCTGGGAAAAGCAGAACCCGACAGGCATCAGACTCCGGTGTAGGGTTTGGCTGTGCGGAAACTGATAGAATTCATACAGACATAATTGGGGACAGTCAGGTGCCAGATTATCAAATGTTCTGGATATGCAGTAACTAACCATCTTATTTTATCACATACTGGAGGAATGCAGCCATCATTAGGACATTGTCTACTGTGGACCTAGTGGAAGTCGGAGCTGGATTTGCACCCTAGATTGCGAGGGTGCTGCTTCTTCTATTTTACAGATATTAATAGATGGAAATATACAGTTAGATGGATGAATGCAAGGATGAATGGATGGATGCAAGGATGGATGGATGCAAGGACGGATGATGGATGGATGGATGCAAGGATGGATGGATGCAAAGATAGATGGATGCAAAGATGGATGGATGGATGGAAGGATGGATGGATGCAAGGATGGATGGATGGATGCAAGGAAGGATGGATGGATGCAAAGATGGATGGATGCAAAGATGGATGGATGCAAAGATGGATGGATGCAAGGATGGATGGATGCAAGGATGGATGTATGGATGGATGCAAGGATGGATGGATGCAAAGATGGATGGATGCAAAGATGGACGGATGCAAGGATGGATGGATGCAAAGATGGATGGATGCAAGGATGGATGGATACAAGGATGGATGGATGCAAAGATGGATGGATGCAAGGATGGATGGATGCAAAGATGGATGAATGCAAGGATGGATGGATGCAAGGATGGATGGATGCAAAGATGGATGGATGGATGCAAAGATGGATGGATGGATGCAAAGATGGATAGAATGGATGCAAAGATGGATGCAAGGATGGATGGTTGGATGGGTGCAAAGATGGATGGATGGATGCTAGGATGGATGGATGGATGCAAATATGGATGGATGTATGCAAAGATGGATGGATGGATGGATGGATGCAAGGATGGATGGATGGATGCAAAGATGGATGGATGTAAAGATGGATGGATGGATGCAAATATGGATGGATGCAAGGATGGATGGATGGATGCAAAGATGGATGGATGTAAAGATGGATGGATGGATGTAAAGATGGATGGATGTATGCAAAGATGGATGGATGCAAGGATGGATGGATGGATGCAAAGATGGATGGATGGATGCAAGGATGAATGGATGCAAAGATGGATGGATGGATGCAAGGATGGATGGATGGATGCAAGGATGGATGGATGCAAAGATGGATGGATGCAAGGATGGATGGATGGATGGATGCAAAGATGGATGGATGGATGCAAAGATGGATGGATGCAAGGATGGATGGATGCAAGGATGGATGGATGCAAAGATGGATGGATGCAAAGATGGATGGATGCAAGGATGGATGGATGGATGCAAAGATGAATGGATGGATGCAAAGATGGATGGATGCAAAGATGGATGGATGGATGTAAAGATGGCTGGATGGATGGATGCAAATATGGATGGATGCAAGGATGGATGGATGCAAGGATGGATGGATGCAAAGATGGATGGATGCAAGGATGGATGGATGGATGCAAAGATGGATGGATGCAAAGATGGATGGATGCAAGGATGGATGGATGCAAAGATGGATGGATGGATGCAAAGATGGAAGGATGCAATGATGGATGGATGGATGCAAAGATGGATGGATGGATGCAAAGATGGATGGATGGATGGATGCAAAGATGGATGGATGCAAGGATGGATGGATGGATGCAAAGATGGATGGATGCAAGGATGGATGGATGGATGCAAAGATGGATGGATGGATGGATGCAAAGATGGATGGATGCAAAGATGGATGGATGCAAGGATGGATGGATGCAAATATGGATGAATGAATGGATGGATGAAAAGATGATGGAAAGATTGATGGAAACCTGTATAGATAGATGTTATATAGAAAGATAAATACAATAGAGTATTAGATATTATATATGGAGAAAACTCTATTAGCTAAATAATCATTAATTATATTTAACTTTCTATCTATCCATCCAATAATCTATTTGTTTTTCATTATTTGTTTTCTATGTATCCAATAACTAACTATCCATCCATCGTTAATGTAGAATTGGATATATGGGTGATATTATATAGGAGGTAGATTATTAGATAATAGATATAGGTAGATAATAGATGATTGTACTATTAAATGATCGGATAGACAGATAAATACATGAATAACAGGTGACATAGATATATAGATAATGGATAATAGATAAAAAGATATCTATATAGTCGCTGTCAGCAGACTGATATACAGTTGTGCTCAAAAGTTTACATACTCCATCAGAATTTTTGCTATCTTGGCCTTTTTTCAGAGAATATGAATGATAACACCAAAACTTTTTCTCCACTCATGGTTAATGGTTGGATGAAGCCATTTATTGTCAAACTACTGTGTTTTCTCTTTTTAAATCATAATCACAACCCAAAACATCCAAATGACCCTGATCAAAAGTTTACATACCCTGGTGATTTTGGCCTGATAATATGCACAGAAGCTGACACAAATGGGTATGAATGGCTACTAAAGGTAACATCCTCACCTGTGACCTGTTTACTTGTAATCAGTGTGTGTGCATAAAACCTGAATGAGATTCTGGGATCCAGACAGACTCTTGTATCTTTCATCCAGCCACTGAAGTTTCTGGATTGTCAATCATGAGGAAAGCAAAAGAATTGTCAACGGATCTACAGGAAAAGGTAGTTGAACTGTATAAAACAGGAAAAGGATACAAAAAGATATCCAAGGAAATGATAATGCCAGTCAGTAGCGTTCAAACTGTGATCATCAAATGGAAAATCAGGGGCTCTGTAAAAATAAAACCACGGTCAGGTAGACCAACAAAAATTTCATCCACAACTGCCAGGAAAATTGTTCGGGATGCAAAGAAAAACCCACAAATAACATCATCTGAAATACTGGACTCTTTGAAGACTATCAGTGTGGCTGTTTCAAGATGCACAATAAGGAGGCACTTGAAGAAAAATGGGCTGCATGGTCGAGTCACCAGAATAAAGCAATTACTGCGCAAATGTCACAAAGTATCTCGCCTACAGTAATGCAAAACAGCACAGAGACAAGCCTCAAGCTTCTGGAACAAGGTAATTTGGAGTGATGAGACCAAAATTGAACTTTTTGGCCACAACCATAAACGTTACATTTGGAGAGAGGTCAACTAGGCCTATGATGAAAGGAACACGATTTCTACTGTAAAGCACAGAGGTGGAGCGCTGATTTTTTGGGGATGTGTGAGCTACAAAGGCACAGGAAACTTGATCAAAGTTGAAGGAAAGATGAATGCAGCATGTTATCAGCAAATACTGCTGCGCATCGGACATACTTGGACATTTCAACATGACAACAATCCAAAACACAAGGCCAAGAAGACCTGTCATTGGCTACAGCAGAACAAAGTGAAGGTTGTGGAGTGGCCATCTCAGTCTCCTGACCTCAATATCATTGAGCCACTCTGGGGAGATCTCAAGCGCGCAGTTCATGCTAGACAGCCCAGGAATTTACAGGAACTGGAGGCTTTTTGCCAAGAAGAATGGGCAGCTTTACCATCTGAGAAAATAAAGAACCTCATCCACAACTACCACAAAAGACTTCAAGCTGTCATTGATGTTAGAGGGGCAATACACGGTATTAAGAAATGGGGTATGTAACGTTTTGATCTGGGTCATTTGGATGTTTTGGGTTGTCATTATAATTTTAAAAGAGAAAACACAGTAGTTTGACAATAAATGGCTTCACCCAACCACTAACCATGAGTGGAGAAAAAGTTTTGGTGTTATCGCTCATATTCTCTGAAAAAAAGACCAAGAAAGTAAAAATTCTGCCAAGGTATGTAAACTTTTGAGGACAACTGTATGTCTGGGAGCGTTGTACATTTTACTGCATTTCTATACATACGTGCACATGCTGCGGACAGCCGGTCTCTGCCTCCATGTGATACATATATGCACATGCTACGGGCAGCCGTTCTCTGTCTCTGTGTTATGCATATGTGCACATGCTGCGGGCAGTCGGTCTCTTCCCCCATTTGATACACATGTGTACATGCGGCGGGCAGTCAATCTCTGCCTCCGTGTGATACATATATGCACATGCTGCAGGAAGCCAGTTTCTACCTTCGTGTGATACATATATGCACATGCTTTTGGCAGCCGGTCTTTACCTTCGTGTGATACATATGTGCACATGCTGCGGCAGCTGGTCTCTACCTCCATGTGATACACATGTGCACATGCTGCGACAGCCGGTCTCTACCTCTGTGAAATACATATGTGCACAAGCTGTGGCTGGCGGTCTTTACCTCTGTATGATACATATGTGCACATGCTGCGGGCTGCCGGTCTTTGCCTCCGTGTGATACATATGTGCACATGCTGCGGCAGCTGGTCTCTACCTCCATGTGATACACATGTGCACATGCTGCGACAGCCGGTCTCTACCTCTGTGAAATACATATGTGCACAAGCTGTGGCTGGCGGTCTTTACCTCTGTATGATACATATGTGCACATGCTGCGGGCAGCCGGTCTCTGCCTCTGTGTGATACACATGTGCACATGCTGCGGGCAGCAGGTCTCTACATCCATGTGACACATATATGCACATGCTGCAGCAGCCGGTTTCTATCTCTGTGTGATACATATGTGCACATGCTGTGGCAGCCGGTCTCTGCCACCGTGTTATACATATGTGCACATGCTGCGGCAGCCAGTCTCTACCTCCGTGTTATACATATGTGCACATGCTGCGACAGCCGGTCTCTACCTCCATGTGATATATATGTGCACATGCTGTGGCAGCTAATCTCTACCTCCATGTGATAGATATGTGCACATGCTGCGGGCAGCTGGTCTCTGCCTTTGTGTGATGCATATGTGCAGGACGTCTCAATTATGCAGCACTTATAACACTTAAATAAATAATCAGACGACGCGCGGCCCAGAGACGCCTCTAACATATGGAAAAACCAGATGACTCCTCCTGATTCTTATGGGAGAATTTACATCCATATGTTTCCGTGGATTAGCTTGTTCTTTAAAGCGATTCCCACAAGTCGTCTACGACCGACAAAACATAAACACATGAAAAGAACATATCAGACCTGATACAATGTAGCCTTATTCTGGCCTTCTGCTTTCTTATTCCTGGAGGTGCAGATGTGCTCATGTATTTATATAGCACTGCTCATCCTGGGCCTCCTGGTTCATCCATAGCATTTCATCAGTGGCGTAGCTTCCTATGCAGAGCTCAGCAGCCAATTACAAACTCGCCTCCACTGCTGAAATTTCATATACTGTCTCCTATGGAAACTCGACCTCTGCAAATATTGTAAGATATTGCAACTCTTTACATCATTTTCTAAAGCTTCCGAGAGCTGGTCATACAACTGGGCCTAAAGCTAAGGATAGGACTAAGTTTAGAGGTAGTGTTAGAACTAGTACTAAAGTTAGGGTAAGGGCTAGGGCAATAAAATAGTTACATAAAAAAGCAATAAAAATTATTGGATTTTTTAATGTATTTTTTGTGCAACAATGTAAAATAGTTATGTAAAAATGCAATAAGAATTAATATCTAATATAAATATTGCATTTTGTTGCATTTCTATATAACTATTTTTATATTATAGTAAATAAAAGATACATAAAAGGAATAAAAATCCATACAAATCAAAAATGGAAACAAAATCAAATAATACACACACACACACACACAAATTCTTATTTCATGTTATTGCATTTTTATGTAACTTTTATATTATAATATATAATACATAAAATGCCATATTACTCTATATTAATTTTTCATTTCTATAATTATTTTATATTCTCGTAAATAAAGTGTAATACAATTCAGTAAAAATTAATGTATATATATAAATTTTATTACATGTTATTGAGTTTTATTATTTTAGATTACTGTAAATTCACATATACACTTTCTACTACTATATATTATATTATATATAATTTATATATATTTATTGCATTTTCAAAACTATTTTATATTATACGTTTTATATATATATATATATATATATGTATATATATATATATTAGATATAATATATAAAAATATATCTTAATTGCATTTTCATATAACTATTTTACTACCCTAACCCTAGCTTTAGTTCTAGCCCTAACCCTTGCTTTAGTTCTAGCAGTAACCCTAGCTTTAGTTCTAGCCCTAACTTTAGTTCTAGCCCTAATCCTAAATTTAATCCTAGCCCTTACCCTAACTTTAGTCCTAGCCCTAACCCTAACTTTAGCCTTCACGCTAACTTTAGTCCTAGCCCTAACCCTAACTTTACTCCTATCCTTAACCCTAACTTTAGCCCTAACCCTAACTTTAGTCCTAGCCGTAACCCTAACTTTAGCCTTAACCCTAACTTTAGTCCTAGCCCTAACCCTAACTTTAGCCCTAACCCTAACTTTAGTCCTAGCCCCAACCCTAACTTTAGCCCTAACCCTAACTTTAGTCCTAGCCCTAACCCTAACTTTAGCCCTAACCCTAACTTTAGTCCTAGCCCTAACCCTAACTTTAGCCTTAACCCTAACTTTAGTCCTAGCTCTAACCTTAACTTTAGTCCTAGCCCTAACCCTAACTTTAGTCCTATCCCTAACCCTAACTTTAGCATTAACCCTAACTTTAATACTAGCCCTAACCCTAGCTTTATTCCTAGCCCTAACCCTACCTTTAGTTCTAGCCCTAACCCTAACTTTATTCCTAGTCCTACCCTAGCAATGTATTGTAGGAATGTATAATTATTTATTTTTTACATTTTATTTTAGATTTCAGCATAAAGCTGAATAAATTAGAAGGTCAAAGGTCAAACTATAATTACATCAATATCTTCTTAAAATCCAGTACAAGTGATTGGGGGAATAAAGGGTTCAATACTGAACTGGTGGAAGGAAGTTAGGCATTGCTAGTGGTCCATGGGTTAGGGGGTGAAAATACTTACCTTGCCATGGACGCTGGCCCTCTAGTATCCTAGTAAAGGCTGATCCAAATAAAATGCTGGGAATTTTGCATGGATTGACTATAACCACCCATAGGGGGAGCAGTAATATAACCCATAAGATATTAGCAATGACCCTAACACAATAATAAGACATTACTGGTTGACGTAATCACTGCGGCCAGTGACCTGACTTCTGCACTTCTTGCATAGAACAGGCAATGTATGGATTTCTCTGTAGGCAATAAAATAGCAATTACTCCACTAAATTAACTAATAAATCAGGTCCTTAGCCCTAGACTCGGACAACGCGATGCTTCCATCAACGATATCGCGGTGAAAAAAAACGCCACCACAATGATTTATAGCCCACATAAAACCATAACGAAGAGCATCAGCCATCGCACATGCAAAAACATTAGCATAAATCAATTTATCAATTGAATCATCCAGACTTAGTCCAGAAATTAAGGAGTTAAATATGTAAATAACTCAATCACAGAGATCATGTGAGGATGAGGATGTCGCGCTTTTCAGAATCTCTAAAAAAAAAATCTCATCCTGTCCTATTTATTATTAACTGATCTCCATTTAAAGGGATTGTCCATTCCAATAATTGTCTCTGTTATTATCAAATATTGGGATCGACTGTCTTCAAAAAAACATTGTTCTCTGAATGTTCTCCTACAGGGGTGATGCAAAAATAAAAGGGATGAAACAAAATCTCTCCAGTTATATAATTTGCAATTTATATTTTTTTAGTATACTTTATTTTTTAATGTCTGATACTTTAGTGGATGTCATTGCTGTTTCAAAGTACAACAAACATCTCCTAAATTTAAAGAATTCTTTCTTAGCAGGAAAAACTGCAACATGTTCCCTACCGCAGCCACTAGTGGCACATTGCAGTACAGCATGATGGCTATGAATTTGAAGGAGCGTTGTCTATATAATACATATATGAAATTGGTGATTACTGCAACTTTTATCCATTGCATTTACCTGTTTTACAACATACAAATTGTCAGAGCTGAAATCTCACATAGTCCTCATTGTATGATTTCTGTAAGTTTGCCTGCAGTCCCATTTAAAAACATATTTTGTGCCAAATGACAAATCTAACTCCACTGTAAAAAGATTGAGAAGTGATGGGACACATATAATAGTGTTTAAAGCTGAGTATCTATATGCGAACACCACAATATTTTGGTCAAAGTGAAAGTAAGTAAAGAATTATAGTAGTGGGAACCCTAAGAGTGGAAGTGCATGTTCCCAGGGAAGAGATTGAAGATGACACCAGGTCAAGTGGCACCTGTGTTGCAGTTACTAATTATCAAAGGCCTGGTTGGACCGAGAAGGGAGGAGTTGGTGCCAGAACCTGGGTCAGAACAGGTCGTGTAGCTGTGAGTTGGGCTTTCAGCCACCATCGCCACAGAAGAGTCAGAGAACAGTCAGATGCTGGAGAAGGCCTGAGCTGTGAGGATGAACTGTGCCCGCAAGCAGCGCCAGTAGAAGACCGTGACCAGCGCCAGTAGAAGACCATAAACAGCGCCAGTAGAAGACCGTAACCAACTCCAGTAGAAGACCGTAAGCAGTGACAGTAGAAGACCGTGACCAGCACCTGTAGAATACCGTAAGCAGTGCCAGTTGAAGACTGTAAGCCACGCCAGTAGAAGACTATAAGCAGCGCCAGTTGAAGACCATGGCCAGCGCCAGTAAAAGACCGTAAGCAACGGCAGTAGAAGACCGCAAACAGCGGCAGTAGAAGACCGTAAGAAGTGGCAGTAGAAGACTGCAAGCAGAACCAGTAAAAGACCATAAGTAGCGCCAGTAGAAGACCATGATCAGTGCCAGTAGAAGACTGTAAGCAGCACCAGTAGAAGAACGTGACCAGATCCAAACCAGGCTCGGGAGATGATCCACCTGTAGCAAAGGACTAATCCTGTGGGCCGTTACTTCCTTCATAGACATACGGTACAGGGTGTGGACTAGGGTCGTGCTTCAGGGAACAGAGATGGCCAGTGCGACGAGCACACCTTATACCACAGTGACTCGCATATCTAGGACTTGCGGCCTATTGTGAAATGTCGGTGACCCCCTCACTTGGGCCAGTGTAACAATCAGAGGTGTTTATGAAGACTATGTCGGGGACGGGCCTAATGCTGAGAGTGACGCCCGTTATGATGAAATATAAAGGCTAAGCATTATTCATCAACCGTCGGTTAACTGCTAGAGAATAAGGACAGCGTATAAAATAAGCAGAATAAATCTTGTATTAAGTTGCATCGTTGTGTTCTGCTAGTGTCATAATATACTGTAGTGACCGTGTCACTGTTCCCTGCAATATCCTGCTTACTTGTATCAATATACTTATAAATGGATTTTCTCCTGTGTTAGTGAAACACATAGTGTTGGTTAAATCCCACTGACTCCTCATTCTGCACTGTTGCATCCAAACAACCTGTTTACACCAGTGTTGCTGAAAGTTTAGCTCCACATTGTCCAACCATGGGTTTGTGTTTTTTAAATGAGCCCTAATCTAGTGCCCCTAATTTAAAGCGACCCCAGCCTTTTGAGTGCACGTTTGCCAAGTGGATAAGAAGTGTCTTCGGTATTAAAGCTTTTCTCCTAGGAACTGATAAAACATTTTTCAGATAATTGCTTTGAGATTAAAACGATTCCTCCCCAGTGAAAGTTTATTTGCAATTTGTCTGTTTAGCCGATTAAACTTATCAACAATTATAAATTACCAGAGAAAACAGCACGGGCTCCGAGGGGAGCGGAGAAAAGTGAAAACATGGAGTATTATCTAACGCATTTCCATATCACTGTGTAACCATCTTTTGGGGCCCATACAGAATCGCTAGGTTTTGTGGTGCTTCTAGCTCTTCTAGTGTCCATATACACACGTGGTCAAAATTGTTGGTACCCCTCGTTTAATGACAGAAAAACCCACAATGGTCACAGAAATAACTTGAATCTGACAAAAGTAATAATAAATAAAAAATCTATGAAAATGAACAAATGAAAGTCAGACACTGCTTTTCAACCATCCTTCCACAGAATTTAAAAAAAAATAAAGCTCATGAAATAGGCCTGGACAGAAATGATCGTACCCTTAACTTAATATTTTGTTGCACAACCTTTTGAGGCAATGACTGCAATCAAACGATTCCTGTAAGGCCGCGTCAGACACAACGTATAAAAATACGAACCGTATTGTACGGCCGTAATACACAAAAAAGTTCCCTGAACAGTGATCCGTATGTCATCCATTGTCAAGGTGTGGCTGCGTATTTTGCACATGTAAGCATCCATATGTCATCCTTATGGCATCCATATGGCGAGATTTTCTCACCGCCTTGCAAAACCGACATATAATGGATCCCAATGACAGGTTTTACATCACAAAAAGAATAGATATATACACATAGACTATATATATATATATATATATATATATATATATACACATGTCATTGTGACATATATATATATTTATAGTTCATACACTCCTACATAGCATAATAGCCGCTAATTCAATTGCCGGCTTCTGTAAAATAATTACAGAGCCCGACATGAAATGACACATGGTTTACATACAATAAATACAGTAAACCATTTCATTTCATGTAGTTTGATATATGGTTTTCACTAATAATTATATGAGTGCATGTGTGCAAAATTTCGGATGTGTAGGTGTTAATTTAATATGTAAATTCATTGTAAAAAAATGCATGGGCTCCCGCAATATTTTCTCCGTCAGACAGGGAAAGCCAGTGACTAAGAACAGATATTAATAGCCTAGGGAGGAAGCATTGTTTTTGTTCCCCCCCCCGGCTACTAACATCTGCCCCCAGCCACCCCAGAAAAGGCACATCTATTATAAGATGCGCCTTTTCTGGCACTTAGCCCATCTATTCCCATTGCCTTTTAGCTGTCGTTCATGGGTTAATAATTGGTTAATGCCACCTTGCTATTGAAAGGTGACTTTAAGCCGGGTTAATAATGGATAGTTGTCTAATACAATAGCAAGGATATTGCTTTCAATAGCAAGGTGGCATTAACCCATTATGAACCCATGAGCCACCGCTAAAGGCAATGGGAATAGACAGGCTAAGTGCCAGAAATGGCGCATCTAATAATAGATGTGCCTTTTCTGGGGTGGCTGGGGCAGATGTTAGCAGCCGGGGGGCACAAAAACAATGCTTCTATGTATTCTATGTGTATATATCTACTCTTTACATTCTTTATTAAACATGTCAGTGTGATTTTACAGTATAGTGCACTGAATTGCTGGCTTTTCTAAAGGACACCGATGCGTATTTCTCGCAAGTCACACGTGTGGTCCGTGTGTAATCCGTATTTTTCTCGCCCCCATAGACTTGCATTGGCGTACTACGGGCGTAATACGCTGACAATCGCAGCATGCGATAAATGGGAGCTGTTATGTTTCGGTAGCTGAGGAGTGCAGGCAAAAAAGGCAATACACCAGAGCAGTTGGAATCTATGAGATTGCAGTACCCTGACTAACCACCACAACTAGAGGCAGCCGTGGAGCGTTCCTACGTTGGTCCTAGACGCCTCGTCACAGCCTGAGAAACTAACTACACCTAAAGATAAATATAGGAAAGCTATCTGCCCCGGAGCAGAACCCCAAAGATAATAGAAAGCCCCCAAACATGTAATGGCGGTTAGACAAGAAGAAATACTAACACAGACAGAAAATAGTATGAGCAAACGTTGGGGCCCAAACTTCCTAAATAGAAAAGGATAGGAAGGACACTTACTGCAATCCCAAAAAACCCTGAAAAGTACCAACTCTACTAATTACAAAAACACCTGAGATCACACGACCTCTACCACCTAAATTAGTTCTCTGGTGTAACAAAATCAAAACAGCAGCCACTGAAAAAACTGGAAAAAGCAAAAGTACAAACATCAGTGGCTGAACTAAACTGAGAGGGCAAAAGCCCCCGGAGGGGACCCTGAAGGCCCCCCACAGAAGTGCAGGACAAAATGCAAAAATCAAGCACAAAAACAAAAAGAAGAAAATGTCTTATCTGTTAGCAGGAGATGCAGACACGACACAGCAGGCTACAAGGGAAACAGGAATCAAGGATGGAGACCAGAACAATTGATCACCGGCAACCCTGATGGGAAGGTGACTCCCTTATATAAGACCAGTCAGTAACACCTGATTCCCAATCCTCACAATCTTCACAATCTTCACTGGACAGACCAGCACCGCTTGTAACCACCAGAGGGAGCCTCTGCTCAGAACTCATCCCAAGCCCACTCACAACAGTACCCCCCCCTTGAGGAGGGGTCACCGAACCCTCATTTGAGCAACCAGGTCGGTCAGGATGAGTTCTATGGTACGCACGGATGAGTCTCCTAGCATGGATGTCCGAAGCAAACACCCAAGAATTGTCTTCCTGACCATAACCTCTCCACTTAACCAAATACTGGAGTTTCCGTCTAGAAAAACGAGAATCTAATATTTTCTCAACCACATACTCCAGATTGCCCTCAACCAAAACAGGGTCAGGAGGCACAGCAACAGGAACCACTGGCTCAACAAACCTCTTCAACAAGGACTTGTGGAACACGTTATGGATCTTAAATGTCCCTGGAAGAAGCAAACGAAAAGAAACAGGATTAAGAATCTCCATGATCTTATAAGGTCCAATGAACCTAGGCTTAAATTTAGGAGATGCTACTCTCATAGGAATATTTTTTGAGGACAACCAGACCAAGTCCCCTACTTTAAACCGAGGACCATCAGTCCTATGCCGGTTAGCAAACCGCTGGGCCCTCTCCTGAGAGAGGGACAACCTCTCCACTACCTGGTCCCAAATCTGTTGCATACGCTCCACAACAGAGTCAACACCTGGACAGACAGAAGCCTCCGTCTGTCCTGAAGAAAATCGAGGGTGAAACCCAGAATTACAGAAAAACGGAGACATCAAAGTGGCAGAGCTAGCCCTATTATTAAGAGCAAACTCAGCCAAAGGCAAAAAAGAGACCCAGTCATCCTGATCAGCAGACACAAAGCATCTTAGATAAGTCTCCAATGTCTGGTTTGTTCTCTCAGTTTGACCATTGGTCTGAGGATGAAATGCCGAGGAGAAAGACAATTGAACACCCAGTTTAGAACAAAAAGTCCTCCAAAATCTGGAAACAAACTGGACTCCTCTGTCAGACACTATGTTCTCAGGAATGCCGTGTAAACGAACCACGTGCTGAAGGAACAACGGCACCAATTCAGAGGAGGAAGGCAACTTAGGTAATGGCACAAGATGTATCATCTTGGAAAACCTATCACAAATCACCCAGATGGCGGTCATTCTCTGAGAAACAGGAAGGTCGGAAATGAAATCCATAGAGATATGGGTCCATGGTCTCTTGGGCACAGGTAATGGCTTCAACAAACCACTAGAGTGAGAGCAAGGCTTGGAGCGAGAGCAAGTCCCGCAGGACTGCACAAATTCCCTGACATCACGAGACAAGGTAGGCCACCAAAAGGACCGACTAACCAAGTCTCTGGTACCAAAAATTCCAGGATGCCCAGCCAATGCGGAACAATGAATCTCAGACATCACACTCTTTTTCCACTGGTCCGGGACAAACAGTTTTCCAACAGGGCAGCGCTCGGGCCTATCCTCCTGACACCCCTCCAGAGCAAGTCTCAAATTAGGTGAGATGGCGGAAAGAACTACACCCTCTTTCAAAATAACAGAAGGATCAGATAACTCAGGAGAGTCCGCAAGGAAGCTCCTCGAGAGGGCATCCGCCTTAACATTCTTAGTGCCAGGAAGAAAGGAAACCACAAAATTAAAACGTGTGAAAAACAAGGCCCACCTGGCCTGTCTAGGATTGAGTCGCTTGGCAGATTCCAGATAAACCAGATTCTTATGGTCAGTAAGGACCACCACCTGATGTTTGGCTCCCTCCAGCCAATGTCTCCACTCTTCAAAAGCCCACTTCATGGCCAATAACTCCCGATTACCCACGTCATAATTACGTTCAGTAGGAGAAAATTTTCGAGAGAAAAAGGCACAAGGGTTACTTTTAGAGGTCTCTGGATCTTTTTGGGACAAAATGGCACCTGCCCCAATTTCAGAGGCATCAACCTCCACCTGAAATGGCAGAGAAACATCAGGCTGCCGTAGAACAGGAGCA
Source organism: Oophaga sylvatica (assembly GCA_033576555.1). Lineage (NCBI taxonomy): Eukaryota > Metazoa > Chordata > Amphibia > Anura > Dendrobatidae > Oophaga > Oophaga sylvatica. The sequence continues at coordinate 424,362,238 of JARQOD010000003.1, read as the reverse complement.
GAAGTGAATTTCTGCTTAAGTTCCTGAAATGCAGAGACTGCCTCAGGAGGCCAATTCACCACATCAGAACCCTTTTTGGTCAAATCAGTTAATGGTTTAACAATAAACGAGAAATTACCAATAAATTTACGATAAAAATTGGCAAAACCCAAAAATCTTTGAAGAGCCTTTAATGAAGTAGGTTGGACCCAATCACAGATGGCCTGAACCTTGACCGGGTCCATTTCAATAACAGATGGGGACAAAATGAATCCCAGAAATGAGATCCTCTGTACGCCAAAAAGACACTTTGATCCCTTCACATACAGAGCATTCTCTCTCAAAATCTGGAATACAGTTCGAACATGTTTCACATGAGAGTCCCAGTCATTAGAAAAAATCAAGATATCATCCAAATAAACAATCAGAAATTTATCCACAAAATCCCTGAAAATGTCATTCATGAAGGACTGGAAGACAGAAGGAGCATTAGTGAGCCCAAAGGGCATCACAAGGTACTCAAAATGCCCCTCCGGGGTATTGAATGCCGTCTTCCATTCATCCCCGTGCTTAATGCGAATAAGGTTATATGCCCCCCTGAGGTCAAGCTTGGTAAACCAAGTAGCGTTTTTCACCCTGGAAAACAGGTCAGAAATCAAGGGTAACGGGTATTGATATTTCACAGTAATATTGTTCAAAAGACGATAATCAATACACGGCCTTAATGAACCATCCTTTTTGGCCACAAAGAAAAAAAACGGCACCTAAGGGTGAAGAGGATGGTCTGATATGACCCTTCTCCAATGACTCCTTGATATAAGACCGCATAGCGTCATGTTCAGGTACAGACAAGTTAAAAAGGCGACCTTTAGGGAATTTACTACCAGACACTAATTCAATAGCGCAGTCATAGCTCCTATGGGGAGGCAAGGATGCAGATTTACTTTCGCTAAATACATCAGAAAAATCAATCAAAAAGTCAGGAACATCCTGAGCCTGGGGGGAGGCAGAAAAAACAGGAGTGTTGGTATTAACACATTGGCAGCCCCAACTGGTTACAGACACAGATTTCCAATCCAAAACAGGATTATGAGACTGTAACCAAGGGAAACCCAGTACGATAATATCATGCAGATTATACAGAACCAAAAATTTGCAGCACTCTTGATGATCAGGTTCAACCCTCATTATCACCTGAGTAGAGAACTGAGGTTTATTCTCAGCCAAAGGGGTAGAATCGATCCCCAGTAGGGGAATAGACTTCTGTAGGGGTATCAAGGGAAACCCACAACGTTTAGCAAAATCATAATCCATCAGGTTAATAGCTGCTCCAGAATCAACGAAAGCCTGAGCAGAAAATGAGGACAGAGAGCATATCAGAGTGACAGCTTAATAAAAACTTAGTCTGAACACTACCCAAGACAACTGAGCGTGCAAAACGTCTTCCCCGCTTAGGGCAGACTGAAATAGCATGAGAGGCATCACCACAGTAGAAACATAACCCATTGCGCTTTCGAAACTCATGACGCTGTGCCCCAGACACCACTCTATCACACTGCATGGATTCAGAAGCAGGTTCACAAGGCAACACCATTCCACGCATACTTCTCCGCTCACGCAAACGTCTGTCAATTTGAATCGCTAATGACATAGAATCATTGAGACCAGAGGGGACAGGGAATCCCACCATAACATCCTTTACATTATCCGACAGACCCTTCCGGAAAAGGGCCGCCAAAGCGTCGTCATTCCACTTGGTCAGGACTGCCCACCTACGGAATCTCTGACAGTATAACTCAGCGTCATCAAGCCCCTGATTTAATGCCAACAAGGCTTTTTCAGCTTGATCAGTGACATTAGGCTCATCGTACAATAACCCCAAAGCCTGAAATAATGCATCAACATCACTCAAAACAGGATCCCCAGGTGTCAGGGAAAAAGCCCAATCCTGAGGATCGCCGCGCAGGAGAGAGATGACAATTTGAACCTGCTGCGCTGCGTTCCCTGAGGACTTAGATTTTAAGGCAAAAAACAATTTACAATTATTTTTGAAATTCTGAAACTTAGCTCGATCCCCTAAAAACAAATCTGGCATGGGAATCCTAGGTTCCACAACAGGCAACCTAGCAAGATATGCAGCAATACTCTGAACCTCAGTGGCAAGCTGATCCACACGGCCAGACAACTGTGCAAACTCCATTGAGAGAAAAAATCCTCCCCAGCACCCAGAGATACAGAGGGAAAAAAAAATATAAAAATGCAACAAACAGAAAAATATCTCTGACAGCTCTGACAACCGTTTTTTCTTTCACAAATTTTTTCCCTTCTGTGAGTACCATACAATTTTAAATTTTGGGCCGGTGATACTGTTATGTTTCGGTAGCTGAGGAGTGCAGGCAAAAAAGGCAATACACCAGAGCAGTTGGAATCTATGAGATTGCAGTACCCTGACTAACCACAACAACTAGAGGCAGCCGTGGAGCGTTCCTACGTTGGTCCTAGACGCCTCGTCACAGCCTGAGAAACTAACTACACCTAAAGATAGATATAGGAAAGCTATCTGCCCCGGAGCAGAACCCCAAAGATAATAGAAAGCCCCCAAACATGTAATGGCGGTTAGACAAGAAGAAATACTAACACAGACAGAAAATAGTATGAGCAAACGTTGGGGCCCAAACTAACTAAATAGAAAAGGATAGGAAGGGTACTTACTGCAATCCCAGAAAACCCTGAAAAGCACCAACTCTACTAATTTCAAAAACACCTGAGATCACACGACCTCTACCACCTAAATTAGTTCTCTGGTGTAACAAAATCAAAACAGCAGCCACTGAAAAAACTGGAAAAAGCAAAAGTACAAACATCAGTGGCTGAACTAAACTGAGAGGGCAAAAGCCCCCGGAGGGGACCCTGAAGGCCCCCACAGAAGTGCAGGACAAAATGCAAAAATCAAGCACAAAAACAAAAAGAAGAAAATGTCTTATCTGTTAGCAGGAGATGCAGACACGACACAGCAGGCTACAAGGGAAACAGGAATCAAGGATGGAGACCAGAACAATTGATCACCGGCAACCCTGATGGGAAGGTGACTCCCTTATATAAGACCAGTCAGTAACACCTGATTCCCAATCCTCACAATCTTCACAATCTTCACTGGACAGACCAGCACCGCTTGTAACCACCAGAGGGAGCCTCTGCTCAGAACTCATCCCAAGCCCACTCACAACAGGGAGCTGTCCCATAGAGAAACATTGGTCCGAGTGTAATGCGTTTTTTTTACGCCTCTCACTTGTCCGTATTCCTCTCTAGTGTGACGCCGGCCTAACTGTCAATGAGACTTCTGCACCTCACGATAGGTATTTTGGCCCACTCCTCAAGAGCAAACTGCTCCAGTTGACTCATGTTTGAAGGTTGCCTTTTCCAGACAGCTTGTTTCAGCTCTTTCCAAAGATACTCAATAGGATTTAGGTCAGGGCTCATAGAAGGCAACTTCAGAATAGTCCAATGTTTTCCTCTTAGCCATTCTTGGAGGTTTTTTTTTTGTGTGTTTTGTGTCATTATCCTGTTGCAAGACCCATGACCTGCAACTGAGACCAAGCTTTCTGACACTGGGCCGCACATTTCTCTCTAGAAACCTTTTATAGTCTTGAGATTTTATTGCACCCTGCACAGATTCTAGACACCCTGGGCCAGATGCAGCAAAGCGGCCCCAGAACATAACAGAGCCTCCTCCATGTTTCACAGTAGGCACAGTGTTCTTTTCTTGATATTTTTCATTTTTCCATCTGTGAACATAGAGCTGATGTACCTTGCCAAAAAGTTCCATCTTTGTCTCATCTGTCCATAGGATATTCTCCCAGAAGCTTTGTGGCTTGTTAACATGTAGTTTGGAAAATTCCAGTCTAGCATTTTTATGATTTTTTTTTTCAACAATTGTGTCCTCCTTGGTCGTCTGACATGAAGTCCAATTTGGCTCATACAACGATGGATGGTGCGATCTGACACTGATGTTCATTGAGCTTGAATTTCACCTTTAATCTGTTTAGAAGTTTTTCTAGGCTCTTTTGTTACCATTCGTATTATCCGTCTCTTTGATTTGTCATCAATTTTCATCCTGCGGCCACGTCCAGGGAGGTGGTCTACAGTCCCATGAAGCTTAAATTTCTGAATAATATGTGCAAAGGTAGTCACAGGAACATCAAGCTGCTTGGACATGGTCATAACTTTTACCTTTAACATGTTTGTCTATAATTTTCTGTCTCCTGAGACAATTCTTTCCTTTGCTTCCTCTGGTCCATGTCACGCTCACACCCTGGCTGATGGGTGTGAGCCAAGGGGGGTTGTAGCCCCACTGTGCCACAAACCAGACTACCCTGGAAGGGGCTTGACTAGGACAGCTGCCTCGGTCTTCACTGGAGCCTCTGATGGTGAGGTCAGGCTTGTTCGGCAGGCAGCTGCCAGGTGCCACTCCAGGGTGGTGTCTGGCTGTGGCTGCTGATCCCACTTGGGGAGACGGTGGCATGGATGAGACACAGGACTGGCAGGCACGGATGAACACAGGACTGACAGGCACGGATGACACACAGGACTGGCAGGCACAGATGAGACACAGGACTGGCAGGCACGGATGAGACACAGGACTGACAGGCACGGATGAGACACAGGACTGGCAGGCACGGATGAGACACAGGACTGGCAGGCACGGATGAGACACAGGGCAGGCTGGCACGGATTAGACACAGGGCAGGCTGGCACGGATGAGACACAGGGCAGGCTGGCACGGATGAGACACAGGGCAGGCTGGCACGGATGAGACACAGGGCAGGCTGGCACGGATGAGACACAGGGCAGGCTGGCACGGATGAGACAAAGGGCAGGCTGGCACGGATGAGACACAGGGCAGGCTGGCACGGATGAGACACAGGGCAGGCTGGCCCTGTTCACACAGCAACTGTAGATACTGGGACTGACTGGAAGGAATGGTATAGTTATTAAGGTTGAAGGAAGACTTTAAGTCCATCTAGTTCAACCCATATCCTATCCTAGCCTGCCCTAACATGTTGATCCAGAGGAAGGCAAAAAAAACCCAAGTGGCAAACAGTAAGCTTCACATTGGGGAAAAAAATTCCTTCCCGACTCCGCATACGGCAATCAGACTAGTTCCCTGGATCAACACAATATCTAGGAAACTAGTGAATATAGCCTGTAATATTATACTTTTCAAGAAAGGCATCCAGTCCCTTCTTAAATTTTAGTAGGGAATCACTCATTACAACATCAGACGGCAGAGAGTTCCATAGTCTCACTGCTCTTACAGTAAAGAATCTGCGTCTGTGATTATGACTAAACCTTCTTTCCTCCAGGCGTAGAGGATGCCCACTTGTCCCCGTCACAGGTCTAAGAGTAAAAAGATCATTAGAAAGGTCTTTGTACTGTCCCCTCAATATTTATACATTGTAATAAGATCACCCCTAAGCCTTCGTTTTTCCAAACTAAATAACCCCAAGTGTAATAACCTGTCTTGGTATTGCAGACCCCCCAGTTCTCTAATAACCTTGGTTGCTCTTCCTGCACCCGCTCCAGTTCAGCTATGTCTTTCTTATACACCGGAGACCAGAACTGTACACAGTATTCTAAGTGTGGTCGCACCAGTGAGGCTAGAGTCACACACAACTACAAAAAATCGGACCGTTTTAGTCGGTCGATTATCGCACCAAAATGTAATCAACAGACATCCGTCTGGCATCCGATTTTCCTGGAAAGATGCGATTTAGTCGCATCTGACCGTAGTTTTAACATCCGATTGACATCCGACTTGCGAGATTTTCTCGCAGGCTTGTAAAATGGACATATAATGGATCCAAATGAATAGTATTTAAATCACAAAAGAAAGAATAGATATATACACATAGAACCCATATATATATATATATATATATATATATATATATATATATGTCATTGTGACATATATATATATATATATATACATATATTTATAGTTCATACACTTCTACATACTGTAATAGCCTCTAATTCAATTGCCGGCTTTTGTGAAACTGTATACCCTACATGAAATGACACATGGTTTACATACAGTTAACCATTTCATTTCATGTAGTTTGATATCTGGTTTTCACTAACAATTACATGAGTGTATGTGTGCGAAATTTCACACATGTAGGGGTTAATTAAAGGTGTAAAATTGTTGATAAAAAATGCGTGGGCTCCCGCTGTATTTTCTCCACCTGACAGACAATGCAAGTGAGTGGGGGCAGATAATAATAGGCCAGGGAGGGTGCATTTATTTTGTTCCCCCCCTGCCTACTAACATCTGCCCCCAGACACTCCAGAAAAGGCAAATCTATAAGTAGATTAGCCCTTTCTGGCACTTTGCCCGTCTATTCCCATTGCCCTGTAGCGGTGGCGAATGGGTTAATAAGGGGTTAAACCACCTTGCAATTGAAAGGTGACTTTAAGCCAGGTTAATAATTGAGAGCTGTCAATTAGACAACTATCAGTTATTAATCCTATTGTATGAAAGAAAAATCAAACATACACTTTAATAAAAAAGCATTTTAATGAAATAATCAAACAGTTTTTGACCATCTTTTATTTTCCTGCTAAAACCATTTCCTGTAATAAAAATAAAATAAAAAAGCAAATTGATTCTTACCTATCCGATGCACAGTCAGGTCCCACGCTGTAATCCATCAGAAAGGGTTAACAGGTTACAGCTAGCAGGCAGCTAATGCTGCCTGCTGAGTTGTTACCCCCTGAATGAATAAGTTCCTCTCCTGGCGAAAGGAGAGGAAGTGATTCATGTGTGAAGCTTAATTGATTTCTTCCCACTTTCACTTCAGGTCAGGTCACAGGTGAGGTGAGGGCGTTCCTTGGCATCCTTGGGTATTACCGCCGGTTTATACCTAATTTTGCCGGGCGAACGGCGGCCCTAACCGATCTCTTGAAAGGAAAGAAAACGGTAATGGTTCGGTGGAACCCTCAGGCAGAAGAAGCCTTTCAGTCCATGAAGTTGGCCCTGTGTGGACAGCCGGTCCTCATCAGCCCCAACTTCAATGAAACCTTCATTGTGCAGACAGATGCCTCGGAGGTAGGACTAGGGGCGGTGTTGTCACAAAAAGTGAATGGTGAAGAGCACCGGTCACCTACTTGAGTAGAAAACTTGTCCCGGCAGAGAAAAACTATAGCGTAGTAGAGAAGGAGTGTTTGGCTATTAAGTGGGCCTTGGAATCACTACGTTATTATTTACTCGGGCGTCAGTTCCGCTTGGTGACGGACCACTCACCCTTGGTATGGATGAGGAATGCAAAGGAGAGGAATGCGCGAGTCACCAGGTGGTTCCTGTCACTGCAAAATTTCAGTTTCTCTGTAGAACATCGCCCTGGGAAGTTGCAAGCAAACGCAGATGCCCTGTCCCGGGCACCCTGTATGGTGGCAAACGTTCAACCCCACAAGTTTGAACAGAGGGGGGGGATATGTGAGGCAGTGACCGGGATCGTTTACGAGGGACGTTATATTTCCCCCAGAATGTGTACAGAGACCTATTAAAGCCATTGGAGTGCATTGCAGTCACACACACAGCTGCGGCTGCAATGCAGGAATGAAGGTGAGCAATGACCTAGTCAGACTACCTGGCTAAGGCAGATTAAGTAAAATCCGGCAGGGCCTTCATTTCTTGGAGGAGGTCACAGGAGGCAGTGGGCGGCCTCCTCCCTCCAACCCGGGTTTTCCAGTGGCTTTTGCCACAGGTCTTTAAAACCCCTGCACTAAGGATTAGTGTTGTTCTATGTTGGGACCCTGCGAGGAGCATAGCAGGAAAGCTCCACAGGATTGTGTGTAGCTGAACCCACGCCTGGGACGGCTCTGCAACTGTCAGGCTCTGTTCAGCCCGGCGCGGCCGTTGTTCCCGGCAACCAGTGTTTATGGACTGATGTTACCCCGGCTGCGTACCGGAGGACTTTTCCTGTTTTACCCGTGAGTTGCTGAATAAAAGCTGTTTACTTTGGACTTGCTTGGGTCACTGCCTCAGTTACTGCACGGTGTGAACACCGCCGCCTTACAATATATATATATATATATATATATATATATATATATGTATTCTATGTGTGTATATGTATTCTCTACATTCTTTATTAAAGCTGTCAGTGTGCTTTTACAGTATAGCTGGGGATGAATTGCCGGCTTTTCTAAAGGACACCGGTGCAATTTAATCGCAAGTCACATGTGCGGTCCGTTTGTAATCCGATTTTTCAGCGCTCCCATTGACTTGCATTGGTGATAGTCGACCCACAATTGGTGACAATCGCAGCATGCGGCGATTGCACTCGGACGTTTAAAACGGACCACAAAAAAATCTGATACTGGGAGCTGCTCCATAGATTAACATAGGTCTGACTGCAATGCGATATTTCATCGCATTGCAGTCGTCCGATTTTGTCGCCAGTGTGACTCCGGCCTGACTTGTATAGAGGTAAAATTATGTTCTCCTCATGAGCATCTATGCCTCTTTTAATGCATCCCATTATTTTATTTGCCTTTGCAGCAGCTGCCTGACATTGGCCACTAAATGCGAGTTTGTTGTCCACCCATACACCCAAGTCTTTTTCAGTGACAGTTTTTGCCCAGTGTTTTACAATTAAGCACATAATTATACATCTTGTTTGTTCTACCCAAGTGCATGACCTTACATTTATCCCCATTAAAGCTCATGTGCCATTTATCAGCCCAAGCTTCTAGTTTACATAAATCCTCCTGTAATATAAAATTGTCCTCCTCTGTATTTATTACCCTGCAGAGTTTAGTGTCATCTGCAAATATTGAAATACTACTCTGTATGCCCCCTACAAGGTCATTAATAAATATGTTAAAGAGAATCAGCCCCAATACTGACCCCTGTGGTACCCCACTGCTAACCGTGACCCAGTCCGTGTGTGCTCCATTAATAACCACCCTTTGTTTCCTATCCATGAGCCAGTTCTTAACCCACTTACACATATTTTCCCCTATCCCCATTGTTCTCATTTTATGTATCAACCTTTTGTGTGGCACTGTATCAAAAGCTTTTGAGAAGTCCATGAACACCACGTCCACTGCATTCCCTTGGTCCAGTCCGGGACTTACCTCTTCATAAAAGCTTATCAGATTAGTCTGACAAGAACGGTCCCTCGTAAACCCATGCTGATACTGTGTCATGAGGTTATTTAGCCTCAGATACTCCAATATAGTATCCCTTAAAAACCCTCCAGGATTTTACACACAGTAGATGTTAAGCTCACTGGCCTATAATTTCCAGGTTCAGTTTTTGCACCCTTTTTGATTATTGGCACCACATTTGCTATACGCCAATCCTGTGGTACAGACCCCGTTATTATGGAATCTTTAAAGATTAAAAATAATGGTCTATCTATAACTGTACTTAATTCCTGCAGTACTCGGGGGTGTATCCCATCCGGGCCCGGGGATTTATCAATTTTAGTGATTTTTAGATCCGTCGTACTTCCTGCTGGGTTAAGCAGGTGACATTTAATGGAGAAAATTTTTTTTTATCACTGATCATGTTATCTGTCATGGGATTTTCTTGTGTAAATACAGTTGAAAAAAAGTCATTTAGCATATTGGCTTTTTCCTCATCCTCATCCACCATTTCACCCAGACTATTTTTAAGGGGACCAACACTATCATTTTTTAGTTTCTTGCTATTTATGTAGTTAAAGAATATTTTGGGATTATTTTTACTTTCTCTGGCAATGAGTCTCTCTGCCTCAATCTTTTCTGTCTTGATTTGCTTTTTACAGAATTTATTCAGTCTTCTGTATTTATTTAATGCCTCATAATAATAATAATAATAATCTTTATATAGCGCTAACATATTCCGCAGCGCTTTACAGTTTGCACACATTATCATCGCTGTCCCCGAAGGAGCTCACAATCTAGATTCCCTATCTGTATGTTTTTGGAATGTGGGAGGAAACCGGAGTACCCGGAGGAAACCCATGCAAACACGGGGAGAACATACAAACTCCTTGCAGATGTTGTCCTAGGTGGGATTCGAACCCAGGACTCAAGCGCTGCAAGGCTGTAGCGCTATCCACTGAGCCACCATGCTGCCCATCACTACCTACTTGCTTTAATTCCGTAAACGCTTCCTTTTTGTCACTTATTGCGCCCCTTACAGCTCTATTTAGCCATAGTGGTTTCCTCCTAATTCTAGCATGTTTATTCCCATAGGGTATATACTGTGCACAGGTCCTATTCAGGATGCTAATATACGTCTCCCATTTTCTTTGTGCATGGAGAAACCTGTTCACACAGCCAATGTAGATACTGGAACTGACTGGAAGGAATGGTGTATGGAGAAACAGGTAGAGACCTGTTCACACAGCAAATGTAGATACTGGAAGAGACAGAAAGGAATGGAGTATGGAAGAACAGGTAAAGACCTGTTCACACAGGAGGAGAACCGCAAGACTGCGGAGAAGGACTGCAGAGCAGCAAGAGGTTCTGCAGAGGCAGGAACAAAGCAAAGCGGAAGCCACAAACTATGCGGAGAGAAGCTGCATCAAGAAGTTCTGCAGCAGCAGGAGCAAATCAAAGCAGAACCGCAAGGTATGCAGAGAGGAGCTGCAGGAAGAGGTTCTGCAGCTCCAGGAGCAAAGCAAAGCGGAACCGCAAAGTATGCGGAGAGGACCTGCAAAAAAAGGTTCTGCAGCTGCAGGAGAGAAGCAGAGCGGAACCGCAAGATATGCGGAGAGGAGCTGCAGCAAGAGATTACTGCAGCTGCAGGAGCAGAGCAGAACCGCCGGAGTGCGGACAAGAGGCATAGAGAGATACAGAGAGACCACAAGGCAAGACACAGCAGAGAAGAAACCACAGACAGGGAGACTAAGAGACCGAGGTAGGACTGAGTTCAGACAAGTTAAGGACAAGGTACAGAGACAAAGGCACAGAGTCCAGGATATGCAGCCTCCTGGAGGGCGGACAAACAGGTACAAGACAAAGCTAGGAGTGAAGCCTCCAAGATGAAGGAACACAGAGCAAGGCCTGAGACCTGGCAGCTCAGTAGCAAGATACTAACTGAGTTAACACATTGCACAGGCCAGATCCACAGGGTGGAGCTGCCCTAAATACTGGAGGACTAATGGTAATTGGTCAGTCAGGTGCACACTGGCTCCATAAGAACTAGAGAGTTCTGACGCCGCCCCCTATGGACACAGCCATGAGACATGCAGAGAGCAGATAGGAGACCAGAGGTATAGAGCCTGGAGCTGGCAGCAGACAGAAATCACAGCATGACCTGGAGCAGTGAGCAAGTAGGTGTGTGAGGGATGGGAGGCCATGCAGTGATGCCAGCAGGGTTGTTACAGTCCATTTTGAGTGTGATACACACCATGTCACCAAACAGCACAGTGAGTATCTGTAGCCCTCTATAGAGGCCACTCACTGATTCCAAGATTGTATACACCTGTGATTCTAATTAGTGGACACACCTTGATTTAATATGTCCCTTTTGTCACATCATTTTCAGGGGTACCATCATTTCTGTCCAAGCCTATTTCATGAGTTTTATTTTTTTTAAAAATCTGTGGAAGCGTGGTTGAAAAGCAGTGTCTGACCTTCATTTGTTCATTTTCATAGATTTTTTATTCATTATTACTTTTGTCAGATTCAAGTTATTTCTGTGACCATTGTGGGTTTTTCTGTCATTAAACGAGGGGTACCTACAATTTTGACCACGTGTGTAGTAGTTTGAGCTTATTTAATGCCTATATATTAGTTCTACATCATATATTATCAATACAGGAGTTCTCAGTCTTGTGTCTATTCAGGTATTCTAGGTCTTATAGTGCCCATACAGGACTTCTAGGTCTTGTAGTGCCCATTTAGGAGTTCTAGATCTTGTAGTGCCCATACAGGACTTATAGGTCTTATTGTGTCCATACAGTAATTCTAGGTCTTGTAGTGCCTATCCAGGACGTCTAGATCTTGTAGTGCCCATACAAGAGTTCTAGGACTTGTTGTGTCCTTGCAGGAATTCTAGGTCTTGTTGTGTCCTTACAGGAGTTCTAGATCTTGTTGTGTCCATACAGAACTTCTAGGTCTTGTTGTGTCCATACAGGACTTCTAGGTCTTGTTGTCTCTATACAGGACTTCTAGGTCTTGTTGTCTCTATACAGGACTTCTAGGTCTTGTTGTGTCCATACAGGACTTCTAGATCTTGTTGTGTCCATACAGGACTTCTAGATCTTGTTGTGTCCATACAGGACTTCTAGGTCTTGTTTTGTCCATACAGGAGTTCTAGATCTTGTAGTGCCCATACAGGAGTTCTAGATCTTGTAGTGCCCATACAGGACTTCTAGGTCTTTTTGTGTCTATACAGGACTTCTAGGTCTTGTTGTGTACATACAGGAGTTCTAGATCTTGTAGTGCCCATTCAGAAGTTATAGGTCTTTCAAACTTTCAGTGCTCACACAGGAGTTCTTGGTCTTGTAGTGCCCATAAAGGAGTTCTCGGTCTTGTATTGTCCATGCAGAAGTTCTCAGTCTTATTATTTCCATACAGGAGTCCTCGGTTTAGTTGTGTACCATACTAGTGTTCTAGGTCTTGTGGTGCCCATTCAGGAGTTCTAGGTCTTGTAGTTCGCAAACACAAGTTCTTAGTCACCCGGTAGTCATACACCACTACTATCTTATGTTCTGCCCATACAATAGCTATTTCTCTTATGGCACAGCCTTTGATTCATCACGACTTTTTAGTCACCAAGCAAATGGCTTCTTGAGCACATCTATGAAATTAGGGATGGCAGCCACACAAATGTTAGTTATGACTTTAGGTAGACGCTTTGATAGATTCTTATGAGGTCATAATGGAAATTGGCCAAACTGTTGATTTCCAGTGGAAATTACTGGTCCAGCCCAAGAAAAGTAATTTAGCTGAAATACTCTTGAGGATATCACATTCTCTCCAACCTCCATCCTGGTGATCAACGTTAACTTCAGAAGAAAGCCTTGTTCATATTTTGTAATCTCTTGTTATGACAGTTCTGATGACCTCCAATACACACATATTAAAAATAAATGAGCCATGTTATTGCTCTGTGATACCGAAATAGTGCCTTGGCTGACAGCTCCTTTGAGTTCATGTACTTCATGTTCTGTATAGTGAAAAAGCCACAAAGAAGCCACATAGTGCTAAAAGGGTCTAAAATTATTGTGCCATTAATACTGCCCCCTATGAACAAAAAATATAACTACTATAATACTGCCCCTATGTACAAGAATATAACTACTATAATACTGCCCCTATGTACAAGAATATAACTACTATAATACTGCTCCTATGTACAAGAATATAACTACTTTAATACCGCTCCTATGTACAAGATTAATATAATACTATAATACATGCTCCCTATGTACAAGAATATAACTACTATAATACTGCTCCTATGTACAAGACAATATAAACTACTATATAATACTGCTCCTATGTACAAGAATGACTAATATAAGACTGCCCCTATGTACAGAAAATCATAAACCCTACTATAATACTGCCCTATTGTACAAGAATATAAACTACTATAATACTGCTCCTATGTACAAGATATAACTACTATAATACTGCTCCTATGTACAAGAATATAACCCCGCTATATATACTGCCCCCACAATGAAGGAAATAAGTACCGTATTTGATCTCTTGCTGATTTTGCCCTTGCCCTGATATCTTCCTGGAGCGTAACAATATTGTATCTTACAGTTATTTGGCTCTTTAGAAGGACGTAGATCTGGGGATTTATTATGACGGAATATAGGCTGAACTGGATGGACAAATGTCTTTTTTCGGCCTTACTAACTATGTTTGCCAGAGGGATCAAATACTTATTTTTCACTGCAAAATGCAAATAAATTTATATAATTAATACAATGTGATTTTCTGGATTTTATTTTTGATAATCTATCTCTCAATGTTAAAATTAACCTACCCTTAAAATTATAGACTGTTCATGTGTTTGTCAGTGGGCAAACTTACCAAATCAGCAAGGGATCAAATACTTATTTTCTTCACTGTATGTACAAGAATATAACAACTATAATACTGCACCTATGTACCAGCATATAACTACAGTACTTTGATACTGCCCCTATGTACCAGCATATAACTACTGTAAGGCCGGGGTCACACTTGCGAGTGTGATGCGACAAACTCGCGTGAGTCTCTCGCACCGATACTTGGCACTGCCGCTGGCACTCAAACCGGGGTTTACGGCTGCATAGAAATACATGTAGCCACATACTCCGGTCCCGAGTGCCGGAGACTCTCGCGAGTTTCTCGCATTGCAAACGCAAGTGTGACCCCGGCCTAATACTGCCCCTATGTACAAGAATATAGCTACTATAATACTGCCCATATGTAAAAGAATATAACTACTATAATACTGTCCCTATGTAAAAGAATATAACTACTATAATACTGCCCCTATGTACAAGAATATAACTACTATAATACTGCCCCTATGTACAAGAATATAACTACTATAATACTGCCCCTATATTCAAGAATATAACTACTATAATACTGAACCCTATGTACAAGAATATAAAAACTATAATACTGCCCCTATGTACAAGAATATAACTACTATAACACTGCCCCTATGTACAAGACTATAACTACTATAATACTGCCCCTATGTACAAGAATATAACTACTATAATACTGCCCCTATGTTCAAGAATATATCTACTATAATACTGAACCCTATGTACAAGAATATAAAAACTATAATACTGCTCCTATGTACAAGAATTTAACAACTATAATACTGCCCCTATGTACAAAAATACAACTACTCTAATACTGCTCCTATGTACAAGAATATAACTACTACTGTATAATACTGCTCCTATGTACAAGAACATAACTACTATAATACCGCTCCCATGCACAACATATAACAACTATAATACTGCCTCCTATGTGCAAGAATATAACTACTATAATACTGCCCCTATGTACGAGAATATAACTACTATAATTCTGCCACTATATACAAGAATATAACTATTATAATACTGTCACCAAGTACAAGGATATAACTACTATAATACTGCCCCCTATGTGCAAGAATATAACTACTAAAATACTGCTCCTTTGTACAAGAATATAACTGCTATAATACTGCCCCTATATATAAAAATATAACTGCTATAATACTGCCCCATGTACAAGAGTATAACTACTACAATACTGCCCCTATGTACAAGAATATAACTGCTATAATACTGTCCCTATGTACAAGAAAATAACTACTATAATACTGCCCCTATATACAAAAATATAACTACTATAATACTGCCCCTATGTACAAGGATATGACTACCATAATACTGCCTCTATGTTCAAGAATATAACTGCTATAATACTGTCCCTATGTACAAGAAAATAACTACTATAATACTGCCCCTATGTACAAGATTACAACTACCATAATACTGCCCCTAAGTACAAGAATATAACTACTATAATACTGCTTCTATGTACAAGAATATAACTACTATAATACTGCTCCTATGTACAAGAATATGACTACTATAATACTGCTCATATGTGCAAGAATACAATATAACTACTATAATACTGCTCCTATGTACAAGAATATAACTACTATAATACTGCCCCTATGTACAACAATATAATTACTATAATACTGCTCCTATGTACAAGAATATAATTACTATAATACTGCTCCTATGTACAAGAATATAACTACTATAATACTGCCCCATATGTACAAGAATATAACTACTATAATACTGCTCCTATGTACAAGAATATAACTACTATAATAATGCCCCTATGTACAAGAATATAACTACTATAATACTGCCCCTATGTACAAGAATATAACTACTATAATACTGCTCCTATGTACAAGAATATAATTACTATAATACTGCTCCTATGTACAAGACTATAACTACTATAATACTGCTCCTATGTACAAGAATATAATTACTATAATACTGCTCCTATGTACAAGAATATAACTACTATAATACTGCCCCTATGTACAAGACTATAACTACTATAATACTGCTCCTATGTACAAGAATATAATTACTATAATACTGCTCCTATGTACAAGACTATAACTACTATAATACTGCTCACTATGTACAAGAATATAACTACCATAATACTGCCCCCCATGGGGGACGTTATTTGAAGACTTGCACAATCAAGACTCACGAGTTATATTTTAGTGAATGATTGATAAATATTTACATAATACAATTAAATATTTTTCTGAAGAATCTTTGGAGAACGACTCGTCCACCGAGCTCAAATTTCATAGTCTTCTCGTAGGTAATTTATTTATAAAGTGAACTGCACTTTCCAGATAAGAAATCCATTTTCGGAGAACTTCCACATGGTTAAAATCTGCATAGTAATACCATCTTCCCAGCAAACAACCTCATTACCCTGGAATTTCACGGTGGGTTTCATCGCCGTCTTTTTCTTCTTATGGACGTCCTCTTTTGAAGTCCCCGTCTGCCCGGTTTGCCCCATGTGTTGACCTCTCTTTGGTTTTACAGTCTTCATTTAGTTGGTTCTCCGTTTTCAAAACTTTTTTAATTTTTTTTTTTTTTTGTAATTTCATCCAATTTATTTTTGAGTGTCTTCTTGCCTCCTCAGATTAGCACACTACAAAAAAACATAAAATGTAGAGCTCTATCTTGTCTGAACAGCCTGATCTGTTCGGCTCCCAGGGCAGACGCAGAGAACGAGCTCCTGACAGCCTCGCAACGAGCTCCGAATGTTTTTGACACAATGTTGCCGGTGCCAACGAGTCTTCAATCTTTAGACCTCTTCACTCTTGCCTCCGAGGCTTGTTGTGGTGGATTGTCAATCTGCATGTTCATTGCTCTAGAATTGCTGTTGCAGCCACCATGGAGCTTGACGTCATCGCACCTGAAACCAACCAAGACTTTATAAACATTTTGTCTCATCTTTTGACGTTTTTGATTTTTCTTTTTTTATGGCTTCTTTTTTTTGTTCCTGCTGAGTTGAAGAAAGTGGAAATTATCTTGAGCGAAAGTGAGATATTCATCTTTCAAAGCAAACAACCGCCGCTTGCACCTTTGGGGGTTGAGTCCCACGATTCTATGACTTTAATAATCACTTCCTTAATTACCTTGTGTTGAAGAAAACAAACTGGCTTCTTCATCAAGACAGAAGCTTTCAAGGGAATATCTATCAGCCCAAGTGCATGCTTCAAAGCTTTAATCAGATTTCGCCCCCCCTCCTCCCGATCCGCTTTAGACTCTTCACTGTTGTTTTCCTCTTCCGATTTCCCTGAAAGGTTCTTTTATCTCTCCCCAGTTCGAGACATTTTATTGGATTGTGACGCTTCTTTAGCGCTTTGTTTAACTGCCAAACACATAGTCATTATTAAAGAGCTTCTATATCCTCCCTGATAAAGTGAGAGCAAAATAATCTGGGTTTGTCTAACCGGCTATTGTTTATTGGAGTCATTTAATTTTTGGGTTCTAAAATTGGACCTGCTTAATTTTTGGATGTCAAAACCACTTTGGTTTAATCCATCATAATCGTCTAAGAAGATTTCTGGATTCTTTGTCTTATTTCGGAACATTGAGTTTATGTGCCAAATTGTTGAACTTGTTACAAAAATTTTCTGGTAGATCCATGGGTTTGACTTGGTCACGATATTAGTGTTCCCCGATTTCCAAATATTATACAGGTGGATTCTTTATGAAATTGGGTACAGAGTACAGATGTGCGGATCTGACGAGATTCGAAATCGACAAATCGCGAAAAAATTTTGAAGAGACCTCAGCACATAATAGACGTAAGATGAAGGTAAAAAAAGGAAAAGCAATTTCTGCTGATCTCATTGCTGTCCCCCCTTTGGTCTTCGGCGACTCTTCTTACCACCGCCGCATGTGAAAAGCATGAACATCAAGCATGAGCATCAAGCAAGTCAGGACGCCCATCCTAGAGTGCATGTTGTAAGGTCTCGACATCGCTACGATCTTGCAATGCACATGCACAGAATTATCCCAGGACTTGTCATGGTCAGAAGTCCCTGCGAACAATGGGCATCCTACTGTCACGGCGCATGTCTCGACATTGTCTCAACGTCACAATATGATATTTATAGTTGTACCAAGACTAGTTACGGCCAGAGGTCCCTACCTATAATCCTAAGGTAGTGGCGCATGCCATGACCCAACAACATGCACTTCAATCTTAAGGTTTGAGATGCGTCCTCTAAGCCTGGTCTTTTTGCCGTGAGTAGATCCACATACTCATGGACATCCCGGGACTAGTCATAGCTGGAAGTTCTGGTCTACTGCGAAGAAACCCGGTTTTTCAGCACATGACACCATTAAGAATTGGCGATGAGGATGAAAATGAGCAGCAGAGTTGGGCTGAGAGGTGAAGTGTGATGTAGTAATTTTTGGGGGGATTTTTTAACCTTTTGCCAAACCCTTACGGTTCTGTGTTTAACAAATTGGAAAAAAAAATCCTTATTTGAGTGGAATCCAGTTCCTCTCAAGTAAATTTGTGTAACTCTAGTAGAGATTGTCAATGCGCCCTTCAATGGCCCATCAGTCAATGTAGAAACAGTAGTTCTGAGATTTATTCTTCTGATCTCTTACTAGATTTCAGATTTGCCAAATAAACTTTTTTTGCCTGCTCTAGTTAACAAAAAAAATTTGTGTACAAATTTTTCCACACCTTTTATATTTTGACCCCCAAAACTGGTGTGAACTCAGTTTCATCAGTGATTACTTCCGTATATCAATATTTGTCGTAAAAGAAATATTTTATGGAAATGATCACTGTGTTGCTTGTGGCACTGAGATCCTGGGTTCAATGCCGTCTATGTCTTCTCTTCCTGGGTTTGCATATTTTTCAGATTTCCTCATTCAGACCAATGTTTAGATGAATTGGCTTTGTTGAAGCCTCGGCATAGAAGCTTTCTGCTTGTAGCACGTGGTCATATATAGGGGACAATAAACTCTTCCAACAACTTAATTGATTAATCAGAAATTGATTGAACACTAGATTTTCAAATTATTTTAATCCATCTCTTACAGAATGGAAAGATATTGGTAAGATCCATGCATGGACATGGTCTGCAGGAGACCTCCTAAGGACGTCCCACCAACCGCCAATGTCAATCTTGCAGAGTCATCTACTTCCGCGTTGGCGTCCTTAGTTCTTTAGACCTAAATTTCTTAATTTTTTCTATTTTTTCTAGAATTTGCTGGGTTAGATCTTGACGACCACAGATCCAAGTTTGGAGTCATTAGATCTTTACACCTTTATTTCTTCATTTTTCCTAGAATTTGCAGGACCAGATGTTGATGAACACAGATCCACGTTGGAGTTCTTAGACATAAATTTCTTAATTTTTCCTAGAATTTTCTGAATTATATGTTGATGACCACAGATCCACTTTGGAGTCCTTAGACCTTTAGACCTAAATTTCTTCATTTTTCCTAAAATTTGCTGAATTAGATCTTGACGACCACAGATCCACCTTGGAGTCCTTAGACCTTTAGACCTAAATTTCTTCATTTTTCCTAAAATTTGCTGGATTAAATGTTGATGACCACAGATCCACTTTGGAGACCTTAGACCTTTAGACCTAAATTTCTTCATTTTTCCTAAAATTTGCTGGATTAGATGTTGACGTCCACAGATCCATGTTGGAGTCCTTAGACCTTTAGACCTAAATTTCTTCATTTTTCCTAATATTTTCTGGATTAGATGTTGATGACCACAGATCAGGGCCATGAGGATCTGATGGACATTTTTCCCTGGAACTGAAATTCTAAGACCGGCATCTGTTCTGACTGTGACATTCCGCCGCAGTTTCCATTACAGGGTGTTCTAGCGCAGATTACTATTGTTTTCCAAATAATAACAGTTTCATAGGGTTCCTCCCCCGGGACCTCCATCATTTCCATCATTTAGCAGTGTCTTGGCACTCGCGAATACACCGGGACTTCTGCCAAACACCTACAATGTGGCACCCTGCCTCCGTATCAAGAGAGGTTGGACACGACGCTCTGCGGCTTTTCTATTACCGTCCAAATTCCTCCTGCTGAACGCAGCAAAGTAGATCATTAGCAGCATTTACTGAGGTTTAAAGAGCAAGTCCCTCAAAAATAAGAAATAAATAGTCTGGAAAATCGAAGTCCTTGAGACAATCTTCCCTAAACATCTAAGTTCATCAGTTCTGGATAAAGACGTTGACTTTTCGGTCATCTTCCTTGGGCTCGTAAATCTGCTTGGTTCCATTCCCTAGAAGAATGATCTCCATACTGTGACTATCCGGCTACAACTCCGAGAAGAATGAGAGTCACATATTGAGAACTACTGTCCAAGTGGATGATTATGAAGAGGCTATAAAAGTTTTGGGAACTATCATGGGGGCAATGTTTGTTCCCCCCCTACTTTCCATGAAAATTACTAAAAAATATTTTTTGGGGGGATGCCAATTTAAAAACTTCTCCATTATTCGCTCGGTTTGTGAAGCCCCCAATCGCTAGAGCAGAGAGGCTCTTTTCTGCTTGATCCATTTTTGGCCGACCATGTAAAAAAGTAGAAAAAATCAAGCTGAGCTGACAGGAGACAAAGATCCATATCATGCTGCCTTGCTATCAGCCATTTTCTTCTAATTAATACTTGATATAAGATGCCACCTTAGTTTCTGCAGGGGACATCCCCTTTAAGAGCACCAGAAGTTTGGTGCAAAATAGAGGGAATGGTTGTTTTTGGTTGATTTATAGGGAAGAGTTGACTGTATAATTTTCCTTTTGTGTTCCGAAATTCAAAAAAAATGCAAAGAAAAATAATCAAAAGTTAAAAAAAAATAAATCCTAAAATACCTACAAAGTATGCAACCCGCAGCATGGGGCCGAGGCGCCACAAAGCCTGGCATATAGATTGCTGCGGTAATGTACCAGGGAGTCATTCATAATGCATTTCTATCATCTCCGAGAATTCCAGGCTTTGTCACAAAGTTTCCGTCTTCTAAAGTGACGTGAGGGCCATTTCTTCCATCAGCTCTCGTCTCTCCATGTATAGAACACTTATAATAGGAGTCGCGTGCCCCAAACAGAACATAGGCAAACTCTGTGGGAAAAAAATTGACTTTTTAATTTAAACAAATTGTTTTTCATCTCCTCATGCTTCCTGATAGAAAAGTTCATACAGCAGCTACTTAATACCATACATAGTGCACCAACAATGCCGTAAAGTGTCCAAGTGTCTAAATAATGCTAAAAGTAACATAAAATGTAATAATACTACCATATAGTGCCCAGATAACAATTTACTTACAAAAAATGGTCCAAGTAATACTGCCATACAGCGCAGTGCATTTCCAAGGTCCTAATAATACTGTCACACAGTGCCCAAATAATAAGACTACATGGTCAATATCAATAGGAGAAAAGAGGACTATACCACTATACCATACCCAAATAATAAGAAACAGCAATATGAAACAAATCCAATTATAACATCAAATGGGCACAAAGTAATACCGCCATACAGTACCCAAATAACAAAACACTATACTGCCAATAATATAAAATGGGTTTAAGTAATATCAGCATACAGTACCCAAATAAGAAAATCCAATACTATCAATAATCAATAATATGAAAGGGGATTTAAGTAATACCGCCATACAGTACCCAAAAAACAAAACACTATACTACGAATAATCAAAAAGGGAGTTTAAGTAATACCACCATACAGTACCCAAATAACAAAAGACTATACTACCAATAATGAATCATATAAAAAGGGTTTAAGTAATACCGCCGTACAGTACCCAAATAAGAAAATCCTATGCTACCAATACCAATAACCAATAATATAAAAGGGGTTTAAGTAATACCGCCATACAGTACCCAAATAACAAAAGACTATACTACCAATAATGAATCATATAAAAAGGGTTTAAGTAATACCGCCATACAGTACCCAAATAAGAAAATCCTATACTACCAATACCAATAAACAATAATATAAAAGGAGTTTTAAGTAATACCGTCATACAGTATTCAAATGACAAAACAGTATACTGCCAATAATCTATAATATAAAAGGGGGTTTAAGTAATACCGCCATGCAGTGCCCAAATAACAAAGGATTATATTGCCAATCATTAATAGTACAAAACAGGATGAAACTAATACTTTCATATAGTGCAACCGATAACAAAGGACCACATTTCTAACCAATTGTACAAAAGAAGCCTTAAATAATACTGTCATACAGTTCCCAAATAATACAACTATATTGTGAGTCAATAATATTAAAGAGAACTCAAAAATACAGTGCAGAACTAGGAATGAAGTAAAAACCAACAACACAAAAGAAACCCAGTAATACTGCCAAATAGTGCCTAATTAAGAAAGGACAACATGGCTAAACTATGGTTTAAAAAAAACGGACCAAGTGATACCATCATGCAGTTCCCAATAGCAAAGGCTTACATTGTCAATCATCAAAAGGATAAAACAGGGTTCAAGTAATACTACCATACAGTGCAACGAGTAACAAAGGACCAAATTTCCAATAAATAGAACAAAAGTGTGCTGAATACTGTAATACTGCCAAATAGCGCATTAAATTTCAAATCATTAATAGTATAAAATGGGACCAAATAATACCGCTAAACAGTGTAGAAATAACAAATATCTACATTGAAAATCAGTAGTATAAAATAAGGGTCAAATAATACCACCATACAGTGCCCAAAAAGCAAAGGACTTTATCACCAATCAATAGTACAATACAGAGCTCAAATAATACCACAATATGGTGCCCAAGTAACAAATGTGTAAAAGAACAGAACAAACGTAGCCCCAAAGAATATCGTCATAAAGACACCAAATAATACTGCCACACAGTGCTCACAAATTCCTATACAATGCTCATATAATACCTCCCAGATTGCCAAATATCTAAACTTACAGTGGGTTCGGAATTATTCAGCCCCCTTTAAATTTTTCACTCTTTGTTGCATTGCAGACATTTGGTAAATGCAAAAAAAGTTCATTTTTTCTCATTAATGTACACTCTGCACCCCATCTTTACTGAAAAAAACAGAAATGTAGAAAATTTTGCAAATTTATTAAAAAAGAAAAGCTGAAATATCACATGGTCATAAGTATTCAGACCCTTTGCTCAGTATTGAGTAGAAGCACCCTGTTATGATATGGTAGCCGAGGAGGACAGGAGCAAAAACAGCCAAAGCAGCCAAACACCCGGAGAGGTTGGGAACTAATGGGTTGCAGACCCCTAAACTAACTGCACAACTAAATGAAAAACTGGGTCTGAACTGAAAAAGTAAGTTGATGTGTATGCAAAATGTAAATGCATATTAAACACATGACCATTATACAGAGAAAACAAAAAACAAGAAACAAATATCCTAAAATAAAATAAAAAATATATTGCAAAACATGCATGAGGTTGTAATAATAATAATAAGGGTATTTGGTAAACATAATTTTGATCAAAAGAATGTACAAGCCATCCCGCCACGTCAAGGCAACCCTTTGTGGGACAGTCCTAACTCTTTATTTTATTTTATTTTAGGATATTTGTTTCTTGTTTTTTGTTTTAACTGCACAACTAGAAGCAGCCATGGGACGTACCTACGATGACCTAGACGCCTCGACACAGCCAGAGAGTTAGCTAAGCCTAAAGATAGAAAGGGGAAAGCTAACTGCCCCGGAGTAGCGCCCCAAAGGAATAGGTAGACCCCACACATATAATGGTGGTTAGACAAGATGAAATACAAACGCAGGCAGAAAATAGAGTGAGCAAACGCTGGGCCCCAGAACTGTCTAGATAGGACAGGACAGAAAAGAATACTGTCTGCAACCCAGCAAAACCTGTTGTGAACACGTTGAAGGTGACTTCGGAGCTGGAGCTCCCTCCGGTGGTTGCTGAGGGTAATGAACCAATTGCTGAATGGCTTTCAGCTGGGTCCGAATGGTCTGATATAAGTGACCTGAACTCCCATCAGCCTTGCCGGTAATCAATTGTTCTTCCAGGTCTTGGTTGGAGCTCAGCTTGCATTCCTGCTTCCATTCAGATAAGTGACTTGCTGTGTTTTTTTCCTCTGGTTGGATTTTCCTTGCTGGTTTGCTGCCTTGCAGTGGACTTCAGCCTGGTCCCCTTTTGGGGCCTGGCGCTGAATTTGTGCTCAGTTTGTGTTTGCACTTTTGCTCTGTTCCTGTGTCACTTTTTATTTGCTGAATTGATGTGTGTTACACCAGAAATCTGGTAGAGATCGTGTGATCTCAGTTTTTTTGTTAATCAGAAGTGTTGGTATTTTTGTCAGGGTTTTTTTGGGTTGCAGTCAGAATTCTTTCCTATACTTTTCTATCTAGACAGAATTGGGCCCCAACGTTTTTCTCATTCTATTTTCTGTCTGTGTTCGTATTTTCTTCTTGTCTAACCGCCGTTACATGTTTGGGGGCTTCCTATTTCTTTGGGGGTTCTGCTACGGGGCAGATAGCTTTCATCTTTCTGTCTTTAGGTGTAGCTATCTCTCCGGCTGTGACGAGGCGTCTAGGATCACCTAGGTACGCTCCACGGCTACTTCTAGTGTTGCGGTTAGTTTAGGGTTCTGCAACCCAGTAGTTTCCAGCCTCTCTGGTGTATTGCTACTTTGGCTATTTTTGCTATTTCTCCTCAGCTACCCAAACAGAACAAAAACCCTAGGAAAAATTCCAGCACCTCTGATTCCAAAAATGCAGGGACCACACGATCTCGCCCCCGCTAAATCAGAACTCTTGTGTGAACAAGCAGCTACCCAGCAGTCACTGAAATAACAGAGACAGGGCAAATGAACAGAAATAAATGAGAAACAGACCAGCGCAGGCCCCAGCAGGGGGACCCGTCTGACCTCACTCAGAAGTGCAGCAAAAACAAAGAAAAGCAAAACCACAGAAGCAAGCAGAAAATAACTTATCTGAATGTTCGCAGGAGACAGTAGAAACCAGCTGACTTCCAAACCGGACCAGGAAGAGAAACTAATCACCGGCGAGAATCATGGGAAAGTTACTCCCTTAAATCCCCCAGTCATGACTCCCAGATTGCCAATCGTCAGTAGCTGAAAGGTCTCTGTCAGTCAAGACTGGTTCATTAATATCAACAGCCACCAGAGGGAGCCCCAACTCAGAATCCAGAGAATTCACAACAGCACCCTTTTGAGCTAGTACAGCCATGAGTCTTCTTATGAATGATGCAACAAGTTTTTCACACCTGGATTTGGGAAACTCTGCCATTCTTCCTTGCAGATCCTGTCCAGTTCCGTCAGGTTGGATGGTGAACGTTGGTGAACAGCCATTTTCAGGTCTCTCCAGAGATGCTCAATTGGGTTTAGGTCAGGGCTCTGGCTGGGCCAGTCAAGAATGGTCACAGAGTTGTTCTGAAGCCACTCCTTTGTTATCTCAGCTGTGTGCTTAGGGTCATTGTCTTGTTGGAAGGTGAACCTTCAGCCAAGTCTGAGGTCCAGAGCACTCTGGAAAAGGTTTTCATCCAGGATATTTCTGTACTTGGCTGCATTCATGTTTCCTTCAATTGCAACCAGTCGTCCTGTCATTGCAGCTGAAAAACACCCCATAGCATGATGCTGCCACCACCATGCTTAACTGTTGGGATTTTATTGGGCAGGTAATGAGCAGTGCCTGTTTTCTCCACACATACCGCTTAGAATTACTACCAAAAAGTTCTATCTTTGTCTCATCAGACCAGAGTATCTTATTTCTCATAGTCTGGGTGTCCTTCATGTGTTTTTTTTTTTTTAGCAAACTCTATGCGGGCTTTCATATGTCTTGCACTGAGGAGAGGTTTCTGTCGAGCCACTCTGCTATAAAGGCCCGACTGGTGGAGGGCTTCAGTGATAGATGACTTTGTAGAACTTTCTCCCATCTCCCTACTGCGTCTGTGGAGCTCAGTCACAGTGATCTTGGGGTTCTTCTTTACCTCTCTCACCCAGGCTCTTCACCCACGATTGCTCAGTTTGGCTGGATGGCCAGGTCTAGGAAGACTTCTGGTGGTCCCAAACTTCTTCCATTTAAGGATTATGGAGGCCACTGTGCTCTTAAGAACCTTGAGTACTGCAGAAATTCATTTGTAACCTTGGCCAGATGTGTGCCATGCCACAATTCTGTGTCTGAGCTCCTTGGCCAGTTCCTTTGACCTCATGATTCTCATTTGGTCTGACATGCACTGTGAGCTGTGAGGTCTTATATAGACAGGTGTGTGCCTTTACAAATCAAGTCCTATCAGTTTAATTAAACGCAGCTGGACTACAATGATGGAGTAGAAACATCTCAAGGAGGATCACAAGGGAATGGACAGCATGTGACTTATACATGAGTGTCTGGGCAAAGGGTCTGAATACTTATGGCCATGTGATATTTCAGTTTTCTTTTTTAATAAATTTGCAAAATTTTCTACATTTCTGTTTTTTATCAGTCAAGATGGGGTGCAGAGTGTTCATTAATGAGTAAAAAAATGAACTTTTTTGCATTTACCAAATGGCTGCAATGAAACAAAGAGTGAAAAATTTAAAGGGGTCTGAATACTTTCGAAACCCACTGTACACGAACCCCTAAAAAGTCTATAGAAATAATGCTTTTATTTTCCAGAAGCAGCGCCAACCTTGTCCTCAGACTAGGGCTGAGCTGCAATATCAAACACTGCCTATACACATGGGTGGCACTGTTTCAGCAATTTTCTAATTTCACACCACCTCTTTAAGATCCAGTAAAAACAAAGTACAAAATGGTCACAGCTCATTTCCAGCAGCGATCCCGACAATCCATTACCTTCAGGCGCGTCTACATCACCACGTCCTGACGACGGAGTAATGATTTGCTGTGGGAGTTACTTTGTCAATTTTTTACATGTTTGATTTTCATCAAACTTTCTGTTCTTCGCGCCGCCAGTGATGGAATAAGAAAAAGTGAGACGTCGTCCTAATCACGAGACAAGACGGAAATATGAAGAGACGGAGATTACCATCAGGAAGGAATCCATCTCCGAGCTCGGGAGGCGGAATCTCCCGGAAAGGGCGAAGAGATGGAATCACAGGCACATCCTTTATAGGAAGGATCTGCAGATGGAGAGCGCGGCTCGGCAGCACATGAGCTTCATGGATTATCAATTATCTATCTCTATGTCACATCTACAGGCAGGGCCAAAAGTGTTGGCATCCTTGAAATTGTTCCAGAAAATTGTTACAATTCCCCATGTTTTGTTATACACAGGTTTATTTCCTTTGTGTGAATTGGAACAACACAAAAAAAGCAGAGAAAAAAAGCAAAATGGACATAATTTCTCACAAAACCTCAAAAATGGTCCGGACAAAATTATTGGCACCTTTGTTTTAATATTTGGTTGCACACCTTTTGTAATAAATAACTGCAATCAATCGCTTCCTGTAACCATCGACAAGCTTCTTACTCCTCTCAACTGGAATTTTGGACGACGCTTCTTACAACCTGCTCCAGGTCTCTCGTATGTGAAGGCGCCTTCTCCCAACAGCAATTTTAAGATCTCTCCACAGGTGATCAATGGGATTTAGATCAGAACTCATTTCTGCCATTTCAGAACTCTCCGGTGCTTTGTTTCCATCCATTTCTGGGGGCTTCTTGAAGTATATTTGGGGTCATTGTCCTGCAACGCAGACCCAGCTTTCTGACCCTGGGCACTACAGTGTCACCCAAAATCCTGGGCACTACAGATGCCTTGCACACAGTCAAGGTACCCAGTGCCAGAGGCAGCTAAGCATCCCTGAAACATCTTTTAACCTCCACCATATTTGACTGTAGGTACTGTGTTCTTTTCATTGACGGTCTCATCCTGTCCTTGGTAAACAGTAGAATGATGTGCTTTACCTAAAAGCTCTATCTTGGTCTCATCTGTCTACAAGATGCTTTCCCAGAAGGATTTTGGTTACTCATGTCCATTTTGGCACACTGCAGTCTAGCTTTTTTATGTCTATGTCAGCAGTAAGGTTCTCCTGGGTCTCCTGCATTTCATTTTATTCACATGTGGACGGATAGTTCACACTGACACTGATGCACCCTGAGCCTGCAGGACAGCTTGGATTTCTTTGGAGCTTGAATGGGGCTTATCCACCATCCGGACTATCCACCATCTATCCGGACTATCCACCATCTGGACTATCCTGCATTGCAGCCTTTCATCAATTTTTCTCTGCAGTCCACACCCATGAAAATTATCTACAGTGTCATGGGTTGTAAACTTCTCAATTATGTTGCGCATTGTGGACAAAGGAACATCAAGATCTCTGGAGATGGACTTGTAATCTTGAGATTGTTGATACCTTTCAACAATTTTGGTTCTCAAGTCCTCAGACCGTTCTCTTTTCCTCTTTCTGTTCTCCATGCTTAGTGTGGCATACACAGAGACACAATGCAAAGATAGAGTCAACTTCTCCCCTTTTTATCTGGTTTCTGGTGTGATTTCCATATTGCCCACACCTGTTACTTGCCACAGGTGAGTGTGAACGAGCATCACATGCTGGAAACAAAGTTGTTTACACACAAATTTGGAAAGGTGCCAACAATTTTGTCTGGCCCATTTTGGGGTTTTGTGTGAAAATGATGTCCAATTTGCCTTTTTTTCTCAGTTTTTTTTATGTTGTTACATTATACACAAAGGAAATAAACATGTGTATAACAAAGCATGGGAAATTATAATAATCTATCTTATCTATGTGTCTCTTGTTTATCATTTTCTATCTTCGCTCTTCTGTATCTATCTCTGGGGATCGTGTATTATCACTTTCATTTTTTGGCTTTGTTTAGAGTAAGAAGTAACTTTGTCATTGAATTATGATTCAAATGCACAAAATGTAGCAAGATGTTTGTTAAATAATCATCTTAAGAAAAAAAACGTTTCTCTAGGTCTGTTTAGTTCTTACTTCGCCCCTTACTGATTTTGTGACTTTTTTTTGCATTTTTTTTATTAAGTCACTTTGTGAATGTGGCCCAAAAAACGGAACACGAGACTGAGATCTCTGATGAAGCATTGTTTACTTAAAGGCAATGTCAAATATTCTGTGGTCACTAAATTCCTAATTTTTCTCTAAGGGTGTGTTTCCACGATCCGGATTTCTTCAGTAATTGCTGCGTGTTCGACGCTGTGCGCTGGCGCAGCGTCAAACACGCAGCGTCCAGATGTTACAGCATAGTGGAGGGCATTTAAAAAAATCCCGTCTCCACTATGCGTAAAAACACGCAGGCGGCAGACCTGCGTTAACGGACATGCTGCACATCTTTTTAGATTGCAGCATGTCCTATTCCCTTGCGGCGACGCTGCGTCGCTGCAAGGGAAATAACACAGGGCTGTGTAGCGCTGCGGCGATTCCGGATGTGTTCAATGAGCACATCCGGATTCACCGCACGTTCACTAGGGGGCGGGGCTTTTGGCGGAGCGGACTTTCCGCTCCGTCCAAAGCGCTGTGGTTCCGGACCGTGGAACCACAGCCTAATACATTTGCTCTCAAGCCTCCTGTAAAGTCACAGAGCTGTACTATAACCTTCTGGCCACTAGAGGGAGCATAGCTGCTTAGTGCATTCGTACATTGACCTCAGTAATAAAACAGTATTCAATTAGCTCTTCAGCTCCCCCTAGTGGTGGCTGAGGGACGCTAAAATTTAACTTTGTCAATGCAGAGGATTTGGAGCACTGTATCAGAAAAACAATGTCAAACAGCTAAACGTATACAGTATTGAAAAGTTTTGGAAAGTTTCTCATTTTAAAATGATGAAGCTTTACTTATTAAAAAGTCATGTCTAAATGCGTCAAACATTATATGGTGGTTCATTTTTTGTAATACTTCTTTATCATGGTCTGAGCTCATTTTGCCCTAACACATTGCTCCCTCTAAAGACATAGCGCAATGAGATAACCTTCTGGCTTCCTGTGACTACCACTAGGGGGAGCCTAAGAGCTTACATTTTATACATTGACCTCAATAATAAAACCATATGTAGTTAGCTCTTAAGCTTCCCCTAGTGGTGACTGCTTTATAGGAAAGTTATTACATAGTGATGTATCTTTATCTCCTTAAAGGCAATGTTTATACGTATGAGTCAAAGATTCTGTAGTTAGTAATTTCTTAATAAATCTTTATAATAGCTAGAACTCACCTAGAGCTATCAGATAATCCTCTGTCGGCCTGTAGCCACCACTCCAATTGGTGTACGAACTGTAGCCACCACTCCAATTCGTGTAAAGACATGAAGATATAAGATAATCTTCTGCCTTCCTGTGGTCACCACCAGGGGAGCATAGTAACTTACTGTTTTCTCATTGAAGTTAATGTATAAATGCAGTATGCAATTAGCTCCCCCTAGTGGTACCTTCAGTTTTAGAAAGTTATTATTTTGTGACGTATCTTTATTTCCTTAAAGGCAATGTCTAAATGAGTCAAATATTCTGTAGCTAGTGATTTCTTAATACATCTTTATAATGGTTGGAGCTCACGTAGAGCTATAAGATAACCCTCTGGTGACCCATGGCCACCACTAGGAGGCGCATAGGAGCTTACAGCATTTATATATTGACCTCCATAATAAAACAGTATGCAATTAGCTCTTAAGTTCCCCTAGTGTTGTCTGTAATATTAGATGTTTTAGAAAAGTTATTATACAGTAATGTATCATTAGTTCCTAAGTTCCCCCTAGTGGTACCTTCAGCAGTAGAAAGTTTTAGAAAGTTATTATACTGTTATACTGTGATGCAACTTTATTTCCTTAAAGGCAATTAATGAGTCAAATATCCTGTGGTCATCAATTTTTTAATACATCTTTATAATGATCAGAGCTCTCCTAGAGCTGTAAGAGAGCCCTCTGGCTTCCTGCGGTCACCACTAGGAGGCGCATAGGAGCTTGTATGCAATTGGCTCCAATGCTCCATCTAGTGGTGGCCGCAAGAATCCTAAACAACTTTATATCTATGCAGATGCTTTTTGAAACTTTGTAGCAGGAAATCAATTCCCCCAACCTCTATGTAAATATAGTAAGCAATAAATTAGCGCCAAATTCTGGACTTGACGGAAGATGTCGCTAAAAGGTGAACATTCCCTTTAAGAGTAGACAAACAAGTGGAGAAGGAAAAAGTCTTGTTTTGCAGCCTGAACAAATTTTATCTGCCATAGAAGAAAATACCAAATCTAAACAGAAACATTTCAAGGCTGCAGCGACTCAAACTCTATTGTAAACATCATACAAATTGGGCTCCTTTTGATTTCTCGAAGCTTTCAAGGCCATTCAAGCCTTCGGGCAAAATGACGTCTTCAGTGAACTAGAATTCAACTTCTTCCATTCTGTATCTGGTGCAGCCTTATCTCCGATGTATTCAATGTGTATTTTTATTTTTCTGCTATATCCTCATATATTTCTTCTCTCCTTCTCTCTTCCAGAACCCGGTTCTGCCACCAACCACAGCGTGACCTACAGGGTATCGCCTCTCCTCCTCGCCGTCGCGTCTTTCACGTTAGTCTCCCTCTTACGTACAATCTAAATTAGAAACAAACAAACAAAAAAAAAACCAAGAATTTATGGAAATGATTCTCAAGACGGGCAGTGGAAGAATCTTACAAAATAAAAATAAAACAAATTACATCACAACAAAATACAAAAACAGTTTAAAAAAAACACAAAAAAAATTAATTTTTTTTTAGATGGAATCCAACACTGTGAGGGATCCAATTATGCATTTTTGGAAGCAAAGCATCATTGACTTTCAGCGAGAGGTAGATTTTACCAGTGACTTAAAAAATGTAAAAAAAAAAGAAGACCTTGGCGTGGCTTCCGACATAGGAAACATTGAATCCGGATAAAAAAAAAAATTAAGGAAAACAAAAATAATTAGAAGGATCATTTTTACAGGAGGTGGAGTGAGAAGACAGTGATTGCCGAGCAAGATGAACCTCATTAGTGTTTTAGAAGATGTTAATTTGCAAATTTTACCCCTTGCAGCACTGAAGAGACTGCAACCATCTTCAGATCTGGGAGGGCAGAAGTCCTAAGTGTAGTTGCCCAATGTACCTCATTCCTCGTCATGAATGGATCTTCTCCAGCCACTCTAAATGTTAGGAGTCAGCTCCCCTGCCTGACCTTGTGTTTCCATCACCGTTAGTGTGCACAAGAACCCCCCCCCCTTCACCAAACCTACGCCAGTGGAGTATTATTTTGGCCACCGAGGTGGACATCTGCCACATCTAGAACAAGAACAGGATAGATGTCCTGCTATTAGATAAGGTCTTCTCCGTTGAAGACCCTCCTGGACCTTTATAAGACAACAAGCTGGACACAACCAGTTCTTGATGGTTTGTGAGTGTTTTTGGTCAAACCAATGCAAATACTTTTAGTGGAGTATTGTTTTTGACCATCAATGTGGACATCAAACTCATTAGATGCCCTACTAAGGTCTTTCTGTTGGTGGATCATGAGTTTTTTTTGGTCAAGCCAATGCTAATACTTTTAGTGGAGTATTGTTTTGGCCACCGAGGTGAACATTGAACTCATCTAGAACATAAACACCATAGATGCCCTACTAAGGTCTTTTCCATTGAAGACTCTTCTGGACCATCATAAAACAACAAGCTGAACACAGCCATGTCTTGGTGGATCGTGAGGTTTTTTTGTCAAACCAATGCCAATACTTTCAGTGGAGTATTATTTTGGCCACCGAGGTGGACATTGAACTCATTAGATGCCCTACTGAGTAAAGACCTTCAAGCTGGATACAAACAAATCTGGGTGGATCGTGAGTTTTTTGGTCAAACCAATGCCAATACTTCCAGTGGAGTATTATTTTGGCCACCGAGGTGCACATTGAACTCATTAGATGCCCTACTGAGTAAAGACCTTCAAGCTGGATACAAACAAGTCTGGGTGGATCGTGAGTTTTTTGGTCAAACCAATGCCAATACTTCCAGTGGAGTATTATTTTGGCCACCGAGGTGGATATTGAACTCATCTAATACATGAACAGAATGTCTTACTACTAGGTAAGGTCAACTTCATTGGAGACTCTCCTGGATCTTCATAAAACAACAAGCTGGACACAACCAAGACTTTGTGGATCATGAGGGTTTTTTTTTCTGAAATCAACGCCAATACTTCCTCGGTGAAAAAATAACTCCTCCACAACATGAATAGAATACATGTCCTATTGGGAAATGGAAGGTCTTCTCCATTGAAGACCAGCAAGCTGGACATATTTAAGACTGGATGGATAATAAGTTTTTGTACCTGCTTCACCTGTACCCCAAATGTGTGGATAAGTTGGGTTTGGATTCTTCAGGAGAACCATAACCCCTTGACTGGATGTTGTACCCACCATATCAGGGACAGCAGGGAGCGTATGCAAATAGAACCTAAAAATATGAAAATCTACGATATGTGTGGGGGACAATGCACAGTCCCTTCTAGTTTCATATGCCTGTCATTCATCACCAGTGTCTGTGACATTCTTGTGGGTATTATACAGACCCTTACGCCCCTTTTGTAGACGAAAAAAAAAAAGAAGGGGATCAAAGGGCCTTGAGTATTGTCTGAATGTTAGCTGTCTGTCTGCATGGTCCTATCACTGATTGCAAGCCCCCCGGGCCCGCCCGGACTCCCCATTGCGTTATGCTGACATTGGAATGGACTCAATTCTTGCGGCCTGTTAATGTTTGTAAGTTGCACTGTGTGGAGATTGAAGGGGCTTAGGTTAGCAAAATGATGAAGCTTCTGTTGTCCATTTTTTTGTGTTCCTCCTCCAAAAAATGCCCCCCTAGAAATAAGCATCAAATGCCCTCTCATCATACCCATCAACTTCTAAAAAAAACTTTGGGCCTGCCCAAGCGTGTCTTTGTACTGGCGTCTATTTGTCCCATTCACCTATCCATACCAGGAGGCCGACGAGCAAAACGAAAAAAACAAAAACGGCCCCAACAAGAGCTTCCAAGATGTGCGTCCAAGCAATGCATTCTGGGATTTCATATTGTTTGTTCCCGCGTGCCAGGGGAGGGGTGTTTTTGGCGTTTATGTTGGGGCATCTAATGGCTCATCATCGGAAATTCTAGGCAGATTTTTCTTTTTCTTTTTTTGTTTATCTGGGATGTTTTTGGTTTTATTTTTTGCAAAATGATAAAAAAAATACTTGTGAATATTGGCAACAAATGTATAAAGTGTTATAATATAACAGAGAGAAAACTCTACATGTGGGTGATATCTTCTTTGACGACTCGTCTGTTAGTTATGTATATGGGAGATTTCATAAAAATTTTGTATCTGTGGCGAACACTATGTCTGGTGTCAGGAGGCGGCTCAGATGGGCATCAGACCTAAGAGACCATCATATGGGTCTGTCAAGGGCAAAAAAACTGTCAAGTGCCCCCTACAGGTGGCAAAAGAGACACAATTATCTTCTGTTGGACATATTTTTTCCAGGGAGCATTTTTCGAAAGACTCTTCACAAAGATTATCAATACCTTCTGAGATTTATTATGGGGTCTCATACTACCCTCTAATACTACCCGTTTCTCTAAGCGCATGACTAGCTTTAAGAAGCCTATCCACTAACACTATGAGACTTTATTCGGAGGCCAGGGTCAGTAGAGTCATCTAATCATCAGAGGGCAGGTTCAGTAGAGTCATCTCATTATCAAAAGAGGTTAGTGCTAGTAGAATAATCAGAAGGCAGCATCGGTAAAGTCATCTCATTATCATTAAAGGACAGGGTCAGAAGAGTCATCTCATCAGTGGAAGAAATATTAGAGTAATCTAATTGTCAGAGTCATCTTGTTATTATTAGAAGATAGGGTCAGCAGAGTAGTCTCCTTATCATTAGAGGATGGGGTCAGCAGAGTCATCTCCTTATCATTAGAGGGCAGGGACAGTAGAGTCATCTCATTATCATTAGAGGACAGGGTACTCATAGTCATCTCACTATCATTATAAGACAGGGTCAGCAGAGTCATCTTATTATCATTAGAGGACATGGACAGCAGGGTCATCTCATTATCAGAGGGCAGGGTCAGGAGAATCATCCAATCATTGGAGAGCAGTCATCTCATCAGTAGAGAACAGGGTCAGTAGTGCCACCTTGTCAGTAGAAGAAAGGGTCAGTAGAATCATATAATCAGAGGGCTGGGTCAGCAGAGTAATCTTCTTATTAGAGCACAGGGTCAGTAGAGTCATCTCATTATCAATAGAAGACAGGGTCACCTGATTATCAGAAGGTAGTGTCAGTAGAGTCATCTAATCACCAGAGGGCAGGATCTGCAGAATCATCTTATTAATAGAAGATAAGGTCAGCAGAGTCATCTCGTTATTATTAGAGGACAGGGTCAGCAGAGTCATCTCATTATCATTAGAGTACAGGGACAGCAGAGTCATCTCATTATCAGCAGAGTGCAGGATCAGCAGAGTCATTTCTATACATAGAGGGTAAGATGAAGAGTTTTGTAAAAGGTAATTGACAGATGTCAGCGCTCTCCGACTCCTGGAGGAGTACATAAGGCAGGATAGTAACTCCTTACACTATAAACACAGGGCGAATCTCACATGTGTGTGGAGGAATAGCTGTCAGCTGAAACTGCGCAGGGCTGACCTTTATCTCGAGCAGCCCCCTGTCACTCCCTGGTAATTGGAGGGTCTTTACCCCATCTCTCCCTGGACACTATAAGTCTACAGAGACTTTTCTGACCATTTAACACTGGTCCAGTCTACATATACTGTACCGCACACACCCGTATTCATTTTCACATTCCCGAGTTGATGTACTTTGCTGTAAATAATAATTTTGATCATTTACAAATGATGTAGGATTATCTGTAATGGCTATCGTAATCCTCTGATAATACAAGAAGTGGATTTCAGACTGACTTCACTTCTCACCAATGTTCCATGAAAAAAAAAAAACTATAAATCACATTGAAACAAATGACAAACTCAGCCCTGCTACATCTCTGATTGCAGAAATTCTCACTGCTGGTATTGCTGGCCTTATAATTGAAAGCGGTTTCTGACTTCCTGCTAAGCGCCTGCTTCAATCCGGCAGCCTATCAGAAAAAGCAAAACTGCAGTGTAAAGTACAGGGGACTGATAAAGCTGCTAGTCTGAAGTGCCACCCTGAATTCTGCCACTAAAAGGGTCTCACCTTCCCTATGCTCCCTACTCTTCTTAAAGGGGCCATTCTCATTTTTTTCGCCCTTCTTAAATTCAGGTTTCTCACTTCTGTTAAAGGCACAGTCCTGGTATAGTATAACCTGATTATTCTGCTGGGCAGCGGATGGATACATGTATCAGATTTCAGCTATAAAGTATCGATCATCGCAACAAACCGCAATCGTCACTTGGGGGATTCAGATTAACATAATTGCTTCGCGGCGCCATTTACGCGCTGTTTATATGGCGAACCTCAGAGGGGCTCTTACTTCCTAGAAGAGGAGTTGGTTCGACTTGTTATTCAGACATGAGCAGGTTTTGGGGTTTTCTGTGCTTTAAGTGCCGGGTAACAGACGCAATAGACGATCACGCACGGTCTAAGGGGGCAAATACCCCGGAAGCTCCATCAATGCACTGATACTATTCAGCTCCGTAGTTATCAACTTTTACACAGAAACTTTTTCCTAAACTTTTTCCTTTCTTCCTAAAAAGTTTTCAAACTTTTTTTTTCCCAGGTTTCCATGTACCGAAAAATGGAAATACCCTGGTTCCTTGTGCTGCTCCTTTCTTTTGCTGGTTCTTCTGGAATTTTTGGGTTGTGGTCCTGGGTCATTGTGACATCCCTTTTGGCGTCCTGCTGCTCCATTTTCTTAATTTATCCAAAACTGCAAAAAATATGGATGAGACGCACTGACTTAGCAGAGCTGGGTTTGTGTGTTACCACAACTCGTGGTGATATCATTAAAATGTGGTTTTTACATACAAAACTCCAGCTGCTCCAGAAAACTAGACATGTTAGATGTAGCAGAGCTAACTTGGTCATGTTGCTCGACTCTTGTAATATCGCAAAGTGTTAGCTGTGGTTCTACATAGGACTTACATCTTGATACAGAGACTTAATGTCTTTTATACAGACCTTAGTAACATAGTAACATAGTTATTAAGGTTGAAGGAAGACTTTAAGTCCATCTAGTTCAACCCATATCCTATCCTAACCTGCCCTAACATGTTGATCCAGAGGAAGGCAAAAAAAAACCAGTGGCAAACAGTAAGCTTCACATTGGGGAAAAAAATTCCTTCCCGACTCCACATACGGCAATCAGACTAGCTCCCTGGATCAACGCAATATCTTGGAAACTAGTGAATATAGCCTGTAATATTATACTTTTCAAGAAAGGCATCCAGTCCCTTCTTAAATTTTAGTAAGGAATCACTCATTACAACATTAGACGGCAGAGAGTTCCATAGTCTCACTGCTCTTACAGTAAAGAATCTGCGTCTGTGATTATGGCTAAACCTTCTTTCCTCCATACGTAGAGGATGCCCCCTTGTCCCGTCACAGGTCTAAGAGTAAAAAGATCATTAGAAAGGTCTTTGTACTGTCCCCTCATATATTTATACATTGTAATAAGATCACCCCTGAGCCTTCGTTTTTCCAAACTAAATAACCCCAAGTGTAATAACCTGTCTTGGTATTGCAGACCCCCCAGTTCTCTAATAACCTTGGTCGCTCTTCTCTGCACCCGCTCCAGTTCAGCTATGTCTTTCTTATACACCGGAGACCAGAACTGCACACAGTAGGCCGGTATCACAATGGCGAGTTTGATGTGAGTTAGTCGCACGACTTTCTTGCATCAGCACCCGGCACGGCCGCCCGCTCTCGACCCGAGTGTGCGGCTGCATGTATTTCTATGCAGCCGCACACTCGGGTCCGAGAGCGGGCGGCCGTGCCGGGTGCTGATGCGAGAAAGTCGTGCGACTTACTCGCATCATACTCGCCAGTGTGACGCCGGCCGTATTCTAAGTGTGGTCGCACCAGTGACTTGTATAGAGGTAAAATTATGTTCTCCTCATGAGCATCTATGCCTCTTTTAATGCTTTCAGCACAAATGTAGCAGAGCCGAGTGTGCTTTCTATAAGACGTAGATGGCCGAGTGTGCTTTCTATAAGACGTAGATGGTCGAGTGTGCTTTCTATATTGATGTAGCAGAGCCGAGTGTGCTTTCTATAAGACGTAGATGGCCGAGTGTGCTTTCTATAAGACGTAGATGGCCGAGTGTGCTTTCTATAAGACGTAGATGGCGAGTGTGCTTTCTATAAGACGTAGATGGCGGAGTGTGCTTTCTATAAGACGTAGATGGCCGAGTGTGCTTTCTATAAGACGTAGATGGTCGAGTGTGCTTTCTATAAGACGTAGATGGTCGAGTGTGCTTTCTATAAGACGTAGATGGCCGAGTGTGCTTTCTATAAGATGTAGATGGCCGAGTGTGCTTTCTATAAGACGTAGATGGTCGAGTGTGCTTTCTATATTGATGTAGCAGAGCCGAGTGTGCTTTCTATATTGATGTAGCAGAGCGAGTGTGCTTTCTATAAGACGTAGATGGTCGAGTGTGCTTTCTATAAGACGTAGATGGTCGAGTGGCTTCTATAGAGTAGAGTCGTGTGCTTTCTATAAGATGTAGATGGCCGAGTGTGCTTTCTATAAGACGTAGATGGTCGAGTGTGCTTTCTATATTGATTAGCAGAGCCGGTGCTTTCTATAGATGAGGGCCGAGTGTGCTTTCTATAAGACGTAGATGGTCGAGTGTGCTTTCTATATATGAGTAGCATGGTCGAGTGTGCTTTCTATAAGATCGTAGAGGCCGAGTGTGCTTTCTATATTGATGTAGCAGAGCCGAGTGTGCTTTCTATAAGACGTAGATGGTCGAGTGTGCTTTCTATAAGACGTAAGATGGTCGAGTGTGCTTTCTATAAGACGTAGATGCGAGTGTGCTTTCTATATTGATGTAGCAGAGCCGAGTGTGCTTTCTATAAGACGTAGATGGTCGAGTGTGCTTTCTATAAGACGTAGAGGGTCGATGTGCTTTCATAAGTAGAGGCCGAGTGTGCTTTCTATATTGATGTAGCAGAGCCGAGTGTGCTTTCTATAAGACGAAGATGGTCGAGTGTGGTTTCTATAAGACGTAGATGGCCGAGTGTGCTTTCTATATTGATGTAGGCAGAGCGAGTGTTGCTTTCTATAAGACGTAGATGGCCGAGTGTGCTTTCTATAGACGTAGATGGCCGAGTGTGCTTTCTATATTGATGTAGCAGAGCCGAGTGTGCTTTCTATAAGACGTAGATGGCCGAGTGTGCTTACTATATTGATGTAGCAGAGCCGAGTGTGCTTTCTATAAGACGTAGATGGCCGAGTGTGCTTTCTATAAGACGTAGCTGGCCGAGTGTGCTTTCTATAAGACGTAGTAGTCGAGTGTGCTTTCTATAAGACGTAGATGGTCGAGTGTGCTTTCTATAAGACGTAGATGGCCGAGTGTGCTTTCTATAAGACGTAGGTGGTCGGGTGTGCTTTTTATATGACGTAGATGGTCGAGTGTGCTTTCTATAAGACGTAGATGGTCGAGTGTGCTTTCTATAAGACGTAGATGGTCGAGTGTGCTTTCTATATTGATGTAGCAGAGCCGAGTGTGCTTTCTATAAGACGTAGATGGTCGAGTGTGCTTTCTATATTGATGTAGCAGAGCCGAGTGTGCTTTCTATAAGACGTAGAGGGCCGAGTGTGCTTTCTATAAGACGTAGATGGCCGAGTGTGCTTTCTATAAGATGTAGATGGCCGAGTATGCTTTCTATAAGACGTAGATGGCCGAGTGTGCTTTCTATAAGATGTAGATGGCCGAGTATGCTTTCTATAAGACGTAGATGGCGGAGTGTGCTTCTATAAGACGTAGATGGCCGAGTGTGCTTTCTATAAGACGTAGATGGTCGAGTGTGCTTTCTATAAGACGTAGATGGCCGAGTGTGCTTTCTATAAGACGTAGATGGTCGAGTGTGCTTTCTATATTGATGTAGCAGAGCCGAGTGTGCTTTCTATATTGATGTAGCAGAGCCGAGTTTGTTTTTGCAAAGCTTTTGCTATGGTGCATTATATATGGCAACCAACGCTGCTACAGACAAATAGCCAATGCCAATGTCATCCCGAAAGTTATTTCTGCATATTGCGCATTGTGCACACAGTGTACGCTGTGCTGGGACTGGGGAATAGCAGGGCGTTCGTGTGGTTTATAGACTGCCTGCTGCGTCTTATTAAAGGGCGAGGAGATGGGGCTGATTTATTTCTCACTTTCCCTCATTTCCCTATTAAACTGCCGCAGATCACACGTCGCCCCCGTCGCCCGCCAGCGCTATTTATTACGAATTAACAGATTGCAGCCAAATGAACAGTTAACGCCCCCCCTCCATATTTACAGCCTGTCATCGGCGCTAATACTTGAACTCACACATAACAGGATTATTTACTCATTAATTGGGATCTGATAGAAAACATTTCCAAACAGTCCTGACCTCCCAGTGCGGATGGGAGAAGTCTGCTGTTCCTCTGTTGTACCTCCTGGAAATTAGACTTTACCAGTTGTAGGGGTGTGGGGGGCTGGCATTCCACTGAAACTGTCCAGTCAGCGCTGAACGTGATCAGATACAGTCTTCTTATCAAGGAAATGTACAATTGTCAGTTTATTGATATATTTCCAGGCGCAATAATGGAGGAACAACACAAGGTAGAGGTGCAAAAAGATGCTCCTGAATCATTATTGCATTGGGAAAACAATTATTTACTAAAAGCAGATGTGGCGGAAAAGCTGACGCTACCCTTTAATGTAAGTGACAATGCCCTTGAGTGTCATAACACCCTGTCACATCGCATTTTATCGTCTGCCAAAAGATGGCGCAATATTCAGAGCAGGACACTGCCATTTAATGCCGAT
Source organism: Oophaga sylvatica (assembly GCA_033576555.1). NCBI lineage: Eukaryota > Metazoa > Chordata > Amphibia > Anura > Dendrobatidae > Oophaga > Oophaga sylvatica. Next base: position 424,321,206 of record JARQOD010000003.1, on the reverse strand, counting down.
GCCAAAAAGAAAGTGACATTGAGCATCAAAAAATCTATAAATTCGCCAAGAGATTGTTTTTCTCGAGAAACAAGTCTAAGAAACCACAAATCTCTGCACTGCAGTACTGTCACTTAGCCTCTAGGGGGAGCCAAACATTTCACTTTTTTGTGATCTGGATTTGGTAAGTGCAGAAAATAAACCAAATGTTAACAGATAGGACTAAAGCAATAACAGGAGGCAGGATTGTGATGAATAAAAGTGCCTTTCTGAGATAATTTCAGGGTAAGAAGCTCAGAAAATTTGGCTGAAAAATTGAAACATTCACTGGAAGCCTTACTATGTATAATCCCACCCAAGGGACTGAAAGGAACTTCAATCTACCCATACTGTAGCTTCTGGGTATCATACCGCTTCCCAAATGCAAGGAAATATTTTATTTTTTAAACCTCAGGTTCCTCCAAAGTCTGAAGTGGAACCACTGTGTGCGCCACCTAGTGGCCAGAACTCATTATATTTCAAATATGCAAAACTTCTGATCTCCAGGTATGACATCGCCACCTAGTGGTCAGAAATGTTTGGAAGATGGAAAACGTCTAACCTCGGTGTAAGATTTCGCCACCTATAGGTTAAAAATCATTGCACTAATTAATCAAACCTGATCTAAAGAAAAAGTGGAGTTTCAAACAAAAAAGTGGAATATGTATATATTTGTTTTTTAAGGGTCTTTAAAAATTAGGATTTTTAATTTGATGGTCATGAGAAAATATTTCTGCTGTGGTTCTGAAAAGTAGAATGCATCGAGATCATTGCTGTACTGAATGCAGTACTTGTAAGCTTCATGTTTAACCCTGCCACCTAGAGGGGAAAAAACATTATTCTGCAGAATTAAATGCTCATTGCCTTCATGTATGACACTGCCACCTGGAGGCCAAAAAAACATTTAGCTTCTAAACTATAGTCTTTATAGCTACTAGGTGCAGCACTGACACCTACCTGCAATAAAGTTGTACTGCATGTTTTAATTCTAGCAGTGTGTATGTGTTGTGTGTGCATCTATGTATGTGTGATGTGTGTGGTATGCATCTATATATGTGGGTATGTATACAGTACACACCAAAAGTTTGGACACACCTTCACAATCAAAGATTTTTCTGTATTTTCATGACTATGAAAATTGTAAATTCACACTGAAGGCATCAAAACTATGAATTAACACATGTGGAATTATATAACTTTACAAAAAAGTGTGAAACAACTAAAAATATGTTTATATTCTAGATTCTTCAAAGTAGCCACCTTTTGCTTTGATTACTGCTTTGCACACTCTTGGCATTCTCTTGATGAGCTTCAAGAGGTAGTCACCGGGAATGGTTTTCACTTCACAGGTGTGCCCTGTCAGGTTTAATAAGTGGGATTTCTGGCCTTATAAATGGGGTTGGGACCATCAGTTGTGTTGTGCAGAAGTCTGTGGATACACAGCTGATAGTCCTACTGAATAGACTGTTAGAATTTGTATTATGGCAAGAAAAAAGCAGCTAAGTAAAGAAAAACGAGTGGCCATCATTACTTTAAGAAATGAAGGTCAGTCAGTCCGAAAAATTGGGAAAACTTTAAAAGTGTCACCAAGTGCAGCTGCAAAAACCATCAAGAGCTACAAAGAAACTGGCTCACATGAGGACCGCCCCAGGAAAGGAAGACCAAGAGTCACCTCTGCTTCTGAGAATAAGTTTATCTGAGTCACCAGCCTCAGAAATCGCAGCTCAGATGTAGAGACCAGGTCAATGCCACACAGAGTTCTAGCAGCAGACACATCTGTACAACAACTGTCAGGCTGTGTTTCCATGGTACGGAAACACAGCGCTATGGACGGAGCGGAAATTCCGCTCCGTCCTAAGCCCCGCCCCCTTCTGATCGCGCGCTCATTCCGGATGTGTTAGGACACCTTCGGAACACATCCGGAATGATCGCAGGGCTGCATAGACCTGTATTATTTCCCTTGCGGCGACGCAGCGTCGCCGCAAGGGACTAGGACATGCTGCGGTCTGAAAAGACGCGCCGCATGTCCGGATACGCAGGTCTTCCGCCTGCGTGTTTTGCAGCATAGTGGAGACGGGATTTCTTGAAATCCCCTCCACTATGCTGTAACATCTGGACACTGCGTGTTTGTCGCTGCGCCAACGCACAGCGTCAAACACGCAGCCAATCCGGACTGTTTCCTGATAGTGGAAACATACCCTTAAGAGGAGACTTTGTGCAGCAGGCCTTCATGGTAATATAGCTGCTTGGAAACCACTGCTAAGGACAGGCAACAAGCAGAAGAGACTTGTTTGGGCTAAAGAACATAAGTAATGGACATTAGACCAGTGGAAATCTGTGCTTTGGTCTGATGAGTCCAAATTTGAGATCTTTGGTTCCAACCACCGTGTCTTTGTGCGACGCAGAAAAGGTGAACAGATGGACTCTACATGATTGGTTCCCACCGTGAAGCATGGAGGAGGTGTGTGAGTGTGTGATGATGGGGGTGCTTTGCTGGTGACACTGTTGGGGATTTATTCAATATTGAAGGCATACTGAACCAGCATGGCTACCACAGCATATTGCAGCGGCATGCTATTCCATCCGGTTTGCGTTTAGTTGGACCATCATTTTTTTTTCAACAGGGCAATGACCCCAAACACACCTCCAGGCTGTGTAAGGGTTATTTGACCAAGAAGGAGAGTGATGGGGTGCTACACCAGATGACCTGGCCTCCACAATCACCAGACCTGAACCCAATCGAGATGGTTTGGGGTGAGCTGGAGCAGAGTGAAGGCAAAAGGCCAACAAGTGCTAAGCATCTCTGGGAACTCCTTCAAGACTGTTGGAAGACCATTTCCAGTGACTACCTCTTGAAGCTATATATATTTTGTATATCTGTGTGTTTTGTATGTGTTGTATATTTATGCATGTTGGTTGTGTGTTTTATGTGTATGTTGTGTATCTATGGATGTGTACATATGTGTGCATGTGTTGTGTGTATGTGTACATATTTATGTATGTGTATGTTGTATATGCGATATGTGTATGTGTTTATGTTGTATATATGTTGTGTATGGATGTGTTTGTTGTGTATCTGTGTATGTATGTGTTTTTGTATGAGTACTATTTGTGTATGTATTGCGATGAGTATATGTGTACCTGTGTATGTGTTTTGTATGTCTGTTGTGTATCTATGAATGTGTTGTGTATGCATAGATGTGTGAGTATGTACCTGTGTAAGGTTGTGTGTGATGTGTGTGTAATATTTATGGATGTGTGTTGTACATATTTTGTGTCTTTGTGTTGTGTATCTGTGTCCGTGTTGTGTGTCTGAGTTATGTGTGTGTCTATTTTGTGTCTGTATTGTCTTTGTGTGTGTTGAGTCTGTGTTGTGTCTGTTGTGTGTGCTTGATTGTGTGTCTGGTGTGTGTGGTGTGGTCTGTGTTGGTGTCTGTGTTGTGTCTGTGTTGTGTTGTGTATGTTTGTGTTGTGTTGTGTGTCTGTGTTTTGTGTCTGTTGTGTTGTGTGTCTGTGTTGTGTTGTGTCTGTGTTGTGTTGTGTGTTCTGTGTTGTTGTCTTGTTGTGTGTCTTGTGTTGTTATGTCTGTGTTGTGTGTCTTGTTGTGGTCTGTGTTGTTGTGTCTGTGTTGTGTGTCTGTGTTGTGTATGTTGTGTTTGTGTATCTGTGTCTGTGTTGTGTGTCTGTGTTGTGTGTTTGTGCTGTTGTGTCTGTGTTGTGTGTCTGTTGTGGTTTGTTGTGTGTCTGTGTTGTGTGTCTGTGTTGTGTTGTTTATGTTGTGTTGTGTGTCTCTGTTGTGTGTGTTGTGTTGTCGTGTTGTGTGTTGTTGTTGTGTATCTGTGTCTGTGTTGTGTGTGTTGTTGTGTCTGTGTTGTGTACAGTCATGGCAAAAGTTTTGAGAATGACACAAATATTATATTTTCACATGATCTGTGCCTCTGGTTTTTGTGTGTTTGACAGATGTTTTATCACAGACAGAATATAATAATTGAAACATATGTACAATTATATTGACAGTTAGGGTATGCCACACTCAAAATTATCGTAACGGATCGCTAAAAACGTCACTATTTAGCGATCCGTTAGCGATATTTTCAGTGCGGCAGCTTCCAGCGACGAGCTTCTGCTGTGATCTCGCTCGTCGCTGGAATCGCTCCGGCCTATTTCATCGCTGGCGCTCCCGTGGTAAGTATCTAATCGCTGTGTGCACCTTCTTAGCGTTAGCGTACTTTTGACCGCTAAGTCGTTAAGAAGATCGCTAACGGCGATAGCTCGTTAACTATATCGCTAAATGCGGCAGCATTTAGCGATATAGAAACAATCCGCTAGCGATCTCATAGTAGCAACGCTAACGAGATCGCTAGCGGGATCGAGTAGTGTGCAGTACTTAGAATGAGTTAATGCAGCAAGTCAATATTTGCAGTGTTGACCCTTCTTCTTCAGGACCTCTGCAATTCTCCCTGGCATGCTCTCAATCAACTTCTGGACCAAATCCTGACTGATAGCAGTCCATTCTTGCACAATCAATGCTTTCATTTTGTCAGAATTTTTAGGTTTTTGTTTGTCCACCCGTCTCTTGATGATTGACCACAAGTTCTCAATGGGTTAAGATCTGGGGAGTTTCCAGGCCATGGACCCAAAATCTCTGTTTTGTTCCCTGAGCCATTTAGTTATCACCTTTGCTTTATGGCAAGGTGCTCCATCATGCTGGAAAAGGCATTGTTGATCACCAAACTGCTCTTGGAGGGTTGGGAGAAGTTGCTCTTGGAGGACATTCTGGTACCATTCTTTATTCATGGCTGTGTTTTTAGGCAAGACTGTGAGAGAGCCGATTCCCTTGGCTGAGAAGCAACCCCACACATGAATGGTTTCAGGATGCTTAACAGTTGGCATGAGACAAGACTGGTGGTAGCGCTCACCTTGTCTTCTCCGAATGAGGCGTTTTCCTGATGTCCCAAACAATCGAAAAGGGGATTCATCAGAGAAAATTACTTTACCCAGTCCTCAGCAGTCCACTGCCTGTACCTTTTGCAGAATATCAGTCTGTCCATGATGTTTTTTCTGGAGAGAAGTGGCTTCTTTGCTGCCCTCCTTGACACCAGGCCTTGCTCCAAGAGTCTCCGCCTCACAGTGCGTGCAGATGCACTCACACCTGCCTGCTGCCATTCCTGAGCAAGCTCTGCACTGCTGGTAGCCCGATCCCGCAGCTGAAACACTTTTAAGAGACGGTCCTGGCGCTTGCTGGTCTTTCTTGGGCGCCCTGGAGCCTTTTTGGCAACAATGGAACCTCTCTCCTTGAAGTTCTTGATGATGCGATAGATTGTTGACTGAGGTGCAATCTTTCTAGCTGCGATACTCTTCCCTGTTAGGCCATTTTTGTGCATTGCAATGATGACTGCACGTGTTTCTTTAGAGATAACCATGGTTAACAGAAGAGAAACAATGATGCCAAGCACCAGCCTCCTTTTAAAGTGTCCAGTGGTGTCATTCTTACTTAATCATGACAGATTGATCTCCAGCCATGTCCTCATCAACACCCACACCTGTGTTAATGGAGCAATCACTGAAAAGAGGTTAGCTGGTCCTTTTAAGGCAGGGCTGCAATGATGTTGAAATGTGTTTTGGGGGATAAAGTTCATTTTCTAGCCAAATATTGACTTTGCAAGTAATTGCTGTTAAGCTGATCACTCTTTATAACATTCTGGAGTATATGCAAATTGCCATTAGAAAAAGTGAAGCAGTAGACTTTGTAAAAATTAATATCTGTGTCATTCTCAAAACTTTTGGCCATGACTGTATGTTGTGTTGTGTGTTTGTGCTGTGTGTCTGTGTTGTATGTCTGTGTTGTGTGTCTGTGTTGTGTGTCTGTTGTGTGTCTGTGTTGTGTGTCTGTGTTGTGTTGTGTGTCTGTGTTGTGTGTCTGTGTTGTGTATGTTGTGTTGTGTGTCTGTGTTGTGTATGTTGTGTGTGTTGTGTGTTGTGTTGTGTTGTGTGTCTGTGTTGTGTATGTTGTGTTGTGTGTCTGTGTTGTGTTGTGTGTCTTTGTGTGTTGATCTGGGTTCCAGATGTCTAATACTCTGCAATAATTTGCCCTTTTCCCTGCAAGATAACAATAGGACTCTCGATGACTGCAGATCTCCTCCTTTGTGATCTCCTCCTCTGTGATCTCCATGAAAGCAGCGATATGGGGGGAGATAACAGGCGCTGACTTCTGAGGGACGCGTGCGGTAACACTTCGCAGTGAATTGCGCGCTGTGCGCTTGTTGACATTCTCTTATGGCAGTTGCATCTGAATCATTTATTAGCGCTCACCAGAGAGTGCGGTGTCATGTAAGGAAGATGAGGGGGAAGAAAACAAATCAAAGCCGAGAATCTGCTGCAAAACATACCACCGGACATTCGTGGATGAACCGGGGCTGTTGCCTGGCAACTGAACCAAAGCTTTAATATTGCAGGATGGGGCTGTAGCCTTGGGGTTATATTAGTTTCTGCAACTGCAGCTCCATCCAAAATTTATAAAGAACTCGAGTAACAATCGTGTCTCCAACATCTGCCTGAAACTGGCAGTAATAATACATCGCAGCCTAAAATTCACCTGCAGCTATTCTGTAATGGCCACATGACAGCCCACATTCTAGAGTAACAGGAAAGATTCTTCACTGGAACTTTCCTACTTGGTCTAAAAGCCGCTGTTCTCCTGAATCCGGCGATGTTTTTCTCTTGTTCCTGCGCCTTTCTGTTCCTGAGTTATGAACCCTTCTTCACTTCATATAAATCTAGTCCTTTCAGTCAAGTGGGAGTGACCTTCAGCCCTTCCTGTGGGCGTGTTCTTGAAGAGCATGCCCAGTTGTCTAAAAAGATTACATGGAAGAAGTGGTCGTATCTCAGGAACGGAGAGATGCAGAAACAAGAGAAGAACATTGCCGGATTCAGGAGAACAGCGGCATTTACAAGGAGTAAAAAAAAATACATATTTCTGATAATTGAACAATCCTCTTGCACCTCTATAAACGATGGCATATCATGAGGGGTTCAACCCTTGGAACTCCATGAATTTGAGAAAAAAAGAGTTTCAGTGCAACTTCTCCTTCATGGTGTTATTTACCTGTCCCAGCTCTGGGGCCAGACTTTGCTCCTTTCTCCTATGGCTGGCACTGTGCCGGTTTACTATGGCAACCCAGCAAACACTATTGACATTATCTACAAAACTTTTTAACGCCACCTCAGGCAGTTGCCTGAGTATTCAGGAAAGTATAGCACATTACTACCATGTGGTTTTTTTTAGGAGAAGGCTTTATTTTCCTCCAGACTTTGCTCCAGCCAGCTGGTTAATTATCCTCCTTGCAACTCCTGTCTCCTTTCCAGCATTCTACATCCTAACTCGATCTTGGTGTTGTTCACACTTTCAGCTCTACTGCAATACTGGTGCTATTTACTTTACGCTGCAGTTCCTGATTATATATAGGTCTCTGCTTGTCCTGTGGTTAACCATATGTCTGCAGCAAGTTACTGATAGTATACACTTCTCAACTGCTCCTATATTTAACTGCCCTCCAGCTGCGTTCACTTCCCTTGTCCATCAGTCATCCTACATGTCCTGCTGTCTTGGTCCTCCTTAATCCACATGCTGTCCATTTCCGCAGCATCAGTGACTCCAGTCCGTGCTGATCACCCTAACCTATGGCTTAGAGGCTCCACATTGCTAGGTGAGCCCTTAACACACCCAATTTTGGGGGAGAAGTGCACCCTTTGTTTAGTTTTTGTTGGGTTCTTTTGCCTGTTTTACGTTTGTGCCTGAAGGTACTGCCACACTAAACAATCCCGCTAGCGATCACAATAACGACGCATACTAATGCGATCGCTAGCGGGATTGTTTCTATATCGCTAAATGCGGTCACATTTAGCGATATAGTTAACGACGCTATCGCCGTTAGCGATCTTCTTAACGACTTTAGCGGTACAAAAGTACCGCTAAATCGCTAAGAAAAGGTGCCACACAGCGATAAGATACTTACCCAGCGGGAGCGCCGACGAGAAAATAGGGTCCGGAACGATTCCAGCGACGAGCGAGATCACAGCAGGAAGCTCGTCGCTGGAAGCTGCCGCACTGAACAATATCGCTAACGGGATCGCTAAATAGTGACGTTTTTTAGCGATCCCGTTAGCGATATTGTTTAGTGTGGCATACCCTTGATTCTTCTTTTAATTAGCACTTTTTTAAAGCCTGCTGTTTGTGTTTGCTGTAAGATGCCCAAGCGAGATAGTCGTGGATGAGCTTCTGTTCACACTCGCTTTGGCGTCTAAAGCCACCACGCTCCTGTCAAGTTCCTAACAGTGCTGGCGAACTGCCAGGGCTGAACAGGGTGACTTGTGACTTACCCACACCACGGGGAAGCCCGGGGTTAAATGCTCTGAGGAAAGCTCAGACCAATGGGACCTGAGCAGTGCAGTGAGATCAGAAGCTGAGAGAAGCAGGGAGCAGAAGGACCTGCGATCATGTGACCACAGGGGGCGGGGCTTAGTGTCCTGCTGCTGGAGATGTCTGCAGGATGCTACAGGGACCCTGGAGCAGGGAAAAGAGACCTCTGACACCAGGGAAAGTACGGGGAATAAGAGAGAGACAGAATCCAAAACAAGCCGAGGTCAGTAAAGGAGAGAGCTAACGCAGTACACAAGGAGCAGGCAGAGGATAGTCAGAACGTAGCTTAAGGTCATACACAGAGATTTCAACGCAGTACAGGAGGGACGAGCAGAACACTTAAACGGGAATAGAACCAAGATCAAAACCAGACAAGCATACAGTAGCACAGGCACAAAGCACAACAGGGTCACAAACACTCAGCCAAGGGTCAAAGTATAAGCGACTAGGACTGACCCAACAATGAGGCTATAAGAAGCCTCCCAGAATGAGGCCGTCCAGATTAACCTTTGAACTACCTCATCCCACAAACTAAGCAGATCATGACAGTACCCCCCTCTTAACGGGGGGCCTCTGGACCCCCAGGTTTCCCTGGATGCCTGGCATGGAAGGCACGAACCAGACGGTCAGCATGTATCGCTCTGGCTGGTACCCAAGATCGCTCTTCCGGACCATACGCCCTCCAATGTACCAAATACTGTAAAGACCCCCGCACCCGCCTGGAATCCACAATATGTTGAACTTCAACTCCATATGTCCCTCAACCAAGATTGGAGGAGGAGGAACTTCAGTATCCTCCCTCACGGCCCCCAAGGGTTTAAGTAAGGATCTATGAAAAACATTATGGAGTTTTAAGGAGGGAGGAAGGCGGAGGCGGTAGGTTACCGGGTTCACTACTTTGATGAGTTCATAGGGGCCAATAAATTTAGGCCCCAATTTAGCAGAGGGCAAACGAAGATTTATATTTCGTGTGGACAGCCACACCTTATCCCCACAACACAGAGTCTGAACAGAGTCCCTTCTCCTATCTGCAAAACATTTATATTTCTCTTGAGCCTTGGAGATATTTAAACAAACCTTTTTCCAAAGATCTTTGAGACGATTGACCCCATCCTCTGCCCCCGGACAACCAGAATCTATACAAGAAAATTCGCCAAAATGAGGATTCATCCCATAATTAATCAAAAATGGTGACCTACCGGTAGATTGGTTTACCCTGTTGTTGAAGGCGAATTCTGCTAATGGTAAGGCATCAGACCAGTCGCTTTGCAGGGTAGAAGTTAAGCACCGAAGAATCTGTTCAAGCGGCTGGTTGGTGCGTTCTGTTTGTCCGTTGGTTTCTGGGTGATACGCTGAGGAAAAAGACAGAGATATCCTCAATTTTTGCAGAAAGCCCGCCAGAATTTAGACACAAACTGAGTCCCTCTATCTGACACAATATTAGTGGGGACCCCGTGTAAGCGTACCACCTGGGACAGGAAATGCCTAGAGAGCGTCTCTGCTGAGGGTAAACTTGGCATGGGTTCAAAATGTGCCAACTTAGAAAACCTGTCCACCACTACCCAATTTACAGTATTACCACGGGATGATGGAAGATTGGTGATGAAGTCCATGGACAAGTGAGTCCATGGCCTTCCTGGGACTGGCAAAGGCACCAATTCCCCTGCCGGCCGGCAGCTAGAGCTCTTGGAACGGGCACATATCCCACATGCTGTGACATGTTTCTTGATATCCGGAGCCATTAAAGGTCATCAGAAGACCCTTGCCACTGCTTCCCGTGTGGCAGCAATACCAGGGTGTGCACTCAACTTTGAATCATGGAACTCCCACAGGAGTTTGTTGCGCAAATGCTGCGGGACAAACAACTTGTCAACAGGTTTGGAACTTGGAGCCAAAGATTGAGCACCCACAATCTCTCGCTCCAATTCCGACGACACCTCGTCAATCACAAGATTGGGTTGAAGAATGGGGGACGGCGGATCGGGGGCGGACAATGGCTCAAAACTACGCGATAAGGCATCAGCCTTTACATTCTTAGACCCTGGCCGAAAGGTTATAGAAAACTGAAATCTGGAGAGAAAAAGTGACCAGCGGGCTTGCCTGGGAGTCAGTATTTTAGCAGATTTAATGTATTCTAAATTTTTATGGTCAGTGATAACCATAATAGGGTGAGTTGCCCCCTCCAAAAAGTGCCTCCATTCCTCGAACGCCAACTTAATAGCCAGAAGCTCTCTGTTGCCTACGTCATAATTTTTCTCCGCCGGAGAAAATTTCTTAGAAAAATAAGCGCAAGGCCTGAGATTAGTCAGAGAAGCTGGACCTTGCGACAGAACTGCGCCCACCCCCACCTCAGAAGCATCCACCTCAACCACGAATGGTCTGGACGGATCCGGTTGGACCATGATAGGAGCAGTTGAGAAACAGTTTTTAAGCGTTAGAAAGGACTGTTTAGCTAACGAGGATCAGTTTCTGACATCTGCCCCTTTACGAGTCAGGTCCGTGAGCGGCTTAGTCACCTGAGAAAAACCTTTAATAAACTTGCGATAATAATTCGCAAATCCCAAGAAGCGCTGGAGCCCCCTAAGGTCCCGGGGCTGGACCCACTCCACAATGGCTTGCACCTTCTTGGGATCCATGCGAAACCCCTGAGGAAAAATTATCAGACCTAGAAATGACAACTCCTGAACAAAAAATTAACATTTCTCTAATTTGACGTACAATTGGTTTTCCCTGAGCCTTTGAAGTACAGTTTTGACATGCAACAAATGGGAAACTCTATCAACAGAATATATCAGGATATCATCTAGGTATACCACTACAAAACAGCCTATTAGATCCGAAAATACCACATTGATAAAATTTTGAAACACTGCGGGAGCATTGGTGAGCCCAAACGGCATTACTAGATTCTCAAACAACCCCTCAGACGTAAGAAAAGCAGTTTTCCACTCGTCCCCTTCTCGTATTCTTATTAAGTTGTAAGTCCCCCTCAGATCCAGTTTAGAAAACCATTTGGAGCCAGAAAGCTGGTTACAGAGATCAGGAATCAATGGTAGGGGATATGTGTTCCTGACAGTAATTTTATTTAGTTCTCGAAAGTCGAGGCAGGGACGTAGGCCGCCATCTTTCTTCTTAACAAAGAAAAACCCCGCTGCCACCGGGGATACTGAGGGTCTTATGTGCCCCTTACGGAGGCTCTCAGAAATGTACTGTTTCATAGCTAGGCGCTCGGGGCCTGACAGATTGAACAGGCGAGCTTTGGGCAATTTGGCTCCAGGAATCAGATCGATGGCACAATCAAATGGCCTATGAGGGGGTAACGCCTCAGCCTCACTCTCAGAGAACATGTCCTCAAAGTCTCTCAGGTACTCCGGAATACCCTCCAGACTGTAGAAGACACAGAGAAAGGTTTAGCGAATTTCACACAACAAATTGATTTATGGTAACAGTCAGCACACTTGGACCCCCATTTAACAATCTCCACAGATTCCCAGTCAATAACTGGGTTATGGCACCGAAGCCACGGCATGCCCAGCACCAGCCCTGCGGGCAATTTGTCCATGACAAAACATTCAATCTCCTCCACGTGGGAAGAAGCAATTTTTAACACAAACTTTTCAGAAACGGAAAGGATCCCAGTTCGGGTAAGAGGAGATGAGTCGATGGCCACGACCTTAAGTGGGGTATGAAGCCTGACTGTCCCTATCTGGTGTTGGGAAACGACATCAGAGCTGACCAGGTGGAGTGATGAACCACTGTCCACCAGTGCTGTAGAGAAACAACGGACATTGTCTACCAACAGTTCAATCCTTAGCAAAACTTTAGGACATGAGGAAGAAAGTACCTGAAGGTCTGGGCAGCCTCCTCGACCACTACCCAGACCTAGTCGTTTCCCATCGCTTTGAGGGATGATGGGCATGAGGGGCAATCCTTTCTCCAATGACCAGACTCCCCGCAATAAAAACAGAGTTGCTTCTCCCGACGGCGTTGCCTCTCCTTCTCCTTGACCGAAATGGCGCCAATCTCCATGGGTTCAGGAGCGACACCGGTCTCTTTGCTGCCAGCGAATAGGGAAGTCTCGGACTGCATGATACCCCTAGCCCGCAGCCTGCGGTCCATACGAACGGCCTGAGTTATGGCATCCTCCAAAGTGTCAGGTGGTGGATGGAGAGCCAAAGAATCTTGGAGGCGTTCGGACAGACCTCTGCTGAATAAGTCCCGGAGGGCGGCATCATTCCATGAGACCTCCGCTGCCCAACTTGCAACTCCGCACAGAACCACTCAGCCGTGCATTTACCCTGACACACACTCATGACCATATCTTCAGCCATACGTACTCTGTCAGGCTCATCATATATGCGGCCCAAGGCCTCAAAGAAGGCATCGACTGTCATTTTCTCGGGGGCAGTGGGAGACAGAGAAAAAGCCCAAGCTTGGGGGGCTCCCCGGAGTAGAGAAATAACGACTCCCACCCTCTGAAATTCGTCCCCAGAGGAACGGGGCCTCAAAGAAAAAGAAAGCTTACATCCCTCCCTGAAGGACCTAAACTCCCTTTTATCCCCTGAAAAGGAGTCAGGCAATCTGACCGGAGATTCAGGGGATACCATAGATACATCCCTACTCCCGGAGCCAAGGGACCCTGCCGCAACGGCCCCCTGCGCGGTGTCCACCAACTGCTGTTGGGTATGGTCCATCGTGCGCTGTTCCACATTAAGCTCTAGGAACATTTGAGTTAGTTGTTTCACCTCCTTGGCCAAAGCCTGCAGGGGATCCATGCTGTTAATTACTCAACTTTCCCCAAAAAAAAAAAAAAAAAGTGCGGTCGCTTATAATGTCAAGTTCCTAACAGCGCAGGCGAACTGCCAGGGCTGAACAGGGTGACTTGTGACTTACCCACACCACGGGGAAGCCCGGGTTAAATTCTGTGAGGAAAGTTCAGACCGATGGGACCTGAGCAGTGCAGTGAGATCAGAAGCTGAGAGAAGCAGGGAGCAGAAGGACCTGCGATCATGTGACCACAGGGGGCGGGGCTTAGCGTCCTGCTGCTGGAGATGTCTGCAGGATGTTACAGGGACCCTGGAGCAGGGAAAGTACGGGGAATAAGAGAGAGACAGAATCCAAAACAAGCCGAGGTCAGTAAATGAGAGAGCTAACGCGGTACACAAGGGGCAGGCAGAGGATAGTCAGAACGTAGCTTAAGGTCATACACGGAGCTTTCAACGCAGTACAGGAGGGACAAGCAGAACACTTAAACGGGAACAGAACCAAGATCATAACCAGACAAGCATACTGTAGCACAGGCACAAAGCACAACAGGGTCACAAACACTCAGCCAAGGGTCAAAGTATAAGCGACTAGGACTGACCCAACAATGAGGATATAAGAAGCCTCCCAGAATCCCAGAATGAGGCCGTCCAGATTAACCTCTGAACTACCTCATCCCACAAACTAAGCAGATCATGACAGCTCCCAGCCCCTGTGTACCACTGTGTGTGGAGCGCATCACACTTCAGGGCTGTAGGCCTCTTCTGACTCCAGGAATCCCTCTTCTGGAACCAGGGCAGCAATCAATCCAGGAGACACGAGGTTCATAAAAACATCCAAATTTTTACTTGGTGACTGGAAGGCAGGCAGGTATAGAGGATAAGGCCCAACAGGTTGTCCTCTTTCCCAGAGGTACCGGATACAACTTCAAGCCTGGTTCTCGGTATAGAACATTCCTTTTACTATCTTCTCTAGCTCTAGGGGATCTTCTCAATTTATGGCAGTATATCTGGATTCCATCTCACTCCGCCTCTTAAAGTTTGGGTCCAATTTCTCCTGCAGCTTCACAGGCAGAATGTGCCTTCAGGGCCCGGCCTCTATCTCGAGGAACCCAGGCTGGCAAAAGGGAACTCATGCGGAGGGGTTCTCTGGCAAACCACTGCCCCGAGGTTCTCGGCTCACGTTGTCCCTAGCATCTGTCACTGCTCACAACTCACTCAACAAACTTTTCAATTCCTGAACTTGGTAATAACCCTCTGTTCCCCCCTCCCAATCTTTTCTGGCTTCCCCCCAATCTTGGCTTGGCTGTGACAACTTGTGACCATTAGTTATTACAGCCCACAGGGGAATTACAATTGTTATTACAAGCAAACACACCAGGAACAAAACAATATTCACATTCTACACCACAGTAGCATTGAAGTCTTCAGGGTGAACACGGCAGCTGGTCCATCTCCCTACATTTCCTCCTTCTTTAATGATGGTCGTCCTCGAACACCCGGAAAAACATTCAAAACATCATGGCATAAAATCAAACAAAAACAAACATTAATTCTTTGCTTCTCTGGAAGGCAGATGTTTTCTTTCCTGTTTCTTCTGGTCAGCCTAACCCCGGTCCCACTTGGTTGGGACACTGGAACCAAGTGTCCATGCCCATATTTGACAGAAGCCCACAGGCCAACACAACAGCATCCCTTCCTGTCCAATGGCACAATCCTCAAGGTTATCTGGCTGGAACATCCGGTCCTCCATTCTCCCCCTTCCCCAAATGTTGTTTCTTACGACCAGGACACAGTCCATGGGAGGTACAGTCCATTGTTACCCACTAGCCCATAGAATGGGGGCACAGTCCATATAGAACAAAGTCCATAGTGGCATTGGGACAATGTCCCCAGCTGGTAGGGCAAGGTAGCTGGCGAAGGGTGCAGAACCTCCTCGCAGCACAAAGTCCCTCAACCAGCAGGGAAGGGGCAAACCAAACCTTTGGCTGTCTGCGGCCAACAACAAGGAGTCCTGGACAGATGGGTCCTAGACCCGCCGAAACATTTGTCATCCTGGCATTCCAAGCTGCTCCAGACAAATGTGCAGCAAGCACAACACGTACTTCAACATCAGACTCTGTTTTCCTCACTGGTCCTCAGGCTTTTCTCTAGAGGACTCGATGACCTTCACCGAGAGATCACACTGCTGCACTTCAGCATCAGGCCACATGCCTGTAACTCTCTTCACCTCAGTATGGCTTGTGACAGGAACTGGTACCTCTTGGGATGACACCTTCTCACTCGGCACCAACATCCCACCAGACGGGGAAGCGATCACTTACTCCATGAAGTTGTCCTTCAGCCCCTTCTCATGAGAGCCATCAATTTCCATAGCCGACCGTGGCCTCTTGCCCCATCGGGACTGTTCAGCTGGGCCCGGGCCACCTCCGCATTCAAATTCACTCATGTGGCAAGATGTACACACCCCAGGTTGGGGTTTACATCCGGCATCTGGGACTGTGGGTCTCCAGGCACTTGGACCTGTCACGGCCTGCAAACCAGGCTACCATCTATGGCTCCGGCTCAGACTGGACCCTTTCCAGCAGGCCGCCTGGTCTCAACTTCTTGTCTATCTGCAGCAGCTGGCACACTCGTCCTCGGTCAGCCTTCTCCTCTGCCCACTCAGACTGGGACAGCATCAGATGCCACTCTATTACTTCACGTTCTCCCAGTGGCTTACAACTCTTGAGTGGAGACGTCTCTTTCACCTCCAGAGGCCCATCATGTACCTGCTTTTTACTGGCTGGAGTCCACCCCGACTCACCATAGCTCACTTTATCAGACTTATAAATTCCCATTCGTGCCCCTCCGGCACAATCTGATCACACCAGCAGTAAATTCAGTACTCACGGACCACCTTCTGCGTGACCTCTCCACGGCCTCTTTCCACCGCTTTTCTGGCCTTCATCGCTGCCGCCGCACTGCTGGGTGTTTTCTCTCCCAGAGCAGAGGGCATCTCTTGCTCCGCTTCCATCTCTTCCTCGCTAATGTCCAAAGGGCAGTAGGGAGACTCGCTAGTGTTTCACCCACTCTGCACCATTGTTGCTCAGGGCTCACCACTTCACTTCTCACTCATTGTGTATTAAGGAGAAAATGGTACCAGTTACTTTATGGTGACACGCTTCCTGTGCGTCTGGCTCTGCCTTTTCCTAGGCCAAACTACTGACTTGACGGCTGCTTCACACTTTACTCTCAGTAGCTCCACCTTCAGACACCCCTCCTTCCATCGCTATCTTTCACACAGTGGGCCATACCTCACACTGCGCTGTTCTGTTCTCCAGAATGTACATCCCATTCCTGGTTGAACTCTGGCTGCTGGGCACATCTTTATTCGGGCCATCATTCGAGGGGGCTGGACACATTTTCGTGCTCTCGGTCGCCCTCACGCCCATGATAGGCTGCTCTTCTCCTTCTCTTCAGCGCCACCATTGCCATTCTGGAGTCCATTCTTTTGGCCGCCATCTTGGGCTGCATGTTTTCCAGTACTCTTCCACCTGTATCATAAGCCATATCTTCCCCGCTTTCTTCATGCGAGGCACTCACATCCTACCAGCTGTGCCAAATGTAAGACACCCATGTGAGGTAGTCATGGTTGAGCTTCTTTTCCCACTCACTTCGGCATAATACAAACAACACATGTCCCAGCCCCAGTGTACCGATGTGTGTGGGGTGCATCACACTTACTTCAGGGCCGCAGACCTTTTCTTCTGACTCCAGGAATCCCTCTTCTGTAACTAGGGCAGTAATCAATCCAGGAGACACGAGCTTCATAAAAACAACCAAACTTTTACATGGTGACTGGCAGTATTTTTTACAGGCAGGTGTAGAGGATAAGGCCCAACTGGTTGTCATCTTTCCCAGAGGTACCAGACACAACTTCAACCCTGGTTCTCGATATAGGTAGAACATCCCTTTTACTATCTTCTCTAGCTCTAGGGGATCTTCTCCTTTTCTGGTAGTATATCTGGATTCCAACTCAGTCCACCTCTTAGAAATTGAGTCCAATTTCTCCACCAGCTGCGCCTTCAGTATGCGACCCCGGGCTCCGACATCGATAATGAGGTTCTCAGGCTGGCAAAAGGGGACTTGTGTAGAGGGGTTCTCTGGCAAATCACTGCCCCAAGGTTCTAGGCTCACGCTGTCCCTAGCAGCCACTGACCTCAGCCTACTGCTTGTCACTGCTCACAGCTCACTCAACAAACTCATCACTTCCTGAACTTGGCAATAACCCTAAATGTCCCCTCCCCCAATCTGGGCTGGCTGTTAACTCTCACACTGCCTCTATGCCTGCAGCTGGTCCATCTCCCTACATTGCCATTTTTATATTTGCCTTTGTGACTGGGGTTTTTATTTTTTTAGATATTTTCAGCTGATTCATTCACTGGAACTAGTTAAAGACAAGTTGATTTTTGCCAAATAGAGTGATTTGCACCCATGACAGTTATGGTGCAATTTCTGCACCACTTAACAGAACCAGAAACGTTTTGCACTAAAAAATTGCAACACCGGTCAAAGACAAAAAATAAGGACAATTTTTATTTTGCCTAAAATTTATGGACCACATGCACCATTCAAAATAATTTGGCATAAAAAAAGCTTAAACGAATAGGCAAAAAAGAAAAGTGTATGAAATTAACCTAAATGGTTATGAGAATAAAACATATATAAAAATGCACTTACTGCTAATATCATTGGTGGTATAGTGGTCTGTCAGTCCTAATTTGATGCAAGATGCAGGTTGAAAGATGTTTTGCTCCAGAAGATTTGTGGGATAAATTCCTCACTGGGTAAGAAGAATTTAAAAGATGAGTGAAAATTTATAGCACCACTGGTTATAGGTGGAACAGAATAGTGAAGTACGTACGGACAAATGTACAGATGTACTTACTTAAATTGTCATTAGTGGTATAGTCTGCCGATAATCCATATAAGAAATTTGCTTGTAGAAAGCGTAATGATAGGGGATACTATCCCCCTTATGGTTTTGTGCAAATGAATTTCCCACTAACGAAAAAGATTTATATTTTCACTAGATGGTGGCCTGATTTTAACGCATCAGGTATTCTAGAATATGTATGTAGTTTATTTATGAAGATTTAAGAATAATGCTTGCACCGCTGATCTCCCGACGATAGCGGTGACGTGCGTGGTTCAAATCCTGCGCCAATTCGCAGCCGGACTGCGCCTGTCGCTGATTGGTCGCATCTGGCCAAACGTGACCAATCAGCGACGCGGTATTTCCATTACAGACAGACAGACAGAATTAGACGATTATATAGTAGATTAGTAATGATGATAGGAGAATAGATGCAGTTCAAATCTGTTCGTATAAATCAGGGGTGGGGAATATTTTTTCTGCCAAGGGCCATTTGGATATTTATACAATCCTTCGGGGGCCGTACAAACTCCGCCCACAAAGTACATCCTGACTCTGGCGCTGGTGTCAGGACATAATCTTTCATTGCATGCCCATCAGTGTTCAGTAGTGAACACTACATGTGTACTTACAGAGCAAGAAGAAATTAATGAGCAGGTGGCAATCAAAATACAGCTCCCTGCCAAAGCACAGAGGTCCCTGAGAATCTGCCCGGGGGCCGGATAAAAGGTCATCGAGGGCCGTAAATGGCCCTGGGACCTGAGGTTCCCCACCCCTGGTATAAATCAACCAACGATATTAGCAGTAAGTGCATTTTTATATATGTTTTATTCTCATGACCATTTAGGTTCATTTCTTACATTGCTCTATTTATATAACTAGCATGGTGATTATTACTATTATTAGTAATTGGATCTAACAATTAACAGGTCATACACAGAACCTGTCTTAATCACCAGCAGCTTTTTATATAGCATCCCACTTTCTTTTCCATTTTTTCCAATCTTCAACGTGGAGCGGCAGTGTTTATCAAATTTAAAAAAAAGCGTAAAAAAATGCAAATGGTGAATCGGGCCCCCTAGGCTTTCCACTGCACAGGAGTGGTCCAGGCCATCATTGTAACATCATTCAAGTAAATGGAGCTGTGCTCCAAACAGAGTATAAATGCTAGCCTTAACCCTAACCCTCACTTGAATATGAGTGCAAGAATGCTAGCCCATACCCTAGCACCAACCAGAACATGAGTTCTAGAATGCTAGCCCTAACCCTAGCTCCAACCAGAGTATGAATGCGAGAATTCTAGCCCTAACCCTAGCTCCAACCAGAATATGAATGACAGAATGCTGGCCCTAACCCTAGCCCTAATCAGAATATGAATACTAGAATACTCGCCCTAGCCCTAGCTCCAACCAGAATATGAATGCCAGAATGATAGCCCTAACCCTAGCTCCAACGAGACTATGAATGCCAGAATGCTAGCCCAAACCCTAGCTCCAACCAGAATATGAATGCTAGAATACTAACCCTAGCTCCAACAAGAGTATGAATGCTAAAATGCTAGCCCCAACTCTAACTCCAAGTAGAGTATGATTGCCAGAATGCTAGCCCTAACCTTAGCCCTAATCAAAATATGAGTGCTAGAATGCTTGCATTAACCTTAATTCCAACCAGAGTATGAATGCTAGAATGCTAGCCCTAACCCTAGCCCTAACCAAAATATGAATGCTAGAATGCCAGCCCTAACCCTAGCTCCAACCAGAGTATGAATGCCAGAATGCTAACCCTAACTTTATCTCCAACCAGAAAATTAATGCTAGAATGCTAGCCCTAACCCTAGCTCCAACCAGAATAAGAATGCTAGAATGCTCGCCCTAACCCTAGCTCAAACCAAAGTATGAATGATAGAATGCTAGTCTCAATCCTTGCTCCAACCAGAGTATGAATGCTAGAATACTAGCCCTAACCCTAGCTCCAACCAAAATATGAATGCTAGAATGTTAGTCCCAATCTTAGCTTCAACCAGACTATGAATGCTAGAATACTAGCCCTAACCCTAGCCCTAATCAGAATATGAATGCTAGCCCTAACCTTAGCTCCAACCAGAAAATGAATGCTAGAATGCTAGCCCTAACCCTAGCTCCAACCAGAATACGAATGCTAGAATGCTCACCCTAACCCTAGCTCCAACCAAAGTATGAATGATAGAATGCTAGTCTCAATCCTTGCTCCAACCAGAGTATGAATGCTAGAATACTAGCCCTAACCCTAGCTCCAACCAAAATATGAATGCTAGAATGTTAGTCCCAATCTTAGCTTCAACCAGACTATGAATGCTAGAATACTAGCCCTAACCCTAGCCCTAATCAGAATATGAATGCTAGAATGCTAGCCCTAACCTTAGCTCCAACCAGAAAATGAATGCTAGAATGCTAGCCCTAACCCTAGCTCCAACCAGAATACGAATGCTAGAATGCTCACCCTAACCCTAGCTCCAACCAAAGTATGAATGATAGAATGCTAGTCTCAACCCTAGCTCCAACCAAAATATGAATGCTAGAATGCTAGTTCCAATCTTAGCTCCAACCAGAATATGAATGCTAGAATGCTAGCCCTAACCTTAGCTCCAACCAGACTAAGAATACTAGAATACTAGCCCTAACCCTAACTCTAACCCGAGTGTGAATGCTAGAATGCTAGCCCTAATCTTCGCTCCAACCAGAGTATGAATGCTAGAATGCTAGCTCTAACCCCAGCCCTAACCAGATTATAAATTCTAGAATGCTAGCCCTATCCATAGCTCCAACCAACATATGAATGCTAGAATGCTAGCCTTAACCCTAGCCCTAATCAGAGTATTAATGCTAGAATGCTAGCCATAACCCTAGCTCCAACCAGAGTATGAATGCCAGAATGCTAGCCTTAACCCTAACTCCAACCAGAGTGTGAATGCTTGGATGCCAGCCCTAACCCTTGCTCCAACCAGAGTATGAATGCCAGAATGCTAGCCCTAACCCTAGCTCCAACCAGAAAATAAATGCTAGCCCTAACCCTAGCTCCAACCAGAATATAAATGCTAGAATGCTAGCCCTAACCCTAGCTCCAACCAGAGTATGAATGTTAGAAATGCTAGCCCTAAACATAGCTCCAACCAGAGTATGAATGCTAGAATGGTAGCCCTAATCCTAGCCCTAACCAGAATATGGATGCTAGAATGCTAGCCCTAACCCTAACTCCAACCAGAGTATGAATGCTAGAATGCTAGCAATAACCCTAGCTCCAACCAGAAAATGAATGCTAGTCCCAACCCTAGCTCCAACTAGAATATGAATGCTAGAATGCTAGCCCTAACCCTAGCTTCAACCAAAATATGAATGCTAGCCTTAACCCTAGCCCTAATCAGAATATGAATGCTAGAATGCTAGCCCTAACCCTAGCTCCAACAAGAGTATGAATGCTAGCCCTAACCCTAGCTCCAACGAGACTATGAATGCCAGAATGCTAGCCCAAACCCTAGCTCCAACCAGAATATGAATGCTAGGATACTAACCCTAGCTCCAACAAGAGTATGAATGCTAAAATTCTAGCCCTAACTCTAACTCCAAGTAGAGTATGACTGCCAGAATGCTAGCCCTAATCCTAGCCCTAACCAGAATATGGATGCTAGAATGCTAGCCCTAACCCTAACTCCAACCAGAGTATGAATGCTAGAATGCTAGCACTAACCTTAGCTCCAACCAGAGTATGAATACTAGAATGCTAGCCCTAACCCTAGCCCTAACCAGAATATGAATGCTAGAATGCTAGCCCTAACCCTAGCTCCAACCAGAGTATGAATGCTAGAATGCTAACCCTAACTTTAGCTCCAACCAGAAAATGAATGCTAGAATGCTAGCCCCAACCCTAGCTCCAACCAGAATATGAATGCTAGAATGCTCGCCCTAACCCTAGCTCCAGCCAAAGTATGAATAATAGAATTCTAGTCCCAATCTTAGCTCCAACCAGACTATGAATGCTAGAATACTAGCCCTAACCCTAGCCCTAATCAGAATATGAATACTAGAATGCTAGCCCTAACCCTAGCTTCAACGAGACTATGAATGCCAGAATGCTAGCCCAAACCCTAGTTCCAACCAGAATATGAATGCTAGAATACTAACCCTAGCTCCAACAAGAGTATGAATGCTAAAATGCTAGCCCTAACTCTAACTCCAAGTAGAGTATGACTGCCAGAATGCTAGCCCTAACCTTAGCCCTAATCATAATATGAATGCTAGAATGCTAGCACTAACCTTAGCTCCAACCAGAGTATGAATACTAGAATGCTAGCCCTAACCCTAGCCCTAACCAGAATATGAATGCTAGAATGCTAGCCCTAACCCTAGCTCCAACCAGAGTATGAATGATAGAATGCTCGTCTTAACCCTAGCTCCAACCAAAAGTATGAATGATAGAATTCTAGTCCCAATCTTAGCTCCAACCAGACTATGAATGCTAAAATACTAGCCCTAACCCTAGCCCTAATCAGAATATGAATGCTAGAATGCTAGCCCTAACCTTAGCTCCAACCAGAAAATGAATGCTAGAACCTGAAACCTCCTGTATACATACCCAAGACCAGACCCCTGTGAATACAGACCCACTGTATGCAACCCCCAAACCAGACCCCCTGTATACAGACCCCAGACCACTCTGTATACAGACCTGAGACCAGAACTATATACAGACCCAAGACTAGAACTCTTGTAAACATACCCCAGGCCAGACCCTCCTGTATGCAGACCCCAGGCCTCCTATATACAGACTACAGACCCCTGACCTCTTGTATACAGACCCCCCTGTAAACAGACCCCCGACCTGATCCCTGTGTATACAGACACCAGACCCCTGTATACAACTCCTAGACTAGACCCCCCCTGTAAATAGATCCCAGACAAGACCCCTCTGTATACAGACCCCAGGACCAGACCCCCTTTATATAGACCCCAGACCTCCTGTAAACAGACACAAGACACCCTGTATACAACTAGACCAGACCCCCCTGTAAACTGATCCCAGACCAGACTCCTCAGTATACAGACCTGAGATTAGAACTCTAGTATATAGACCCCAGGCCAGATCCCCTTTATACAGACCCCAGACCAGAACTCCTGTATCTAGACCCCAGACCATACCCCTGTATACTGACCTCAGACCGTACCCCCCTGTATACAGACCCCAGACCAGGCCCCCTATATACAAACCCCAGTCTAGACTCCCCTGTATACTGACCCCAGACCACTTGTATACAGACCCCAGACCACACCCCCTGTATATAGACCCCAGATCAGACCTCATGCATGCAGACCCAGACCTCCTGTACACAGACCAGACCTCCTTGTAAACAGACCCAAGATCAGACGTCCTGTATACAGATCCCAGATGTGACGACTCCTGGAGTGGACCCTCTGGGTCGCGATACCAACCCACCATGGGAAAGCTGACCTAGTGAGAACCACCCCTATACAGGGAGCGTCAGGGGCAGACCCAGGGGGATAAAGTACCACGACTGCTGGAACCAGGTGGCCAGTTTACAGAAGATGGGGTTAGACAGGGTTCGGAAGTGTGCAAAGCAAAGACACAGGAGTATGCAGGGTTCGGAAGTGTGCAAAGCGAGGACACGGGAACACGCAGAGTACAGGATAGTGCAAAGCGTGTACATGGGGGTGTGCACCGAGGTTTTATACAATATTTTATTCCTGTAACAACTATTGTGATATCTTTCATTAGATTTTACTGTTCTGTAGTTGCATATGGAAACTTGTTCTCATTTCAGGGCAGGGTGGATAAAAATCAATGATTTTTTAAAAAAATCAAAAAAATCGGATTTTTTTGATTTAAATCGTATTTTTTTCAATAAACTGCTTTTTGAGGAAAATATTTTACCATCCAAAGGTTCTTCCATCATGAGATAAAGCTGAGTTGTTTAACTCAGTAGAATAAAGGCTGTATATGTGTAACATTCACAATGCCATGCTCTTCCAGAGGTTTCTGTAGGATTCGTGGGCAGTTTCTCTCCTATATTATCACAGACGCTCGCTTTACTTACGCAGTTCTCAAAACTGAATTTGACTCCGCAGAGGTCCCAGCCTCTTCTTCACGGCAAAAATGTTACAACATGAACAGAGTTGAGAAAAAGACCTTAATCCTATTGTTCTACAAACCTACAGTCATGGCCAAAAGTTTTGAGAATGACACAAATATTAATTTTTACAAAGTCTACTGCTTCACTTTTTCTGATGGCAATTTGCATATACTCCAGAATGTTATAAAGAGTGATCAGCTTAACAGCAATTACTTGCAAAGTCAATATTTGGCTAGAAAATGAACTTTATCCCCAAAACACATTTCAACATCATTGCAGCCCTGCCTTAAAGGACCAGCTAACCTCTTTTCAGTGATTGCTCCATTAACACAGGTGTGGGTGCTAGCCCTAACCCTGTCTTTTTGGAAGTGCATTTGAGCAGCAGGGTGATTTGCTGCTGAAGGAGAGAAAAAAAAAAATCTCTTTAAATCTTCTACTTCAGCGAGTGTGAGCGAGCTGAGTGTGACCGGTGCACAAGTGTGAACGGTGGTAAGTGTGACTTGAGATTGAGTGAAGAAGTATTTGAAAAACCTTTAATCAAATACCTGTGTGAATTGGTGTAAGTGGCTGAATTGTGGATTGCTGAGTGCCTTTCTACCTGTTCTATCTTTTGGGGGCTTTTTTAACCTATTTTTTCTCTCTAAAGGTTTAATCTCTTATTTTACTATCTGTGTGTTTAAAGGTTTAAAGGTTAACTATATTGCATTTAAATCTTGGTGTAGCTATATTCACAAGGGGTTAATTAAGGGTGGGGGTTCATAATTAAGGGTTTATAAGGGCCAGCTGGTTGGGGCTCAAGTCTTTTTGGAAGTGCATTTGAGCAGCAGGGTGATTTGCTGCTGAAGGAGAGAAAAAAAAAAAAATCTCTTTAAATCTTCTGCGTCAGCGAGTGTGAGCGACCTGAGTGTGACCGGTGCGCAAGTGCGAACGGTGGTAAGTGTGACTTGAGATTCAGTGACTTTGGATTCAGGGAGTTTCCAAGGGAGGAATTACTGAATTGCTGTTATATTTTATTAATACTTTTTATTTATTTTTACTTATCTTTGCTGTCTGGTGAAATCCCCATTAGGAATGTGCTCCACTATTGCCAATGCCATCCAGTGTACATCTTGCCACATGTATGCAGTCCTTGAACAGCCGGTCGAGGGTGCATACTGCTGTGTGAGATGTGAGCACGTTGTGCATTTGGAAGCCCAAATCCTGGATCTAAATGTGCAGCTGGCAACACTGAGATCCATAGACAATATGGAAAGGAGTCTTCTGCTCACTGAGCAGACGCTCAATGGGATAGATGAGGGGGGGATGCTAGGGTGGAGCTGCAGACACTGAAGTAGGAAGCTGGGTGACAGTTAGAAAGCGGGGTAGAGGGAAGAGCACCAGGAAGGCTAGTCCTGATCTGGCACACCCCAATAAGTTTGCAAAGTTGGCAGATGAGGGGGTTGTCAGTACAGGGGTAGCACTGCTGCAGCCAGGCATGTCCTCTGAAAGCCGGGGGAGTGTCTGCTCCAGTAAGGGGGGAATTAGGAGAGCAGGGCAGGCCAGACAGGTGCTGGTAGTGGGGGACTCAATTATTAGGGGAACAGATAGGGCAATCTGTCACAAAGACAGGGATCGTCGAACAGTGTGCTGCCTACCTGGCGCTCGAGTCCGACGCATCGCTGATCGGGTTGACAGATTACTGGGAGGGGCTGGTGAGGACCCAGCGGTCATGGTGCACATTGGCACAAATGACAAAGTTAGAGGTAGGTGGAAGGTCCTTAAAGACGATTTCAGGGAATTAGGCTGCATGCTTAAAGCAAGGACCTCCAACGTGGTATTTTCTGAAATACTGCCGGTGCCACACCAGAGAGGCAACGGGAGATTAGGGAGGTTAATAAGTGGCTCAAGAATTGGTGTAGGAAGGAGGGGTTTGGGTTCCTGGAGAACTGGGCCGACTTCTCAGTTGGCTACAGGTTCTATGCTAGGGACGGGCTGCACCTCAATGGGGAGGATGCAGCTGTGCTGGGGGAGAAAATGGCTAGAAGGTTGGAGGAGTCTTTAAACTAGGGACTGGGGGGGAGGGTATTCATTTTATAGGAGGGGAAGGCAGTGCAGATAGAGACCTGGGCACAAATAATGAAATTGGGGGTGGGGGTGGCATGGGGGTGGGGTTAGAACAGTTAATAATTTAAGAAAGAATAGAGGTACGGAGAGATACATAAAGTGCATGTATACTAATGCCAGAAGCCTCACCAACAAAATGGCGGAATTAGAATTAATTCTGTTGGAACATAATTTTGACATGGTGGGGATATCTGAGACTTGGCTGGATGAGAGCCACGACTGGGCGGTTAATTTACAGGGCTATAGTCTGTTTAGAAATGACCGTAAAAATAAGCGAGGTGGGGGTGTGTGTTTATATGTAAAATCATCCTTAAAACCCATCCTGCGTGATATCTGTGAATCTAATGAAGATGTAGAGTCTCTGTGGGTGGAGATTAGGGGAGGGGGGAAAAATAATAAATTACTGATAGGAGTTTGTTATAAGTCTCCTAAAATAATGGAAGCAACAGAGAATATCCTCGTAAAGCAAATAGATGAAGCAGCAACTCAAGGAGAAGTCATTATTATGGGGGACTTCAACTACCCTGAAATACATTGGGGAACAGAAACCTGCAGTTCCAGCAAAGGTAATAAGTTTTTGGCAACTATGAGAGACAATTACCTTTCACAACTAGTTCAGGACCCAACAAGAGGGGGGGCACTGCTAGACCTAATATTATCCAACAGGCCAGACCGCATATCAAATATAAGGGTTGGGGGTCACTTGGGTAATAGTGATCACAAAATAATAAGCTTTCATGTATCCTTTAATAAGATGTGTAGTTGAGGGGTTACAAGGACACTAAACTTCAGGAAGGCAAATTTCCAACGGATGAGAGATGATCTTGGTGCAATAAACTGGGACGATATCCTGAGACATAAAAATACACAAAAAAAATGGGAGACGTTTATTAGTATCCTGAATAGGACCTGTGCACAGTACAGGTCCTTCTCAAAAAATTAGCATATAGTGCAAAATTTCATTATTTTCCATAATGTAATGATTACAATTAAACTTTCATATATTTTAGAATCATTACACACCAACTGAAATTTGTCAGGTCTTTTATTGTTTTAATACTGATGATTTTGGCATACAACTCCTGATAACCCAAAAAACCTGTCTCAAAAATTAACATATTTCAACCGTCCAATAAAATAAAAGTGTTTTTTAAAAACAAACAAAAAAACCATCAAATAATAAAGTTCAGTTATGCACTCAATACTTGGTCGGGAATCCTTTTGCAGAAATGACTGCTTCAATGCGGCGTGGCATGGAGGCAATCAGCCTGTGACACTGCTGAGGTGTTATGGAGGCCCAGGATGCTTCGATAGCGGCCTTAAGCTCATCCAGAGTGTTGGGTCTTGTGTCTCTCAACTTTCTCTTCACAATATCCCACAGATTCTCTATGGGGTTCAGGTCAGGAGAGTTGGCAGGCCAATTGAGCACAGTAATACCATGGTCAGTAAACCATTTACCAGTGGTTTTGGCACTGTGAGCAGGTGCCAGGTCGTGCTGAAAAATGAAATCTTCATCTCCATAAAGCATTTCAGCCGATGGAAGCCTGCCCTTGATGAAACACAGTGGACCAACACCAGCAGCTGACATGGCACCCCACACCATCACTGACTGTGGGTACTTGACACTGGACTTCAGGCATTTTGGCATTTCCTTCTCCCCAGTCTTCCTCCAGACTCTGGCACCTTGATTTCCGAATGACATGCAAAATTTGCTTTCATCAGAAAAAAGTACTTGGGACCACTTAGCAACAGTCCAGTGCTGCTTCTCTGTAGCCCAGGTCAGGCGCTTCTGCCGCTGTTTATGGTTCAAAAGTGACTTTACCTGGGGAATGCGGCACCTGTAGCCCATTTCCTGCACACGCCTGTGCACGGTGGCTCTGGATGTTTTACACCAGACTCAGTCCACTGCTTCCTCAGGTCCCCCAAGGTCTGGAATCGGTCCTTCTCCACAATCTTCCTCAGGGTCCGGTCACCTCTTCTCGTTGTACAGCGTTTTCTGCCACATTGTTTCCTTCCAACAGACTTCCCATTGAGGTGCCTTGATACAGCACTCTGGGAACAGCCTATTTGTTGAGAAATTTCTTTCTGGGTCTTACCCTCTTGCTTGAGGGTGTCAATGATGGCCTTCTTGACATCAGTAAGGTCGCTAGTCTTACCCATGATGGGGGTTTTGAGTAATGAACCAGGCAGGGAGTTTTTAAAGCTTAAGGAAGCTTTTGCATGTGTTTAGAGTTAATTAGTTGATTCAGAAGATTAGGGTAATAGGTCGTTTAGAGAACCTTTTCTTGATATGCTAATTTTTTGAGACAGGTTTTTTGGGTTATCAGGAGTTGTATGCCAAAATCATCAGTATTAAAACAATAAAAGACCTGACAAATTTCAGTTGGTGTGTAATGAATCTAAAATATATGAAAGTTTAATTGTAATCATTACATTATGGAAAATAATGAAATTTTGCACTATATGCTAATTTTTTGAGAAGGACCTGTATATACCCTATGGGAATAAACATGCTAGAATTAGGAGGAAACCACTATGGCTAAATAGAGCTGTAAGGGGCGCAATAAGGGACAAAAAGAAAGCGTTTAGGGAATTAAAGCAAGTAGGTAGTGATGAGGCATTAAATAAATACAGAAGACTGAATAAATTCTGTAAAAAGCAAATCAAGACAGCAAAGATTGAGGCAGAGAGACTCATTGCCAGAGAAAGTAAAAATAATCCCAAAATATTCTTTAACTACATAAATAGCAAGAAACTAAAAAATGATAGTGTTGGTCCCCTTAAAAATAGTCTGGGTGAAATGGTGGATGAGGATGAGGAAAAAGCCAATATGCTAAATGACTTTTTTTCAACTGTATTTTCACAAGAAAATCCCATGACAGATAACATGATCAGTGATAAAAAAAAAATTCTCCATTAAATGTCACCTGCTTAACCCAGCAGGAAGTACGGCGGCATCTAAAAATCACTAAAATTGACAAATCCCCGGGCCCGGATGGGATACACCCCCGAGTACTGCAGGAATTAAGTACAGTTATAGATAGACCATTATTTTTAATCTTTAAAGATTCCATAATAACGGGTCTGTACCACAGGACTGGCATATAGCAAATGTGGTGCCAATATTCAAAAAGGGGGCAAAAACTGAACCTGGAAATTATAGGCCAATGAGCTTAACATCTACTGTGGGTAAAATCCTGGAGGGTTTTTTAAGGGATACTATATTGGAGTATCTGAGGCTGAATAACCTCATGACACAGTATCAGCATGGGTTTACGAGGGACCGCTCTTGTCAGACTAATTGATAAGCTTTTATGAAGGGGTAAGTTCAGGACTGGACCAAGGGAATGCAGTGGTCGTGGTGTTCATGGACTTCTCAAAAGCTTTTGATACAGTGCCACACAAAAGGTTGATACATAAAATGAGAACAATGGGGATAGGGGAAAATATGTGTAAGTGGGTTAAGAACTGGCTCATGGATAGAAAACAAAGGGTGGTTATTAATGGAGCACACTCGGACTGGGTCACGGTTAGCAGTGGGGTACCACAGGGGTCAGTATTGGGGCCGCTTCTCTTTAACATATTTATTAATGACCTTGTAGGGGGCATACAGAGTAGTATTTCAATATTTGCAGATGACACTAAACTCTGCAGGGTAATAAATACAAAGGAGGATAATTTTATATTACAGGAGGATTTATGTAAACTAGAAGCTTGGGCTGATAAATGGCAAATGAGCTTTAATGGGGATAAATGTAAGGTCATGCACTTGGGTAGAACAAATAAGATGTATAATTATGTGCTTAATTGTAAAACACTGGGCAAAACTGTCACTGAAAAAGACCTGGGTGTATGGGTGGACGACAAACTCGCATTTAGGGGCCAATGTCAGGCAGCTGCTGCAAAGGCAAATAAAATAATGGGATGCATTAAAAGAGGCATAGATGCTCATGAGGAGAACATAATTTTACCTCTATACAAGTCACTGGTGCGACCACACTTAGAATACTGTGTGCAGTTCTGGTCTCCGGTGTATAAGAAAGACATAGCTGAACTGGAGCGGGTGCAGAGGAGAGCGACCAAGGTTATTAGAGAACTGGGGGTCTGCAATACCAAGGCAGGTTATTACACTTGGGGTTATTTAGTTTGGAAAAACGAAGGCTTAGGGGTGATCTTATTACAATGTATAAATATATGAGGGGACAGTACAAAGACCTTTCTAATGATCTTTTTACTCTTAGACCCGTGATGGGACAAGGGGGCATCCTCTATGTCTGGAGGAAAGAAGGTTTAGCCATAATCACAGACGCAGATTCTTTACTGTAAGAGCAGTGAGACTATGGAACTCTCGCCGTCTAATGTTGTAATGAGTGATTCCTTACTAAAATTTAAGAAGGGACTGGATGCCTTTCTTGAAAAGTATAATATTACAGGTTATATACACTAGTTTCCTAGATACAGCGTTGATCCAGGGAGCTAGTCTGATTGCCGTATGTGGAGTCGGGAAGGAATTTTTTTCCTCAATGTGAAGCTTGCTGTTTGCCACTTGGGTTTTTTTTTGCCTTCCTCTGGATCAACATGTTAGGGCAGGTTAGGATAGGATATGGGTTGAACTAGATGGACTTATAGTCTTCCTTCAACCTTAATAACTATGTTACTATGTTACTAACCCTAGCTCCAACCAGAATATGAATGCTAGAATGCTCACCCTAACCCTTGCTCCAACCAGAGTATGAATGCTAGAATACTATCCCTAACCCTAGCTCCAACCAAAATATGAATGCTAGTCCCAATCTTAGCTCCTACCAGAGTATGAATGCTAGAATGCTAGTCCTAACCCTAGCCCTAATCAGAATATGAATGCTAGAATGCTAGCCCTAACCTTAGTTCCAACCAGACTATGAATGCTAGAATACTAGCCCTAACCCTAGCTCTAACCCGAGTGTGAATGCTAGAATGCTAGCCCTAACCTTAGCTCCAGCCAGAGTATGAATGCTAGAATGCTAGTTCTAACCCCAGCCCTAACCAGATTATAAATTCTAGAATGCTATCCCTAACCATAGCTCCAACCAACGTATGAATGCTAGAATGCTAGCCTTAACCCTAGCTCCAACCAGAGTGTGAATGCTTGAATGGTAGCCCTAACCCTAGCTCCAACCAGAGTATGAATGCCAGAATGCTAGCCCTAACCCTAGCTCCAACCAGAAAATGAATGCTAGCCCTATCCCTAGCTCCAACCAGAGTATGAATGCTAGAATACTAGCCCTAACCCTAGCTCCAACCAGAATATGAATGCTAGAATGCTAGCCCTAACCCTAGCTCCAACCAGAGTATGAATGTTAGAAATGCTAGCCCTAAACGTAGCTGCAACTAGAGTATGAATGCTTGAATGCTAGCCCTAACCCTAGCTCCAACCAGAGTATGAATGCCAGAATGCTAGCCCTAACCCTAGCTCCAACCAGAAAGTGAATGCTAGCCCTAACCCTAGCTCCAACCAGAGTATGAATGCTAGAATACTAGCCCTAACCCTAGCTCCAACCAGAATATGAATGCTAGAATGCTAGCCCTAACCCTAGCTCCAACCAGAGTATGAATGTTAGAAATGCTAGCCCTAAACATAGCTGCAACTAGAGTATGAATGCTTGAATGCTAGCCCTAACCCTAGCTCCAACCAGAGTATGAATGCCAGAATGCTAGCCCTAACCCTAGCTCCAACCAGAAGATGAATGCTAGCCCTAACCCTAGCTCCAACCAGAGTATGAATGCTAGAATACTAGCCCTAACCCTAGCTCCAACCAGAATATGAATGCTAGAATGCTAGCCCTAACCCTAGCTCCAACCAGAGTATGAATGTTAGAAATGCTAGCCCTAAACGTAGCTGTAACCAGAATATGAATGCTAGAATGCTAGCCCTAACCTAACTCCAACAAGAGTATGAATGCTAGAATGCTAGCAATAACCCTAGCTCCAACCAGAAAATGAATGCTAGTCCCAACCCTAGCTCCAACTAGAATATGAATGCTAGAATGCTAGCCCTAAAGGGTATGCCACACTAAACAATATCGCTAACGGGATCGCTAAAAAACGTCACTATTTAGCGATCCCGTTAGCGATATTGTTCAGTGCGGCAGCTTCCAGCGACGAGCTTCCTGCTGTGATCTCGCTCGTCGCTGGAATCGTTCCGGACCCTATTTTCTCGTCGGCCCTCCCACTGGGTAAGTATCTTATCGCTGTGTGGCACCTTTTCTTAGCGATTTAGCGGTACTTTTGTACCGCTAAAGTCGTTAAGAAGATCGCTAACGGCGATAGCGTCGTTAACTATATCGCTAAATGTGGCCGCATTTAGCGATATAGAAACAATCCCGCTAGCGATCGCATTAGTATGCGTCGTTATCGTGATCGCTAGCGGGATTGTTTAGTGTGGCAGTACCTTAACCCTAGCTCCAACCACAGTATGAATGCCAAAATAGTCCTAGAGTAATTTGGTTACAGTAACACCTCATAGTTATTGGAATGGATGTAGGTAAATATTATATTTTCAAGGTGTGATAAGAAAAAGTAAACTGGAAAATCCTGTTTTTGGTAACTGTAACTACATGAAATATTTACTTAGCTTCAGGGTTAAAAGTTAACTTGTCACATACAATGCAGAAACTCGATCCAAAGTGAATTCAAGGGCTTTTATTTTAACAGCTGACCTTTTGTCCCTTATGTCACTGCTATCATGCCTCATGGTTCTCTATTCTGGATGAGGGGTTACTTTTGTGGTTTGTGTCGCCCCCTGTTGGTCACTACATTTGAACTCTGAAGAGGAGTGGGGAAATGGAAGTGATAATTGTCCCTATTGCACTTCCATGTTTTCTGACACCTTCATGTAAATGTGCAGCTGCAGAATATGATCGGAGTGATCTTCAAAAACGTCAAACCTTTCATATTTCTTCTGCATCTCTGAATTGAGGAGGGGGAAGAAACTCCAGAACTGAGCTAGAACTGTCCTGGTTGAGCCCAGGTCAACTAGGAGACCACGAATGAAACAGATTACAGAAATTCAGAACGGGTCTTTATCGCTCTGCGCTTGTTCTCCTGTCTTACAAATCACATACAGGTATAACAGAGAGGCTGGTCTGTACGTCAGCGCTTACAAAACATTGGCAGGCACAATGCAAACTGGGATGTGAGGGAAAC
This sequence comes from Oophaga sylvatica, assembly GCA_033576555.1. NCBI lineage: Eukaryota > Metazoa > Chordata > Amphibia > Anura > Dendrobatidae > Oophaga > Oophaga sylvatica. The sequence goes on along the minus strand of JARQOD010000003.1, from coordinate 424,287,679 downwards.
GTATGTTCCAGCTCCTATAGTGCTGGTAGAATTCTGATGATGATAAATCACACACTGAATAAGAGCATAATTATCAGGACAATTTCAGGACATATTAGACATCTAACAAATGTGTTTTCAGTAGAATAGTATGAGATGTACAAGCTGATTTTTCTCCCACCCAGGAAATCGCTAGAGGAATTACTCTGCAACATATTAGCTGCGGCTTCCATGATTTTAGAATAACACAACGGAAGACGTTATGGGCTGGAGGTCTGTCTTGCATTGGTGCAGTGGGTAAATTTGCAGGTTAACAATGCTATTTGGCCACTGAACTGAAAGTGTCGCTATTAGACTAGAATGTAGTAGAATGTAAGTCTGCAAGGACAGGGTCCTCTCCCCTCTGTACCAGTCTGTCATTGTAAATTTGTTTACTGTAAACGATATCTATAACTTTGTATGTAACCCCTTCTCATGTACAGCACCATGGAATTAATGGCGCTATATAAATAAATAATAATATAATAATATTAGGAGAAAAAGAACGTCAGTCCTCCTATTAGCCGCCGGCTTTCAGTCATGGCTGAGAACACAGTGAGCTGTGGCTCTCAGCACGGCGCGGCACTTGGAAAGCCAGTGTTGCAAAGAATTTATGCACAGCAAGCTGTCAATCAAAGCGCTGGGTCATGCTTACAGCCGCTGCTCACAGTCCTGTGAGCAGTGACTGAAGCTGCTCTGTGCACCGCCCCAATGACTGAAAGCTGGCGGCTCCTGGGGAAAATAAAGTTAATTTCCTCCCAACAGCCACATGCTGTCAGTATGGTGGCCGGACAACATTGTAACTCTATACTTGCAGGTTAACAGCGTTTGGCGACATGACGGGTCCCTATAGAACAACTATAGTGGCAGCACTGAGCTTTGAAGTTGATGTGATGGAAGCAGAAAAATGGGCAAGCGATAGGAAACTTAGATGCCTGTGGCCATAATAATACATGTATTTCCTTGTAACTTCTGGGGTGATGTATTTTTTTATAGAATGGGATTCATGGAATGGAAACAATCTACAATTTTTGCCTAGTCCCGGACACCACAGGTTACACATTTCTCATTTAAATCAATGGGCGGTCTGTGCAATGCCTGGATATCAGGTGTCCACCAAAAGAAATGCTCTAGTGTCACTCTCTGCTCTTTACAATACAGAGGTGTTCTTTCTGTTCCTTCACAATTCCCTAATATTCCCTTTTTTACATGTATATTGGCTATTAGATGATGAAGGCGGCGATATTCCAAAAAGTATAATGGACTCTCGTGATAACTTTTTATATCCCTACATATAATGTAATTGATTTATGGACTTTCTATTTAGGTGATTCCCCAGAGTGACTTATAAAGTAGCAGAAAGTTGAAGCTTTGTTTTTATTTGACTTTACCGTTTCCATAAACTTCTAGATAAATCGGTTTTTCACAGAAATGTTAGTTTTAGGTCACATGTACATATATTTAACATTACAGTTGTAGTCAGTGGCATAACTAGAGTCTGATGGTCCCCGGAGTAAAATTTGGACCTGGACCCCCACCTGCATGTTGGTCAGATGTGTGGGCCCTTGTAGTGTTCTAGATTCTATAAAAACTACATGTTCCCCCTCCACGTAACAATGTCACCTGTCTTAACTACTTTCTGCAATACTGCCCCCCGCCCTGTCCCCTTTCTGTAATAATGTCCCCGTCCTGGCCCCCATCCTGTAATAATGTCCCCTATCCTTTCCCCTTTCTGAAATAATGTCCCTATCCTGGCCCTCATCCTGTAATAATGTCCCCCGTCCTGTCACCTTTCTGCAATAATGTTCCCAACTCTGGCCACTTTCTGTAATAATGTCCCATGTCCTGACCCCCATCCTTTAATAATGTCCCCTATCCTGGCCCCTTTTCTTAATACTGCCCCCCCTGTGGCCCCTTTCTGTAATAATGTCCCCCATCCTTGCCCCTTTCTGAAATAATGTCCCTGTCCTGGCCTCCATCCTGTTATAATGTCCCCCATCCTGTCACCTTTCTGTAATACTGTTCCCTACCCTGGCCACTCTCTGTAATAATGTCTCCTATCCTGGTCCCCATCCTGTAATAATGTGCCCCTTCCTGGTATAATGTCCCCCATCCTGGCCACTTTCTGTAATAATGTCCCCTGTCCTAGTTCCCATCCTGTAATAATATCCCCCATCCTGGCCCCTTAATGCAATAATGTCCCACGTCCTAACCTCTTTCTGTAATACTGTTCTGTAATAATTTCTTTGCTACTTTTTGTAATAATGTCCCTCATCCTGACCCCCATCCTGTAATAATATCTCCCATACTGGCCCTTTCTGTAATAAAGTTCCCCTTCCTGGTATAATGTTCCCATCCTGACTCCTTCCTGTAATAATATCCCGCAATAATATCCCCCCATTCTGGTATAATGACCCTCATCCTGGAATAATGACACCCACTAATATGTATTGCAGTTCAGGGATCCGGCAAGTCTCAGGAATATACTTCAGCTGAATGTTCGTCCTCGGACCCACATCCAGCTGGAAAAGGCACCAGTGTTGGCAGGTCTCCTCTCGCACAGGCACCTAGTTGTACCTAATAATTATAGATATTACCTAAATAATTATATCCATCACATATTCTCCTCCAATGACATCTAAAGCAAAACAATGTGGAAAAAAACCTCAGAGAAATAACAAAGGGATGGCAAAGATCACGAACAAGAATTTTGAGATTATTTGAATCCGTACCGGCAGGAAACCAGCAGAGGTTTCCAGGTTCCTCCGTACTTCCATTTTAGGAGGTTGCATTGTCACTTTTTGCTTGTGGCTAGGAGGGCATAATAGGGCACGTAAAGGGTTATTCCCAACTTCATAAATGGATGTTGCTTATAAAGACAAGCACTTTTGTAATTGACTGTTTATTTATATTTACATCCATTCTTAAAATATTTAAACCTTTGTTTACAGCTTGTTGCCTTGGATACCGACCACCGCTGGAGGAGAGCAGAACATGCACAGTGCGTGCAAGCTTTTTTTCCCATTGTAAAGCATTGTTTTGAAGCTGGCCAGGATGCGGGAACTCTCTGTTAGGCCGGAGTCACACTAGCGAGAAATACGGACAAGTGCAATGCGAGAAAAAATCGCATTGCACTCGGACCAATGTTAATCTATGGGACAGCTCCCATCATTCGATTTTTTCTCGTCCGTTTTATACGTGCGACTGATATCGCAGCATGCTGCGATTTGCACTGTATTTCGCCCGAGACTCGCCAATGCAAGTCTATGGGGGCGAGAAAACATCGGATTACACACAGACCATCAGTGTGACTTGAGAGAAATACACACCGGTGTCCTTTAGAAAAGCGGGCAATTAATCCCGGCTATACTGTAAAATCACACTGACAGGTTTAATAAAGAATGGAAAGAATAGATATATACAGATAGAATATATATATATACACATGTCATTGAGACATATATATATATATATATATATATATACAGATATATTTATAGTTCATACACTTCTACATAGTATAATAGCCACTAATTCAATTGCCGGCTTTTGTAAAATTACAGACCCGACATGAAGTGACACATGGTTTACATACAGTTACCATGTCATTTCATGTAGTTTGATATATGGTTTTCACTAACAATGACATGAGTGTATGTGTGCAAAATTTCATACACTCCCTCTGACGTCACTGATGCTGTGCGGTGTCCCCGGCTGACCTGAAGTGAACTGATTAGCCTGGGAAACAATCAATTAAGCTGCCAGCATTAGCTGCGCTGCTTGCTGTAAACCAGTTAACCCTTTGTGAAGGATTACAGCGTTGGACGTGACTGAGCGCCGGATAGGTAAGAATAATGTTGTTTATTTTATTTTTTTTATTACAGGAGAACAAGGGAATCGAAGGAATAC
>JARQOD010000003.1:424184166-424283652 GCA_033576555.1 Oophaga sylvatica | reverse complement strand
CATTGCAAAAGCTATGAAATGAGCAACAGAAAGTCCAGTCTCTTTCGGATAGGTTACTCAAAGAGAAGCACTTGAGGAGTGTAACTATATACAATTAAAGTATGTGGGCTGCACATAGTCCTCAGCACTGAGTCTTGGGTTACCAAGGGTAGTTACAAAGCAAATGAGCAAGTGTCCATATCACTTGATTGTCCATTAGGGGCAAAATATAATTTATAAGCAGGTATGTCAATGGAAACACATGGAAATAAACAAGATAATACAGTAACATACAATACCCCAGGGGTAACTATCTACATCTGTCAGAGGTTTGACTATTCTCTGTACTAGCAGGGGGTTGACCTCTTGTGTACGTATTGATCTGCCGTGGTGTGGTGGTCTGTGAGGTATCAGTTATCCTGTCTGCCTCTACGTGCGAGTGAGTTTTAGAATTGCCTTAACCTCTCTACAGGACTGGCAAGTATACCATTGGCTGGGCCATCTGGCTCTGTTTCCTGCAGGGGATCCTTCTTCCGGGGATTCTTCTTGAGCAGGCTCTTCTGCGGCACTAGGCTCTTCTGCAGCACTTACAGGTTCAACTTGCTGTGGAGGATCTTCTCGCTGTTGGAAGAATTGGAGTACTGTAATTATGACTGCTTTTCTCCGATTCGAGGCAATCTGCTGGAAAGTCTCCCAAATCAGTATGTATTACTGCTTCTTCAGGTTCCTCCGAGGTGATGAAAGGCACTTCTTCTTGGGGCTTTAGCAGATCTGGACACAACTTCAGATGGTCCCTAGATACAGTTGCAGTCGTTCTCCTCCATCTTTGCTGATCAAACACGTTTTCCTGTTATCAAACTTTGAATTCAACACAGTGTAGTGCTCTCTCTCCCACTGATCGTCGAGTTTGTGAGTTTTTCCTCTTTCTTTTCAGCAAAAACTTCACCAGTGTGAAGGGTTCTGCGGGTGCACGCTTGTTGTAGTGAGTCTCTTGCTTGTCTCTCACCCGAGTGGAACTATCTTCGACGCAGGCCTGACTTTCCTATACTGCTCCTGTCTAGTCGTGTCCAATCCTCAGTGGTCGCATCTTCTTCTGGTTCTACCACACCAAGCTCCAGATCCATGGGCAGCTTTCCTGGTCTTGCCCACATGAGGTAAGCTGGGGTGCAATTGGCGGAACTCACAGGTATGTGATTGTACAGATCTACCAGGTCAGTAGTAGTCTGGCCCACTGGTTTCTCTCTCAAGTGGTAAGGTCTTCAGCAGGTCGATGACGATGTTGTTCATCTTTTCACAGAGACCATTGGTTTGTGGGTGGTTCGGTGTGGTTCTTATCTTTTTTACATCTGTCAGATGGCAGAACTCTTTGAACAATTCGGCCTCAAAGCCTGGGCCTTGGTCAGTTAGCACCTGCTCAGGTATCCATGGGGTCTGCAGAAATATGTTTGGGAAAACATCTTTCTGCTGTCTCTGCCGTCAGATCTTTGACAGGGGCGACCACCAGGAACCTGGAGTAGTGATCCACCATAGTCAGGGCATAGGAGTATCTGACCGGCTGGGTGACACTTGACATGGTCCAGGGCCACGATCTCCAGGGGTCGAGTCGTCTTGATGGGTTGCAGGGGTGCCTTCTGGCTGCTATAGTCTTTTCTTCTGAGGCTACAGGGTCACAGTCTCTGTCAGGAATCGAACCCAGTGTCTCTTGTCCACCGGCCAGCAGCTCTACCATCAGCTATCGCTGGCTACAAAGTTCCTTGCTGAAAACCCGGATACCATTGATGTTCTTCCTGATCGGCTTCACCCAGTGCTCTCTCGTTTGGCCTCTGATTGCCAATTACACGCCCTATATAAACCTGGCCTGTGGGTTTTGTCATTGCGAGATTATTTGCTCTTAGCCTTTAGTCAAGCGTTTCCTGCTGTTCCTGTGCTACAAAACCTGCTCTCCTGTGAACCGACCTCGGCCTGCCTTCTGACTACGCTCTCCGCCTGATCCATTGCTACAAACACTGCTCTCCTGTGAACCGACCTCGGCCTGCCTTCTGACTACGCTCTCCGCCTGATCCATTGCTACAAACACTGCTCTCCTGTGAACCGACCTCGGCCTGCCTTCTGACTACGCTCTCCGCCTGATCCAGTGCTACTAATAACGCCTTTCCAGTGTACCCAACCCGGCTATCCTCTGACCACGTACCTGCCTCTGCTTCCCTAGTGTTTGCAGTAACATCGCTCCAACCAGAGGGATCTTGACAGAATAATCTCGCGTCAAAATGGAGTCCGCTGTGAACACCCTGAGCGGCAAGTTACGGAGCTTCAAAGTTTTTGTACTGACTCTCAAGGAAAATATTCCAAGTTTCAAACTGATTTCACGGTGATACAACAGGAAGTAATTGAGCTTCAAAAACAACTTCTGGACGTGCGCAATTCAGGGTCCGAATCAAACGCGCGGCTGCCGCTGCCTGCAAGTTCAGTGGGGATCGCAGCAGTACCGAGGATTCCTCAATCAATGCCGCATATACTTCCAGATGCAACCTGCTCCCTTTACCAGTGAGAGGAAGAAAGTTTTTTTCATGATAAATCTCTGACGGATGAAGCTCTTGTTTGGGCTTCACCTTATGTAGAAAAGGACTATGCCCTCCTTAATGACCTGGAAGCTTTCATCGCAGCTATGAATCAAGTTTTCGATGACCCAAACCGCTGTGCCACAGCAGAAACCAAATTACATAATTTGCGCCAAGGACGTCGCTCTGTTGCGGAATATACATCGGAGTTCCGTCGCTGGGTGGCCGACACCACCTGGAATCCAGCGGCCCAGAGAAGTCAATTCCGACTAGGGTTATCAGAACCAGTGAAAGACGAGCTTGCCAGGGTTGAGACCCCTGACCAGTTGGAGGACTTTATTCAACTGTGTATCCGGATTGACCAGGGGACTTACTGAAAGGAGAAAGGAGAGATTGCGAGCATTTGGGAATAGCCCTGGCTTCTCATTTTCAGCATCGGACACCAAGAAAAGACGCAAGGCGTGTCTGAACCGATGCAGATCGACGTCATCCGAAGACCACTCTGCACAGGAGAAGGAGAGGCGACGTGCAGAACATCTCTGCCTCTATTGTGGGGACCCTGGACACTATGCCATCAACTGTCCTAACAAAAAAGACTATAGCCTTTACCAACAACAGGTCTGCCAGCAATATGGACCTTTCTCAGCAGTCGGATTCCATCTTGCAGACTATCTCATCAGTAACGCCAGAAATAGACAAAATACATACTACATCATCTCATTTTGTAATCCCCATTCAGGTTGTAATGGGCACCCAAAAAATACAATGCTCTGCCCTGTTGGATTCGGGAGCAGGAGGAAATTTTATTGGACTTAAAATTTAAAACGTGATAATATTTCCAGTAGGACCAAATCCACACCAATTGAAATGGAAACTGTGGATGGATCACCTTTGTCTTCTGGACCTGTCACGCATGAGACAATCGAACTGGAGATTTGTATCGACCCGGATCATCATGAAGCTGTCAGTTTCCACCTTATTTCATCTCCGAAATTTACGGTTATTCTAGGGATCCCCTGGTTTTCAGTCCATAACCCTTCTATCAACTGGGCATCAAGGACCATCGCCTTTCATCTGACTACTGTAAGAAAAATTGTCATAAGGAACCCCCTGTTCTCCAACAAGTCCAAATCTCTGAGATTTCGCATGAGAAGGAAGAGAAACTACCACCTCAATATCAGCAGTTCTCTGATGTCTGCAGTAAGAAAGAAAGCAGATCAATTACCTCCTCACCGTCCTTACGACTGTCCATTGAATTGCTGCCAGGAGCAACCATTCCATTTGGACGGATTTACAATCTTTCCGAACCTGAATTGAAGGTATTAAGAAAGTTCCTGGATGAAAATTTAGAGAAAGGCTTTATTCGACCTTCCAATCTCCAGCTGGGGCACCCCTGTTCTTTGTTGAAAGAAAGACTCCACTCTGCGGCCATGTATTGACTACAGAGAGATGAATAATATCACTGTCAAGAATCGCTACCCCGCTACCCTTGATTCCTGAACTATTTGAGAGACTCCGTTCTGCGAAAATCTTTACGAAGCTGGATCTAGAGGGGCTTACAACCTCATACGGATTCGCCCAGGAGATGAGTGGAAGACCGCCTTCAGAACGAGATATGGACATTTTGAATCTTTGGTTATGACCTTTGGCCTTAGCAATGCCCCACCCACCTTTCAACATTTTATTAATGATGTATTTCGAGATTTCTTGGACCAATTCGTTGTGGCTTATCTCGATGACATTCTTATATTTTCAGACACCTTGGAAGAGCATCGCAGGCACGTCCAGTTAGTCTTGGAACGACTACAGGAGAACCATCTTTACATTAAACTTGAAAAATGTGAGTTTGAACAACCAGTATCCAATTTCTGGATATATCATCTCCCCAGAAGGTCTGAGCATGGATCCCCGGGAAAATCAATGCTGTAGTGGACTGGCCTGTTTCCCAAAAAATTTAAAAGACGTCCAGCGTTTCATAGGATTGCAAATTTTTACCGAAAATTTATAAAGAACTTTTCACGGATCATACTACCAATTACTACACTAACAAAAAAGACCAAAGCATTTTTCTGGTCTCCGGAGGCACAGGAGGCTTTTGACAAGTTGAAAACTCTTTTTACGTCTGCTCCATTGTTAGTACACCCAAATCCTGAATTGCCATTTACTGTCGAAGTGGATGCCTCGGACTCTGCAGTGGGAGCCATTCTGTCTCAGCGAGTTGGGGACAAGATGCAACTTCACCCATGTGCGTTCTTTCCCAAAACATGTCATCTGCAGAAAAGAACTACGACATCGGTAATAAAGAACTGTTAGCCATTAAAGTTGCCTTCTCCGAGTGGAGACATCTTCTGGAAGGTGCCAATCACCCTGTGACTGTCCTCACGGACCACAAGAATCTTGAATTCCTCCGTACAGCAAAAAGATTGTCTGCAAGACAAGCACGATGGGCCTTATTTTTCTCAAGATTCAATTTTATAATCTCTTACCGGCCTGGTTTTAAGAAATGGCAAGGCTGACGCTTGTCCAGGATGTGTTCGGAACCTCAGGAGAGGTCTAGTAATGACGATACAATTCTAGGCCCAAAAAATTTTTTGGGAATATTGCACTCTAGAGGACTATGTAATAGAATTAAAGATGGATATCAAGAGGACTCTTTCCTTAACCATCCTTCGGAAGACGTCGATCTTTCATTCAAAGAGGGGTTTTGGATGCAGAAACACAAAATAATGTACCTGAATCTTCTCGCCTTGAAGTCCTCAAAAGTGTCCATGATTCTAAACTGGCAGGACATCCTGGGGTTGCAAAAACACAAGACTTACTACTTCGTTTCTTTTGGTGGCCTAATTGTAGGAAGGACGTGAGGAAAATGTTTCAACCTGTTTAACATGCGACGAAACAAGACCCACGATCGTCTCCTCTAGGACTCTTGCAACCACTCCCAGTTCCATCCAGGCCTTGGGGATCTATTTCCATGGATTTTATTGTGGAACTACCCCCTTCCAAACAGATGACCGTCATCCTTGTCATAGTGGACCGACTCACAAAAATGGCCCACTTTATTCCAACTGAAGGAATTCCTACTGCTGAAAAACTGCAGAACTGATGATCAAAGAGGTATTCAGGTTACATGGAATTCCTGACAACGTGGTGTCTGACAGAGGCGTTCAATTTACGTCAAAATTTTGGAAGAGTTTCTGTACAGCCTTGGGAGTCACGGTGAATCTTTCTACCGCTTTCCATCCTCAGTCCAATGGCCAGACGGAGAGAACGAACCAGACTTTGGAGCAATACCTCCGTTGCTTCATTTCCTATCTTCAGGATGACTGGGTGGACTATTTACCAACAGCAGAGTTTGCCTACAACAACTCCATACGTAGCGCTACATCTCAAACCCCATTTTTGCTAATTATGGAGTACTTCCAGTATTTATCCCTAATCTGCCAGTGAACACTCCCTTTCCCTGCTGTTAATGACAGGCTTGCAAAATTACAGGAATCCCAGAAGGAATTATCAGAGATATTACTCAAGACCCAGGAAGAATATAAGGAAGCAGCAGATAAACATCGGAGAGTGCCCCCTGCTCTTCAGGTTGGAGACAAAGTTTGGCTGTCCACTAAAAACCTTAAGACACATGTGCCATCCTCCAAATTGGGTCAGAAATTCATTGGACCTTTTCAAATTTCTGCAAAAATTAACCAGGTTGCTTTTCGTTTTAAAACTTCCCAACAATTGAGGATTCATCCAGTGTTTCACATATCCTTGCTCAAACCCTTCTGTGAAAACCCGTTTCCAGGAAAATTCAGCCACCTCCTCCACCAGAAAGGATCCGTGGTGAAGAGAATACATTGTGAATAAGATTCTGGACTCCCGAAAATTCAGCGGTAAACTACAGTATCTGGTGCAGTGGAAGGTTACGGACCAGAGGAAAATTCATGGGAACCAAAGGACAACGTCCATGCTCCTGGACTTACAAGAGCCTTCCATCAGAGGTACCAGATAAGCCAGCTCCTGAGATGTCCAGAGGCCATCCTGGAAGGAGGGGAGTACTGTCAGGAATCGAACCCAGTGTCTCTTGTCCACCGGCCTTTCCAGTGTACCAAACCCGGCTATCCTCTGACCACGTTACCTGCCTCTGCTTCCCTAGTGTTTGCAGTAACATCGGCTCCAACCCAGACGGGATCTTGACAGTCTCTGTACCATCTCTCAATGGAGCTGCGCATTCCACCCAGTAGAATCGACACTTCAACAGGTTCTCTAGCTTTTTCCAGCCAAAGTGCCCTTCTGACTTAAGACAGCTCCCATCCTTCATTGCTGGCATCCGTATACTGCAGGAACGGTTGGTTGTAGTCAGGGTAGGCTAGGATCTCGTCACCTGTCAGGATCTCCTTTATTTCTTGAAATGATTCAGCCTGTTCTTTACCCCAGTGGAACGGGGGATCTCTGCCTTTGGCGGACCGTCCCACCAATGGGTTTCTTGCAGAGGCGCTGCTTTCTTAGTGTAGTCTTTTACAAACCTCCGGTAGTATCCTGTCAGTCCCAGGAACTGGCGTACCTCTTTGAGGTTCTTCGGTTCCGGCCATTTCTGGATGGCAGTGAGCTTCTCTGGGTCTGGTGCTACTCCCTCTGAACTGACAATGTGCCCCAGGTACTGTACCTTTTTCTTGAGCAGGTGGCACTTTGAGGGCTTTCAGTTTCATCCCATACCGGGACAGTGACTCAAATACTTCCACCAGGTGCTTCAAGTGGTCTTCATACGTTTTGGAGTACACAATTACATCGTCCAGGTATAGTAACACAGTCTCGAAGTTGGAGTGTTCCAGGAAGCTCTCCATCACTCTCTGGAATGTTCCGGGGGCACTGCTGAGTCCAAACGGCATTCTGTCGAATCACAGAGTCTCATCGGGGTGGTGAAGGCCGTCTTCTCCCCATCCTTCTCAGCCACAGCTACTTGCCAGTACCCACTAGTGAGTTCAAGGGTGGAAAAGTAATTAGCAGACTTTAAGGCAGCTAGAGATTCCTCAATACGTGGTAAAGGGTATGCATCTTTATGTGTAATGCGATTTACTTGTCGGTAATCCACACACATTCTCATGCTTCCATCCTTTTACCTGACTAGAACTAGGTGAGCTGCCCAGGGACTACAACTATCCCTTATCACCCCTGCCTTCTTCATGTCTTGCAACATCTCCTTGGCTTTCTGGTAGTGTGCTGGAGGTATAGGCCTGTACCGTTCCTTAATGGGGGGATGGTTGCCTGTGGGAATGTGATGTTGCACCCCCTTAATCTTCCCAAGTCAAGTGGATGTTTGTTGAATACCTGTGCGTATTCCTGGACCACCCGATGTACCCCCTGTTTCTGGGGAGCTGGAGTGGTGTCTGTCCCAACATGGATCTACTGACACCAATCCTCCACCTGGGTTGCCGGGCCCTTATCCTCCACTGGGTCTGGGGAGGTTAACGACTCCGTCGTGTGAATGGAGTTATTATCTACAGCATGTAACTTTGCAACGATGGCATAATGTGGTAATCTGACTTCGTCTTCCCCCACAGTTGAGAAGACGGACGGGCACCCTCCCATTGCGTACATCCACTACCCCTCTGGCGGTTAAGAGTGTAGGTCTGTGCTCTGAGCCAGGGCGGCTCCAGGTTTTTATGGGCCCCGGGCGAAAGAGTCTCAGTGGGCCCCCTTAACACAGACCACGATTCATGATGCACAGATACGGCAGAGAAATATGGGTATAGCACAACGTCAAACACTTCTCTTCTTCCATTACATGACTGATACCTATTGTAAATTGTACAATAGCTCAAAAACTGCCTAATCCTCACAGCGCACAGTACAGAATGGACAGTACAGTCCTCCATACAATATTATGGGCACCACATAGTCTCCCCCTCATCACCCATATAATACCCCATGCAGAATGTCACCCTCATCCCCCATATAATGCTCCATACAGAATACTGGACCCAATTTAATGCTCCATACAGAATACTGGACACATATATGCTCCATACAAAATATGGAGCTCTACTCTACACTGTGCTGCGTTCTGCACTGTTACGGCTCAGGAAAGGGTGTTGTGGAAAGACTCCCATTATCATCATCTTGCCTGCCCATTATCATCATCATTGCCTCCCCATCATTATCATTATCATTGCCTCCCATCATCATCATCATTCCCTCCCCATTATCATTTCCTCCCCATCATCATCATCATTGCCTCCCCATTAATATTATCATCATCATTGCCTTCCCATTATCATTGCCTCCCCTCATTATCATTGCCTCCCATTAATATCATCATCATCATTGCTTTCCCATTATCATTGCCTTCCCATCATCAATATCATAATTGACTCCCCATTAATATCATCATCATCATTGCCTTCCCATTATCATTGCCTCCCCATCATCATCATCATCATCATTGCGTCCCCATCATCATTGCCTCCCCATTATCATTGCCTCCTCACCACCATCACTGCCTCTCCTCACCACCTTCACTGCCTCCCCCCATCACCATCACACATACAGCACCGTAGCAACACACACACACCTCACCTGTCCGGCGTCCGCGCCATCTCTGCCACAGCCGGCCGCTGAATGATGACACCATTCAGCGGCGCTGCTGTGAGAGAGGAAGCGCCGGCGCAGGCGCCCCTGGAGACCGGAGCTGCGGCAGCGGAGGCACAGGGAGAGGTAAGAATTACGCCGGCTGCTGCCGGGGCCCTGAGCTAGCGGGGGGGCCCAGTGGCGGCGCTGGCACCACTAACGGGCGCCGGGGTGCCCGACGGCGAGTGGGCCCCCCCGCCTACTCAGGGCCCTGGCACTTGCCCGGGTATGCCGTGTGCTGACGCCGGCCCTGCTCTGAGCAAAGGGGTTCTACTACTGCTGGTAGCTCTGTCCTTTCAAACCTATTGCTGCTCTACACCAGATAAGCATTTCACTCATTGGGGGAATCACAATGGGTGTGGGGTCTGTTACCCGCACACTACCAATCTCACCACCGGTCAGTTCCACTTGCTGCTGGCACATCAGGGTCCGGATCTCCTTCTAAATCGCTCTCTTCTGCCCTGATCTGGAATATCGGCGAGCTGTTGGAGTAAAAACACAGTTACCAATAATGTTAGTACCTAGTACCACATTCAGTCCATTTTCCTCATTGACAGTCTTCACTACAATAAGTCCCTGGTCCTTTAACTCCACCCTCCCCACTTTTACTGCTACATTCTTGGCCCCAAGTAAGTCAAGAGGGAGGCCGTTAGAGGCGTATACTGCAAAGTCGGGGTTTGGGGTTGGAGACTGTCAATGGACCAGTATCTCTTATAAAGGATATCAGGTATGATGGTTACCTGGGATCTGGTGTGCAGCAGGGCAGGTATTGAGATGCCATCCAGTATGATGGATAGGAAAGGTCTTCCTCCCACAAACCTGCGGTGCCAGTCTGAGGGGCCTGATGAGTCTATTCCTGGGTGCTGGCCTCGACCCAGGGTTTGTTCGTTTAAAGGACACTGGCGTACGGTGTGACCTTCCTTCTGGCAGCGGTGTCAGACGATCTCTCGGTGAGGATGGCACTGGTCGTTGGTCCTTCCTGGGGGTGGCGTTGTCCTCCTCCGGGGTGGCAATGTCCTCCTCCGGGGTGGCGTTGTCCTCCTCCGGGGTGGCGACGTCCTCCTTCTCCTCCGGTTCATCCAGGGGACATCCTCAGGGCAGTCGGCTAGCAGGATCTTTCCTTCCGTCTCTGGCTCCGTCTGTAGTTGCAGGGCACTCATTACACTGGTCAGCTGGCGCACTTCTGAGCGCAGACAGTCTAGCTCAGTAGGGGGCGCTGCCTGCGCTTTGGCTTCAGCAACCAGCGGGGAAAAGGTGGGTGCTGTGGGCGTTAGAGTGGCCTCACCCTGGTAACGTTGAGTCGCCTTATTTGCTGTTTCCAGGGGTTGCAGTCCCTCTATAGCCATGTCCTTAAGGGCATCAAAGGTAGCATCTGGATGATCCAAGGACCACCAATGCACGGTCCTGCTCTCCGCTTGGGACCTCAGCCCCGGACAAATTGTTCTTTTAGCATTTTACTCTCCTTGGTGACTCTACAGTCATGGCCAAAAGTTTTGAGAATGACACAAATATTATATTTTCACATGATCTGCTGCCCTCTGGTTTTTATGTGTGTTTGACAGATGTTTTTATCACAGACAGAAATATAATAATTGCAAACATATGAGTAACAAAAGCTTATATTGACAGTTAGAATGAGTTAATGCAGCAAGTCAATATTTGCAGTGTTGACCCTTCTTCTTCAGGACCTCTGCAATTCTCCCTGGCATGCTCTCAATCAACTTCTGGACCAAATCCTGACTGATAGCAGTCCATTCTTGCACAATCAATGCTTTCATTTTGTCAGAATTTTTTAGGTTTTTGTTTGTCCACCCGTCTCTTGATGATTGACCACAAGTTCTCAATGGGATTAAGATCTGGGGAGTTTCCAGGCCATGGACCCAAAATCTCTATGTTTTGTTCCCTGAGCCATTTAGTTATCACCTTTGTTTTATGGCAAGGTGCTCCATCATGCTGGAAAAGGCATTGTTGATCGCCAAACTGCTCTTGGAGGGTTGGGAGAAGTTGCTCTTGGAGGACATTCTGGTACCATTCTTTATTCATGGCTGTGTTTTTAGGCAAGACTGTGAGAGAGCCGATTCCCTTGGCTGAGAAGCAACCCCACACATGAATGGTTTAAGGATGCTTAACAGTTGGCATGAGACAAGACTGGTGGTAGCACTCACCATGTCTTCTCCGAATGAGGCGTTTTCTTCATGTCCCAAACAACCGAAAAGGGGATTCATCACAGAAAATAACTTTACCCCAGTCCTCAGCAGTCCACTGCCTGTACCTTTTGCAGAATATCAGTCTGTCCATGATGTTTTTCTGGAGAGAAGTGGCTTCTTTGCTGCCCTCCTTGAGACCAGGCCTTGCTCCAAGAGTCTCCGCCTCACAGTGCGTGCAGATGCACTCACACCTGCCTGCTGCCATTCCTGAGCAAGCTCTGCACTGCTGGTAGCCCGATCCCGCAGCTGAAACATTTTTAAGAGACGGTCCTGGCGCTTGCTGGTCTTTCTTGGGCACCCTGAAGCCTTTTTTGCAACAATGGAACCTCTCTCCTTGAAGTTCTTGATGATGCGATAGATTGTTGACTGAGGTGCAATCTTTCTAGCTGCGATACTCTTCCCTGTTAGGCCATTTTTGTGCATTGCAATGATGACTGCACGTGTTTCTTTAGAGATAACCATGTTTAACAGAAGAGAAACAATGATGCCAAGCACCAGCCTCCTTTTAATGTGTCCAGTGGTGTCATTCTTACTTAATCATGACAGATTGATCTCCAGCCATGTCCTCATCAACACCCACACCTGTGTTAATGGAGCAATCAATGAAAAGAGGTTTAGCTGGTCCTTTTAAGGCAGGGCTGCAATGATGTTGAAATGTGTTTTGAGGGGATAAAGTTCATTTTCTAGCCAAATATTGATTTTGCAAGTAATTGCTGTTAAGCTGATCACTCTTTATAACATTCTGGAGTATATGCAAATTGCCATTAGAAAAAGTGAAGCAGTAGACTTTGTAAAAATTAATATTTGTGTCATTCTCAAAACTTTTGGCCGTGACTGTTGGATTAACCTGTTTGAGAGCTCGCAGGGCCCCTTGTAATCGGCAGGCATAGTCCCGAACGCTGTCCTCCGGTTTCTGAGAGCATTGGTAGAACCTCATCCGGAGGTCTGCTTCAGTGTGGTCCTCAAAGGCAGTCTGTAACTTTTTGAAAATTGCGGGCACTGATTCCTGGTCTGCGGCTGACCAAGTCTCTACTTCTCTCTCCGCAGCACCAGTCAATTGTCCCACAACTACTGCAGCCCTTTGTTTGTCTGACATAGAATACATGTCCAGTATGCTGCATATTTTGCGCTTGAATCCCGACAGGGTGTCTGACTTGCCGCTGTACTGGGGAAGCCACTTTGCTCCAGGTGTGTACGGTAAAGTCAGTGGTACTATAGGGGCTATAGGCCCAGGTAATGGGGCAGCTGCTCCGGCCTGCGCGGCAGTGGTTGAGGGCAGATCATCAGGGCTGTCGGCCTGGGCCATGCCGTCGGACGGGTGCTGCGACATCTTGGTGCCCCCCTAGTGAACCGTGGCCTACCTTCCTTCTGTAGGCCGCAGCTCCGCAGGGCAAGGTCTGCTGGTAGGACCTGCGTCGCTGATGTCCCACATCAGAGCGTTCAATGGAGCTCCCAGCCAGGACCTGACGCCGCGTCAGCGCGTGGGGACGTGTCCAAGACTTCGCGCGATTTCGCAGGTACGCCTCCTAGTTTTCCCGCGTTGACGTAATAATGGCGGACAATGGCGGGAAATCTTCACCACAATGCAATATACAGTCTTTTAGTAAAGCGCACAGTACCCGGTGGCAACGGGCACTACTTCTTCCGTTGCCGCGGGCACGCGATCTTGTTCGTGAAGCCAGATAGATGAGCCGCCCGCCAGGGCTGTGGGGTACTCGGACCCGAGCCCGTTGATTTCTATGGGGGATGTCACGGTGGCCACGGCTCGGTCCGTGGCCCTGGGCGCTCACCCAAAAAGGGGATATATTTACAGGGGATAATATCAGTAATTCGTGACGCCACCTGTGGTGTCTGGTGAGGATCACCAGCACTGCAGCAGTCCACTGAGGCCGGTGTTGTGGCAGCTTAGATGGTATCGCTCCCCACAGGTGGAGCAGGCCTTCAGGGCGGCGTAAATGTAGGGATGCAGGATGGAGGGAACCCAGCCGGGTAAGAGCAAGATTGGGAGCACACACAAGTCACTTCTGTACCTTTACTGGAGTTAGTGCAGGAACATCCCGGAGCGCTGTAGGGTGAAGGGTGCACGTCCGGATTCTCCCCAGTGAGAAGGTGTAGGGCCTCCTGTTACTTGCCTCTCTGTAGTCAGTTTCTGACCTGCCTGTAGCTAGGCCTAACTTTGTCTCTGTCCTGCACCGGCTGACTTTGTGGTAGGGCCTTCTCCTGGAGTACACACTCCCTGTTTGTAGGGTCTCCGTGTCCCCTGGCTCTGTTATGTATCAGTTCTTGGGTGATCCTGGGACCTGTAGTCCTCCAGGAATTCCAGTTGTCTCCTACCGGGTCATAGAGGTCCCTGTAAGCTCGGACCCGGTGTCCGGTATGTGCTTTCTGGGGTGAGCTGGTAAGGCTCCTCTGCCCCCTTGCTACTCTCTCCTCTAGCCTTCGGCCTACTCACCCTCACAAGGCTATACACACTGTCAGTTGGTGGGCTGCCGCTTCTGCCGCTCTCTAGAGCGTCGGCACGCTCCTAGCTTGCTGACTTGAGCTAATTGAGTCTCACACTGCAGACTGACCTGTCTCTGTGTCTCAGTCTCTTCTGAGTTTATTTCAGAGTCTGTGTCAGAGTGTGCAACTTCCTGCTTCCTCCCTCCTTTTTATCTACCTATACAGGCTCCCTCTGGTGGTCTGAGGAAGGGTGAAGTGTGTGTATGCTCTGAGGGCCTCTTGTTGATGAATCCTTTAGTGCACCCTTCTAGGATCTGTGGTACCAAGCGCAGCTGGGCTCCACACTACCACATCCCTGTGGATGGAGATCTGAAGACCGTGTCACCATCAGAGGGTGCTGTTCCTATTCTCAGACTCATGTAGCTACCTGCAGGTGACAGTACAAGAGTGGAGGCCTGAAGTGGCTGGAAAGCAATGCAGGTGGGATGGGTGAGCAGAGGGCAGCATCTGGCTGAGCAGAGAGCAGCATCTGACTGAGCAGAGAACTTCATCTGGGTGAGAAGAGAGCTTCATCTGGGTGAGCAGAGAGCGGTGTCTGGCTGAGTAGAGAGCGGCGTCTGGCTGAGTAGAGAGCAGCGTCTGGCTGAGCAGAGAGCAGCATCTGACTGAGCAGAGAGCATCTGGGTGAGCAGACAGCATCATCTCGGTGAGCAAAGGACAGTGTCTGGCTGTGCAGAGATCAGCGTCTGGCAGAGCAGAGAGCAGGATCTGGCTGAGCAAAGAGTAGCATCTGGCTGAGCAGAGAGCAACTTCTGGATGAGCAGAGAGCATCTTCTGGCTGAGCAGAGAGCAGCATCTGGCTGAGCAGAGAGCGGCGTGTGGCTGAGCAGAGAGCAGCATTTGGCTGTGCATAGAGCAGCATCTTGCTCAGCAGATAGCGGCGTCTGGCTAAGCAGAGAGCAGCATTTGGCTGAGCAGAGAGCAGAATCTGGCTAAGCAGAGAGCATCATCTGTGTCAGCAGAGATCATCATCTGGCTGAGCAGAGAGCAGTGTCTGGCTGAGCAGAGAGCAGCATCTGACTGAGCAGAGAGCGGCATCTGGCTGAGTAGACATCAGCATCTGGCTGGGCAGAGAGCAGCGTCTGGCTGAGCAGAGAGCAGCATCTGGCTGAGCAGAGAGCAGCATCTGGCTGAGCATAGAGCGGCATCTGGCTGAGCAGAAAGCGGCGTCTGTCTGAGCAGTGAGAGCAGCATCTGGCTGAGCAGAGAGCTGCGTCTGGCTGAGCAGAGAGCTGCGTCTGGCTGAGCAGATAGCGGCGTCTGGCTGAGCATAGATCATCATCTGGGTGAGCAGACACCAGCGTCTGGCTAGGCAGAGAGCAGCATCTGGCTGAGCATAGAGAAGCATCCGGCTGAGCAGAGAGCAGCATCTGGCTAAGCAGAGACCAGAATCTGGTTGAGCAGAGAGCATCATCTGGGTGAGCAGAGAGCGGCGTGTTGTGAATATGCTGGAGGCGGCTTCTGAGCTGGGGCTCCTCCGGTGGTTGCTGAGGGTAATGAACTGATTAATGAATGGCCTTCCGCTGGCGCTGAATGGTAGGATATAAGTGGCCTGATTTCTCAGCAGCCTTGCCGGTTATCAATTGTTCTTCTGGTCTTTCTTGAAGCACTGCTAGTTTCCTGCTCTCCTTCAGATAAGTGTTTGCTTTTTTTTTTCTCTGTTTGATTTTCTCTGCTGGTTTACTGCCTGCAGTGGACTGCAGCCTGTCCCCTTTTGGGGGTCTGGCGCTGCAATTGTGCTCCGTTTGTGTCTGCACTTTTGCTTTGCTCTTTTGTTACTTTTATTTGCTGAATAGCGTTTTGTTGCACCAGAGATCTGATTTAGGTGGAAGAGGTCGTGTGATCTCAGGTTTTTTGGCAATCCGAAGTGTTGGTATTTTTGTTAGGGTTTTTGTTGGATTGCAGTCAGAATTCTTTCCTGTACTTTTCTGCCTAGACAGATTGGGCCCCAGCGTTTGCTCATTCTATTTTCTGTCTGTGTCCGTGCTTTCTTCTGTCTAACCGCCATTACATGTTTGGGGGCTTCCTATTTTCTTTGGGGATCTGCTCCGGGGCAGATAGCTTTCATCTTTCTGCCTTTAGGTGTAGTTATCTCTCAGGCTGTGATGAGGCGTCTAGGGTCAACGTAGGAACGCTCTACGGCTACCTCTAGTTGTGTGGTTAGTTCAGGTTGCTGCAATCCAATAGGTTCCAGCCTCTCTGGTGTATTACCGCTTTTGCTATTTTTGCCATTTCTCCTCAGTTACCGAAACATAACAGCGGCGTCTGGCTAAGCAGAGAGCAGTATCTGGCTGGGCAGACAGCAGCATCTGCCTGAGAATAGAGCTGAATCTGGCTGAGCATATAGCGGCATCTTGCTGAGCAGAGAGCGGCATCTGGCTGAGCAGAGAGCAGCATCTGGCTGAGCAGAGAGCAGCATCTGGCTGAGCACAGAGCAGCATCTGGCTGAGCATAGAGCTTCATCTGAGTGAGCAGAGAGCGGCATCTGGCTGAGCAGAGAGCAGAGTCTGGCTGAGCAGAGAGCAACGTCTCGCTGAGCAAAGAGCAGCATCTGGCTGAGCAGAGACTATCATCTGGCTGAGCAGAGAACGGCATCTGGCCGAGCAGAGAGCAGCATCTGGCTGAGCAGAGAACAGCTTCTGGCTGAGCAGAGAGCAGCATCTGGCTGAGCAGAGAGTGGCATCTGGCTGAGCACAGAGCAGCATCTGGCTGAGCATAGAGCTTCATCTGAGTGAGCAGAGAGCGGCATCTGGCTGAGCAGAGAGCAGAGTCTGGCTGAGCAAAGAGCAGCATCTGGCTGAGCAGAGACCATCATCTAGTTGAGCAGATAGCGGCGTCTGGCTGAGCAGGTAGCGGCATCTGGCTGAGCAGAGAGCAGCATCTGGCTAAGCAGAGAGCAGAATCTGGCTGAGCAAAGAGCATCATCTGGGTGAGCAGAGAGCATCTTCTGGGTGAGCAGAGAGCGGCGTTTGGCTGAGCAGAGATCAGCATCTGGCTGAGCAGAGAGCAGCGTCTGGCTGACCAAAAAGCAGCATCTGGCTGAGCAGAGAGCATCATCTGGGTGAGCAGAGAGCATCATCTGGGTGAGCAGAGAGCAGCGTCTGGCTAGGCAGAGAGCAGCATCTGGCTGAGCGTAGAGCAGCATCCGATTAAGCAGAGAGGAGCATCTGGCTGAGCAGATAGCGGCGTCTGGCTGAGCAGAGAGCAGCATCTTGCTGATCAGAGAGCGGTTCTGGCTGAGCATAGAACAGCATCTGGCTGAGCATAGAGCGGCATCTAGGTGAGCAGAGAGCGGCATCTGGCTGAGCAGAGAGCGGCCTCTGGCTGAGCAAGAGAGCAGCATCTGGCTGAGCAGAGAGCAGCGTCTGGCTGAGCATAGAGCGGCGTCTGGCTGAGTAGAGAGCTGAATCTGGCTGAGCATAGAGCGGCATACTGGCTGAGCAGAGAGCAGCGTCTGGCTGACCAGAGAGCAGCATCTGGCTGAGCAGAGAGAAGCTCTGGCTGAGCAGACACATGCAGCGGACTCTGGCTGAGCAGAGAGCAGCATCGGCTAGGCAAGAGCAGCATCGCTGAGCAAGACAGCATCGTGAGCAGAGAGCACATCTGGTGGAAAGATCGGAGAGGCATCATCTGGGTGAGCAGAGAGCGGCGTGTTGTGAATATGCTGGAGGCGGCTTCTGAGCTGGGCTCCCTCCGGTGGTTGCTGAGGGTAATGAACTGATTAATGAATGGCCTTCCGCTGGCGCTGAATGGTAGGATATAAGTGGCCTGATTTCTCAGCAGCCTTGCCGGTTATCAATTGTTCTTCTGGTCTTTCTTGAAGCACTGCTAGTTTCCTGCTCTCCTTCAGATAAGTGTTTGCTTTTTTTTTTCTCTGTTTGATTTTCTCTGCAGGTTTGCTGCCTGCAGTGGACTGCAGCCTGTCCCCTTTTGGGAGTCTGGCGCTGCAATTGTGCTCCGTTTGTGTCTGCACTTTTGCTTTGCTCTTTTGTCACTTTTATTTGCTGAATAGCGTTTTGTTACACCAGAGATCTGATTTAGGTGGAAGAGGTCGTGTGATCTCAGGTTTTTTGGCAATCCGAAGTGTTGGTATTTTTGTTAGGGTTTTTGTTGGATTGCAGTCAGAATTCTTTCCTGTACTTTTCTGCCTAGACAGATTGGGCCCCAGCGTTTGCTCATTCTATTTTCTGTCTGTGTACGTGCTTTCTTCTGTCTAACCGCCATTACATGTTTGGGGGCTTCCTATTTTCTTTGGGGATCTGCTCCGGGGCAGATAGCTTTCATCTTTCTGCCTTTAGGTGTAGTTATCTCTCAGGCTGTGATGAGGCGTCTAGGGTCAACGTAGGAACGCTCCACGGCTACCTCTAGTTGTGTGGTTAGTTCAGGTTGCTGCAATCCAATAGGTTCCAGCCTCTCTGGTGTATTACCGCTTTTGCTATTTTTGCCATTTCTCCTCAGTTACCGAAACATAACAGCAGCGTCTGGCTAAGCAGAGAGCAGCATCTGGCTGGGCAGACAGCAGCATCTGCCTGAGAATAGAGCTGAATCTGGCTGAGCATAGAGCGGCATCTTGCTGAGCAGAGAGCGGCATCTGGCTGAGCAGAGAGCAGCATCTGGCTGAGCAGAGAGCAGCATCTGGCTGAGCACAGAGCAGCATCTGGCTGAAAAGAGCATCTGGCTGAGCATAGAGCTTCATTTGAGTGAGCAGAGAGCGGCATCTGGCTGAGCAGAGAGCAGAGTCTGGCTGAGCAGAGAGCAACGTCTGGCTGAGCAAAGAGCAGCATCTGGCTGAGCAAAGAACTTCATCTGGGTGAGCTGAGAGCAGCGTCTGACTGAGCAGAGAACGGCGTCTGGCTGAGCATAGAGCAGCGTCTGGCTGAGCAAAGAACTTCATCGCATCTGTGAGAGAGAGCGTCAGCGTGGCAGGAGCATCTGTGAGGAGAAGCATCGGATAAGAGGCATGGCGAAGAAGCGCATCTGCTGACAGAGGCGTCTGCGAGCAGAGGGAGCGCGATCTGGTGAGAGAGAGCATTGCTGACGGGTAGGAGAGCATGGCATCGGCTGAGAGAGAGCGCGTCTGGTGAGAGAGCGTTGGCTGAGCTAGGGGCATCTGGTGAGCAGAGAGCACGTCGGCTGACCAAGAGCAGCATGTGAGCAGGAGAAGCATCTGGCTGAGCAGACAAAGTCTGGCTAGCAGAGAGCAGCATCGCTGGCAAGAGAAGCATCGGCGAGCAGAGAGCACATGGCTAACAGACCAGAATCTGTGAGCAGAGACATCTCTGGGTGAGCAGAGAGCGGCGTGTTGTGAATATGCTGGAGGCGCTTCTGAGTGGGGCTCCTCCGGTGGTTGCTGAGGGTATGAACTGATTAATGAATGGCCTTCCGCTGGCGCTGAATGGTAGGATATAAGTGCTGATTTCTCAGCAGCCTTGCGGTTATCAATTGTTCTTTGGTCTTCTTGAAGCACTGCTAGTTTCCTGTCTCCTTCAGATAAGTGTTTGCTTTTTTTTTTCTCTGTTGATTTTCTCTGCAGGTTTGCTGCCTGCAGTGACTGCAGCCTTCCCCTTTTGGAGTCTGGCGCTGCAATTGTGCTCCGTTTGTGTCTGCACTTTTGCTTTGTCTTTTGTCACTTTATTTGCTGAATAGGTTTTGTTACACCAGAGATCTGATTTAGGTGGAAGAGGTCGTGTGATCTCGGTTTTTTGGCAATCCGAAGTGTTGTATTTTGTTAGGGTTTTTTGTGATTGCGTCAGATTCTTTCTGTACTTTTCTGCCTAGACAGATTGGGCCAGCGTTGCTCATTCTATTTTCTGTCTGTGTACGTGCTTTCTTCTGTCTAACCGCCATTACATGTTTGGGGGCTTCCTATTTTCTTTGGGGATCTGCTCCGGGGCAGATAGCTTTCATCTTTCTGCCTTTAGGTGTAGTTATCTCTCAGGCTGTGATGAGGCGTCTAGGGTCAACGTAGGAACGCTCCACGGCTACCTCTAGTTGTGTGGTTAGTTCAGGTTGCTGCAATCCAATAGGTTCCAGCCTCTTGGTGTATTACCGCTTTTGCTATTTTTGCCATTTCTCCTCAGTTACCGAAACATAACAGCAGCGTCTGGCTAAGCAGAGAGCAGCATCTGGCTGGGCAGACAGCAGCATCTGCCTGAGAATAGAGCTGAATCTGGCTGAGCATAGAGCGGCATTTGCTGAGCAGAGAGCGGCATCTGGCTGAGCAGAGAGCAGCATCTGGCTGAGCAGAGAGCAGCATCTGGCTAAGCACAGAGCAGCATCTGGCTGAAAAGAGAGCATCTGGCTGAGCATAGAGCTTCATTTGAGTGAGCAGAGAGCGGCATCTGGCTGAGCAGAGAGCAGAGTCTGGCTGAGCAGAGAGCAACGTCTGGCTGAGCAAAGAGCAGCATCTGGCTGAGCAAAGAACTTCATCTGGGTGAGCTGAGAGCAGCGTCTGACTGAGCAGAGAACGGCGTCTGGCTGAGCATAGAGCAGCGTCTGGCTGAGCAAAGAACTTCATCTGGGTGAGCAGAGAGCAGCATATGGGTGAGCAGAGAGCGGTGTCTGGCTGAGCAGAGAGCAGCGTGTGGCTGAGCAGAGAACTTCATCTGGGTGAGCAGAGAGCGGCGTCTGGCTGAGTAGAGAGCATCATCTGGGTGAGCAGAGAGCATTATCTGGGTAAGCAGAGAGTGGCGTTTGGCTGAGCAGAGAGCAGCATCTGACTAAGCAGAGAGCAGAATCTGGCTGAGCAGAGAGCATCCTCTGGGTGAGCAGAAATCGGCATCTGGCTGAGCAGAGAGCAGTATCTGGCTGAGCAAAGAGCATTGTCTGGGTGAGCAGAGAGCGGCATCTGGGTGAGCAGAGAGCGGCGTCTGGGTGAGCAGAGAGCGGCGTCTGGGTGAGCAGAGAGCGGCATCTGGCTGAGCAGAGAGCGGCATCTGGCTGAGCAGAGAGCGGCGTCTGGCTGAGCAGAGAGCAGTATCTGGCTGAGTAGAGAGCTGCATCTGGCTGAGTAGAGAGCGGCGTCTGCGTGAGCATTGAGCGGCATCTGGCTGAGTAGAGAGCAGCATCTGGCTGAGTAGAGAGCTGCATCTGGCTGAGTAGAGAGCGGCATCTGGCTGAGCAGAGAGAGGCGTCTGGCTGAGCAGAGAGCGGCATCTGGCTGAGCAGAGAGCAGCATCTGGCTGAGTAGAGAGCTGCATCTGGTTGAGTAGAGAGCTGCATCTGGCTGAGTAGAGAGCGGCGTCTGGGTGAGCAGAGAGCGGCATCTGGCTGAGTAGAGAGCAGCATCTGGCTGAGTAGAGAGCTGCATCTGGCTGAGTAGAGAACTGCATCTGGCTGAGTAGAGAGCGGCGTCTGGGTGAGCATTGAGCGGCATCTGGCTGAGCAGAGAGCAGCATCTGGCTGAGTAGAGAGCTGCATCTGGCTGAGAAGAGAGCGGCATCTGGCTGAGCAGAGAGAGGCGTCTGGCTGAGCAGAGAGCGGCATCTGGCTGAGCAGAGAGCAGCATCTGGCTGAGTAGAGAGCTGCATCTGGCTGAGTAGAGAGCGGCGTCTGGGTGAGCAGAGAGCGGCGTCTGGCTGAGCAGAGAGAGGCGTCTGGCTGAGCAGAGAGCGGCATCTGGCTGAGCAGAGAGCAGCATCTGGCTGAGTAGAGAGCTGCATCTGGCTGAGTAGAGAGCGGCGTCTGGGTGAGCAGAGAGCGGCGTCTGGGTGAGCAGAGAGCGGCATCTGGCTGAATAGAAAGCTGCATCTGGCTGAGTAGAGAGCTGCATCTGGCTGAGTAGAGAGTGGCAGCTACACAAACTCCCGTGCAAGTGAATGAGGTCAGGTGGCATTGAGCCCAGTGGTGATCGATCCCCCATCTGTATGTAAAAACAGCCAGTTCACAATGATATATTAGAGAGTGCATCCATCTAAGAGATGGCAGAATCATTTCTATCACTTCAGAATCACTTCATGGATGCCAAAGATGGAAGGAACAATATTTACTTTAAGGCAAAACATAGCTGTTGCCATCCAGGACCACCGTTGTGCACATGCTCATCCTCCTCCTATAAACGATGGAGGCAAATCATTTGTCTCGTTGATTAAAATGTACACAATTCACATTGGACTGGCCTCATTGTCTGCGTTAATGCCACCAGCATTAGACTGGCGCACCAGAGGAGTGGAGGATCCACCAGTGGGCCCTGACCGGCACTGCATTGCAGCAGTTCACTTACTGTTTATATAAAATAATATGCTTCTGACAATTATGATTATAAAGCAAGCTTAAAAATCATTGCACCCAAGAAATGACAGTTTTTCTGATTTATCAGGTGATTAGTGGATTTCTTGGAGGGGTCGATAGCTGGGAATAGTCATTCTTATGAATGCTATTTCCCGATTATCAGCTTGACAATGGGAGATAATGATAAGGACAGACTCCGCTGTTAGGACCACTTATGCATGGTGGGCCCCGAGAATGATTTTCTCTGATGAGTCCAAACTACTCTAGTCCAACGCTGCACACAATACAGAGAGTTTTTGCTTTTATTTCAGGATCTATTATAAAAATATATCTTCCAAAACCTCCCAATATACAATATTTATAAACTTCTGTAACATTATATATATATATTACCTCTTGTATATTGCAGCTAGCAGTAAGGACTTTGTGTTTGGCATGAATCTGGACACTTACGGACAGTCCTAGGGGCAAACACAGGTTTTTAAAGGGGAGTTTCCACTGTTCCTCCACATTGGTCACTGAGGCTAGTGATTGACAACACTATATCTGGTGGTCTGGGACAGTGAAGGGTCAGCTCCTAAGTCTACAGAAGTTTCACTCGAACTATAGCAAAGGCTTCATACATAGTACATCCTTCATATATGTATACTTCATATCCGCAAAGATGGAGGTGTGAAAAAGGTGCAGAGGGGAAATGGGGGGGCAGTAGCATAAAGAGGGGCAGGGAAAGCAGAATATGTGCAAATATTGAGGCCCCAGGAGGCACAGAGAACCACACTTTTGATTCTATGGTGCTCCATCTGGAGAGACGATCAGTGACTTTGACCATGAAAGGTCCATCGCTTGTCCATCAGATTGATCATGTTTGTTCTTATCGTCAGTTTTGGCTCTCCGCCTCCATCTTTCATCCACTTCTGGATTGGGAAACGCATCCTCTTAGTTTGTCGTTGTTATACTTGTGTGGCATGCTTGACTTTGGGTTCGCTTGGTGGAGGGATAGGTGAAGGATTTCGCAAATATTCAAATGTGTTATCTCCAGAATTCTGCAAATTACAAAAGAATAAAGTTACATTGTTACATTATTGTTCAGAAACGAAACAGTCGAACAGCAAATTTTCTACATCTATACTTTACAATAATATTATTAAAGGATGAAGAACAAAAAAAAAGGACCAAGCACATGAGAATGCTCCTCATTACACCATACTTTCCATTATGGTCTCTAGTCAGTCTCCTTTCCCTCCTTGCAATTTATAAATACAGTACAGACCAAAAGTTTGGACACACCTTCTCATTCAAAGATTCTTCTGTATTTTCATGACTATGAAAATTGTACATTCACACTGAAGGCATCAAAACTATGAATTAACACATGTGGAATTATACATTACACTTTACAAAAAAGTGTGAAACAACTGAAAATATGTCTTATATTCTAGGTTCTTCAAAGTAGCCACCTTTTGCTTTAATTACTGCTTTGCACGCAGAAAAGGTGAACGGATGGACTCTACATGCCTGGTTCCCACCGTGAAGCATGGAGGAGGTGGTGTGATGGTGTGGGGGTGCTTTGCTGGTGACACTGTTGGGGATTATTCAAAATTGAAGTGGTGAGCGGTCCAGCTCACCCCAAACCATCTCGATTGGGTTCAGGTCTGGTGACTGTGGAGGTCAGGTCATCTGGCGTAGCACCCCAACACCCTCCTTCTTGGTCAAATAGCCCTTACAGTCTGGAGGTGTGTTTGGGGTCATTGCCCTGTTGAAAAATAAATGATGGTCCAACTAAACGCAAACCGGATGGAATAGCATGCTGCTGCAAGATGCTGTGGTAGCCATTCTGGTTCACTATGCCTTCAATTTTGAATGAATTCCCAACAGTGTCACCAGCAAAGCACCCCCACACCATCACACCTCCTCCTCCATGCTTCACGGTGGGAGCCAGGCATGTAGAGTCCATCTGTTCACCTTTTCTGCATGCAAAGCAGTAATCAAAGCAAAAGGTGGCTACTTTGAAGAACCTTGAATATAAGACATATTTTCAGTTGTTTCACACTTTTTTGTAAAGTGTAATGTATAATTCCACATGTGTTAATTCATAGTTTTGATGCCTTCAGTGTGATTCTACAATTTTCATAGCCATGAAAATACAGAAAAATCGTTGAATGAGAAGGTGTGTCCAAACTTTTGGTCTGTACTGTATATCCCACAGTATTTTTTCCATGTCAATCTCCTTCCCCCTCTTGCATTTAACCAAAAAAGGCCAATTAATAAACGCTCATTCATATATATAGAGAATCAAATACCCAAAAAGAATATATGAAAAACAGAGCCAGTTATTAGAAAAATGCAAAAACAATTTTATTGGGTTACAAAACAGTTTAAAAGAGAACGAAATAACAGTCATTATACATAATAATAATAGCAAAGGAGAAGGCAAAAGACCTAGATACCGTTATTCAGAGCAGTGAATGCATAAGGTCATATATCACATAATACTCAGTGTGATGTCAAAAATATATATATAAACACATGACGATGCCGTGATGTCAATATATAGAGCTGTCCAATGAAAAGATAATAAAAAAAATATATATATATAAACAAAGTGTACAGTGCACTTTATGTAAAAATAATAAATATAATATTTTAATTATCCCATCAATATAGAAATTATCAAAAAGTGCGTAATGCAAAATAATAATATATTAAGTGCTCAAAATGAACAATAAAGAAGCAAAAACTGCACTAAAGACTATAAAGGCGGACAGTCCCAATATACTACCACAGCATCCCATAGATATATATGCAATATGGAGGTAGATGTGAGGGAGTAAAAAGCCTGTAACAGCAAACAAGAAATATGAATATATATTTTATATATACACTTATATATTGAAGACCAGGCAAAAAGCCTATGTCCTATAGGTCAATATCGGGAAAAAAGCGTATATAAGATATCATATAAGTGCATGTAAGCATTAGTCAATACATAGGATAAGTATGGCAATCAACTGCATATGTGCGGATGCAACCAAAGTTGTTTAAACGCTATAAACCCATATATATTGCAGAAACAGGTTCTATATATACCTATGCTGCATTGGTTATTAACGTACTAGTTATATATATGTGCAAATATTGCTGGATAACATAGCTGAAAGCAAAGGTATCATAAATATATTATCCCTCTAAGATTGGGTGTATGTCTCAGACAGATGCATATGCTGCTGTTATATTATTGCCATAGATGAAGGCTACAACCCCAAATATATAGAAGAAAATCCTTCCTGTGTAGCCATAAGTACAATGGCACTGTATCAAATCTGCAGCAAGCACAAGCAGTAGACAAAGATGTATACAGAGCATTCAAGACTTACTGAACAACGGACAGGAGAGCCCCGACGCGCGTTTCGCTAAGTGCTTCCTCGGGGGGCTTCCTTTCCCCCTCTTGCAGTTGTATACATAATCCACAGTAAGTTGCCTAGTCAGTCTCCTTCCCCTTATGGTAGCTGTGTTATAATAGTCATCTCAGTCTAAGGAGGCTTAATATCAAAACTCGCCATGATGTAGGAGCCCATAGAGATGGACGAGTTACAAAAATAATCCACATCAACTTTCCTAGTCAGTCAGCCATTGCAGAAGTTGTAAGTATAGTACCAAGTAAGTTCTCAGTCAGTTTCCATTCCCTTCTGTTGATTACTAGTATAGCCACCCCATCCCGATAAGTTTCATAGTCAGTTTCCCTTCCCCTCTGAACGTGTAAATATTTTCTGCAGTAAGTTCTCTAGTCAGTCTCCTAAACCCTCTGGCTATTGAATCTCATTCCACTTGTAGAAGTTTGAAATACTCTCCCCAGTAGATTCACAGTCAGTCTCCTTTGTCCTGTGGAAGTGGTAAATATAGCCCTCACATAAGTTCCACAATTATTTTCTCACCTTGCAACATCATTTGTAAATACAGTCCCTTGGTAGATTATCTAGTCAGTCTCCTTCCCCCTCTGGCAGTTATAAATGTAGTCCCTTGTAAGTCATCTAGTCAATTTCCTCCCCATCTGACAGCTGCACTTATAGTCCCCAGTAAATTATTTAGTCTGTCTCCATCTTATTCTGGCTGTTGGTAATATATTCCTCAGTAAGTTCTTTATTCAATCATTTTCCCCCTATGTTAGCCAGTCAGTGTCCTTTCCAGCTGGCAGCTGTAAATATAACTCTTCATAAGATTCCCAGTTAGTCACCTTTCCTCATTTCTAGCAGTTGTAAATGTAGTCTTCAGTAAGTTCTCCAGTCAGGTTGTTTTCCCTTTCATGAGTTATAATTATAGCCACCAGCAGGTTTTCTTCTCAGCCTCCTTCTCCCTCTGGCAGTTATGTATATATAGCTCACAGTCAGTCTCCTTCCCCTTTTGAAGTACTTGCAAATATAGTTTCCATTATGGTCTCAAGTCAGTCTCCTAGATAAATATATTTCCCGGTATTTTTCCTGGTCAGCCCCCTTCTTGCAGTTGTAAATATAGTCCACAGTAAGTTGCATAGTCAATTCTCTTCCCCTTCTGGCAGCTGTGTTATATTCATGATCTCAAGCTAAGGAGGCTTAATGGCAGAACTCACCATGATGTAGGAGCCCATGGAGATGGACGAGTTGCGATACATGATGTTATTCATGGTGAAGTACGCTGGATCATCGGGTGACAAAGTTGCTCCTGATACCTAAAGCAGAGGCAGAGTATGACTACATTCACACATCAGGTTTTTTCCACCAGTCAGGATCCGGAGTGACGGATCTGGTGTAAATTGTGGAAAACTGATGAAACGGATCAAAAAAACGGATCCGTTTCATCAGTTTTCCATCCGTTTCGTCCTTTTTTTAACCGTTTCAAGACAGATCCGGTTTTTAAAAACGCCCATGGGAGGGTCCCAAACGATGATCTGTTTCCTGGGGGCTGGCCAATTGGATCTGAGCATGCTCAGACTTAAAAACCAGATCCGGTGACCGGATCCGTCTTTTTCCGGATCCGGCGCATTCCGCCGCCTATAGACTTCCATTGTAGCAAAAAAAACGGAGGTGCTGCATCCGGCGCCGTCTGGATTTTCGCCACAGACAAAAAACGTTACTGAAGACGTTTTTTCCAGATGCCGGAATGAAAATTTTAGCCGAATCTGGCAAAAAACGGAAGAAACGGGAGGCCGTGCGGTGCGATCCGGCGCTAATACAAGACAATGAGAAGGAACCGGATCCGGCGGCAGATTTTTCTAAAAATAGCCGGATTATGCCTGACGGAAAAAACCTGATGTGTGAAAGTAGCCTAAGCAGAAAGAGATAATCAGACTGGACATCTTGGCGACATCTTACCGTGCGTAAAGCGTCTTTATGCAGATCACCCGGATTCTTCTCTTTGTTTCCTGAAGGAAACAATAACATTACAGGGGTCTGCTATTTGGGGGCTTCATCTATTAGAGGGGGCTACAAAGAGCATCTCCCTCCCTGGATGACACCTGCAGACTATTGATGGCAATGAGAACTGTGTAATACTTCATTCCTCCTGTGGAGGCACTGTGAGGAAATGAAACACTTAATGGCAATTGCTGCAGGGGGAGACGGGACAGAAAAACCATGATCTGCTACAATCACACAGAGAACCCCCAGAGGCTGTATGGGGTATTGCAGCTGAAACCCATTCACTTCAATACAGCTGAGCTGCCAGACTAGACACAACCCAGGGACAGGGGTGACACTGTTTTTAGAAGAAGGCAGACATGTTTTTCTAACCCTGGATCTCTCTTAGGTAAAAATGTGCTTTCCCTCTAAGACCCATGTGGCGCCTGCCGCCATTATATCATGCGCCATTTATTTGTGGACTCACCTTTCCTTCTTTTCCGTATACAAAAAATCACAATGACGATCAGCGCAATGAGCAGTAACGCTCCGGCTACCGAGCCAATCACGATGCCAGCGATGGCGCCCGCGCTCAGCGGACTTGGACTGTTCGAGTCTGCGGAGAACAGAGAAGGAATCATATACAGTGTGTCCGCTCTCAGCCTGCGCTCTGGTCGCTGCTGATTTACTGCTCAATTGTACACACAAGAAAAATAAAGTAAAAGGTAAATTAAACAATTGTTTTTAAAAACATAAAGAAAATAGAAAATATGAAAGTTTGAAAGTTTATCCCACACACGAGTTCCACAGTCGGTTTCTCAGGTTTAGCCCCTGGTAAGTTTTCTTGTCCATTTCCTTCCTTAAATTTTTTTCGCCATTGAAAATGTTTCTGTACATTGTACAACAAAAGGGAAGGTGTACAACGCATCCTGAAAAAAAAACAAGCTCTGAGATGGCTATGCCGAGGTTTAAATAAAAATATGGCTTGGAAGATGCAGAGGGGAATAACTAAAGAGCAAAAAAAAAGTAAAATTTGCCTGGTCATAAAAGAGATTATTTACACTAAAGATATATATATTTTTGTAATTTTCATTTAATTTGAAAAAATGAGAACTCTCCCAGACCCCCTTTTGCTGCCATGATGGATGTGGTTTTGAGTCTGCACGGAGAGGTCTGGTCTGGGTCTGTATACAGGGGTCTGGTCTGGGGTCTGTATACAGGGGGTCTGGTCTGGGGTCTGTATACAGGAGATCTGGTCTGGGTTGTATACAGGAGGTTGGGTCTGGGGTCTGTATACAGGGGTTCTGATCTGGGGTCTGTATACAGAGGGTCTGGTCTGGGTTCCGTATACAGGAAGGGTCTGGTCTGGGGTCTGTATACAGGAGGGGTCTGTATACAGTAAGGGTCTGGTCTGGGATCTGTATACAGGAAGGGTCTGGTCTGGGGTCTGTATACAGGAGGGGTCTGTATACAGTAAGGGTCTGGTCTGGGGTCAGTATACAGGAAGTGTCTGGTCTGGGGTCTGTTTACAGGGAGGGTCTGGTCTGGGGTCTGTATACAGGAGGGGTCTGGTCTGGGGTCTGTATATAGGAATGGTCTGGTCTGGGGTCTGTATACAGAAAGGGTATGGTCTGGGGTCTGTATACAGTAAGGGTTGGTCTGGGGTCAGTATACAGTAAGGGTCTGGTCTGGGGTCAGTATACAGTAAGGGTCTGGTCTGGGGTCAGTATACAGGAAGGGTCTGGTCTGGGGTCTGTTTACAGGAGGGGTCTGGTCTGGGGTCTGTATATAGGAATGGTCTGGTCTGGGGTCTGTATACAGAAAGGGTATGGTCTGGGGTCTGTATACAGTAAGGGTATGGTCTGGGGTCTGTATACAGTAAGGGTCTGGTCTGGGGTCAGTATACAGTAAGGGTCTGGTCTGGGGTCAGTATACAGGAAGGGTCTGGTCTGGGGTCTGTTTACAGGAGGGGTCTGGTCTGGGGTCTGTATACAGGAGGGGTCTGGTCTGGGGTCTGTATACAGAAAGGGTATGGTCTGGGGTCTGTATACAGGAAGGGTCTGGTCTGCAGTCTATATATAGAAGGGGTCTGGTCTGGGTTCCGTATTTAGGAATGGTCTGTTCTGGGGTCTGTATACAGGAAGGGTATGGTCTGGGGTCAGTATACAGGAAGGGTCTGGTCTGGGGTCTGTTTACAGGAGGGGTCTGGTCTGGGGTCTGTATACAGGAGGGGTCTGGTCTGGGGTCTGTATACAGGAAGGGTCTGGTCTTCAGTCTATATATAGAAGGGGTCTGGTCTGGGTTCCGTATTTAGGAATGGTCTGTTCTGGGGTCTGTATACAGGAAGGGTATGGTCTGGGGTCTGTATACAGGAATGGTCTGGCGTGAGGTCCATATATAAGAAGGGTCTGGTGTGGGGTCTGTATACAGTAATGGTCTGACGTGGGGTCCGTATATAGGAAGGTTCTGGTCTGCGGTCTGTATATAGAAAGGGTCTGGTCTGGGGTCTGTATATAGGAATGGTCTTGTATGTGGTCTATATACAGGAAGGTTCTGGTCTGCGGTCTGTATCCAGGAGGGGTCTGGTCTGGGGTCTGTATACAGGAGGGGTCTGGTCTGAGGTATGTATATAGGAATGGTCTGGTCTTGGGTCTATATACAGGAAGGATTTGGTCTGGGGTCTGTATACAGGAAGGTTCTGGTCTGTGGTCTGTATCCAGGAGGGGTCTGGTCTAGGATCCATATGCAGGAATGGTCTTGTCTGGGGTCTGTATACAGGAGGGTCTGGTCTGGGGTCTGTATACAGGAAGAGTCTGGTCTGGGGTCTGTATACAGGAAGGGTCTGGCGTGAGGTCCATATATAAGAAGGGTCTGGTCTGAGGTCTGTATACAGGAAGGGTCTAGTCTGGGGTCTGTATACAGTAATGGCCTGGTGTGGGATCCGTATATAGGAAGGTTCTGGTCTGGGGTCTGTATATAGCAATAGTCTGGTTTGGGGTCTGTATACAGGAATGGTCTTGTATGTGGTCTATATACAGGAAGGTTCTGGTCTAGGATCCATATACAGGAATGGTCTTGTCTGGGGTCTGTATACAGGAGGGTCTGGTCTGAGGTATGTATATAGGAATAGTCTGGTCTCTGGTCTGTATCCAGGAGGGGTCTTGTCTGGGGTCCGTATACAGGAAGTATTTGGTCTGGGGTCTGTATACAGGAAGGTTCTGGTCTGGGGTCCGTATACAGGAGGAGTCTGGTCTGGTGTCCGTATACAGCAAGGGTCTTGTCTGGGGTCCGTATACAGGAGGGGTCTGGTCTGGGGTCCGTATACAGGAATGGTCTTGTCTAGGGTCCGTATACAGAGGGGTCTGGTCTGGGGTCGTATACAGGAAGGGTCTTGTCTGGGGTCTGTATACAGGAATGGTCTGATCTATGGTCTATATACAGGAAGGGTCTGGTCTGGTGTTTGTATACAGGAGGGGTCTGGTCTGGGGTCCATAAACAGGAAGGGTCTGGTTTTGAGGTCTGTATACTGGAAGGGTCTATTCTGGGGTCTGTATACAGGAGGGGTCTGGTTTGTTGGTGACCTCCTTGACATTTCATGTGGAGGCTGTCAGGACCACCCTTTGCCTGTTGCCCCCCCACATGTTCACCTACATGAGATATTCAGTGTCCGTGTTGCGATATCCCAGTCGACAGGATTGGACACGTTGCAGGAGTAGTTTCCATTGTGCGTCCGGTTCGGAGCGTTAATCTGTAGGGTCTGACCGTTATTTAGGGTAACGTAGTTGCTATTACTGGGTAATGACGCCCCCTCTTTCGTCCACGTGTAGTTCTCCCCTCCGCTGACCGCACTGCAGCTCAGATTTACAACAGGGGTACTCTCATCTGCGGTGACGGGAGACTGTAACACTGAGGCGTTTTTCACCGGATCTGTGGGGGCATCAGAAGAGGAAATTATGATAAATCACATGTAGGTTTCCACCAGTGCAACCATCTGACTGTATAGGGTATCACAGTGCATGTTCATCCTGATCCACCTAGTGCATGAATACATCAATAGTGTATGAATACAATTTCAGAGAACAGTAAAAACTAACACAAAGGCAGATCTGCAGGAGAAAGATTTCACTACACAACCCCATAGTTTTTAGATGCCTGCAGTGGTCAAGATGCCAGCTGTTATGGGCATTGTAATGGCAGCCAAGATATATATATGCTCGGGTTCCAGTGTCACTATAGTGGCATACTGTACATAGACCAGATTATAGGGAGGGGAGTATTGTCATAGGGGCACAGGAGGTGATAGAGCAGGGAGTGTTGTCATATGGGCACAAGAGGTGATAGGGCAGGGAGTGCTGTCATAGGGAAAAGGAGTGAGAGGGCAGGGAGTGCTGTCATAGGGGAAAGGAGGTGAGAGGGCAGGGAGTGCTGTCATAGGAGCACAGGAGGTGATAGGGCAGGGAGTGTAGTCATAGGGGCACAGGAGGTGATAGGGCATGGAGTGCTGTCATAGGGGCACAGGAGGTGATAGGGCAGGGAGTGTTGTCATAGAGGCACATCAGGTGATAGGGCAGGGAATGCTGTCATAGGGGCACAAGAGGTGATAGGGCAGGGAGTGTAGTCATAGGGGCACAAGAGGTGATAAGGCAGGGAGTGCTGTCATAGGGGCACAAGAGGTGATAGGGCAGGGAGTGTATTCATAGGGGCACAGGATGTGATAGGGCAGGGAGTGTTGTCATAGGGGCACAAGAGGTGATAGGGCAGGGAGTGTAGTCATAGAGACACAAGAGGTGATAGGGCAGGGAGTGCTGTCATAGGGGCACAAGAGGTGATAGGGCAGGAAGTGTAGTCATAGGGGCACAAGAGGTGATAGGGCAGATAGTGCTTTCATAGGGGCAAAGGAGGTGAGATGGCAGGGAGTGTAGTCATAGGGACACAGGAGGTGAGAGGGCAGTGAGTGTTGTCATAGGGGCACAGGAGGTGAGAGGGCAGTGAGTGTTGTCATAGGGGAAAGGAGGTGAGAGGGCAGGGAGTGTTGTCATAGGGGCACAAGAGGTGATAGGGCAGGTAGTGCTTTCATAGGGGCAAAGGAGGTGAGATGGCAGGGAGTGCTGTCGTAGGGGCACAGGAGGTGAGAGGGCAGGGAGTGCTGTCATAGGGGCACAGGAGGTGAGAGGGCAGGGAGTGCTGTCATAGGAGCACAGGAGGTGATAGGGCAGGGAGTGTAGTCATAGGGGCACAGGAGGTGATAGGGCATGGAGTGCTGTCATAGGGGCACAGGAGGTGATAGGGCAGGGAGTGTTGTCATAGAGGCACATCAGGTGATAGGGCAGGGAATGCTGTCATAGGGGCACAAGAGGTGATAGGGCAGGGAGTGTAGTCATAGGGGCACAAGAGGTGATAAGGCAGGGAGTGCTGTCATAGGGGCACAAGAGGTGATAGGGCAGGGAGTGTATTCATAGGGGCACAGGATGTGATAGGGCAGGGAGTGTTGTCATAGGGGCACAAGAGGTGATAGGGCAGGGAGTGTAGTCATAGAGACACAAGAGGTGATAGGGCAGGGAGTGCTGTCATAGGGGCACAAGAGGTGATAGGGCAGATAGTGCTTTCATAGGGGCAAAGGAGGTGAGATGGCAGGGAGTGTAGTCATAGGGACACAGGAGGTGAGAGGGCAGTGAGTGTTGTCATAGGGGCACAGGAGGTGAGAGGGCAGTGAGTGTTGTCATAGGGGAAAGGAGGTGAGAGGGCAGGGAGTGTTGTCATAGGGGCACAAGAGGTGATAGGGCAGGTAGTGCTTTCATAGGGGCAAAGGAGGTGAGATGGCAGGGAGTGCTGTCGTAGGGGCACAGGAGGTGAGAGGGCAGGGAGTGCTGTCATAGGGGCACAGGAGGTGAGAGGGCAGGGGTGCTGTCATAGGAGCACAGGAGGTGATAGGGCAGGGAGTGTAGTCATAGGGGCACAGGAGGTGATAGGGCATGGAGTGCTGTCATAGGGGCACAGGAGGTGATAGGGCAGGGAGTGTTGTCATAGAGGCACATCAGGTGATAGGGCAGGGAATGCTGTCATAGGGGCACAAGAGGTGATAGGGCATAGGGGAAGCAGTGTAGTCATAGGGTCACAAGAGGTGATAGGCAGGGAGTGCTGTCATAGGGGCACAAGAGGTGATAGGGCAGGGAGTGTATGTCATAGGGGCACAGGAGTGATAGGGCAGGAGTGTTGTCATAGGGGCAAAGAGGTGATAGGGGCAGGGAGTGTAGTTCATAGAGACACAGAGGTGATAGGGCAGGGAGTGCTGTCATAGGGGCACAAGAGGTGATAGGGCAGGGAGTGTAGTCATAGGGGCACAAGAGGTGATAGGGCAGATAGTGCTTTCATAGGGGCAAAGGAGGTGAGATGGCAGGGAGTGTGTCATAGGGACACAGGAGGTGAGAGGGCAGTGAGTGTTGTCATAGGGGCACAGGAGGTGAGAGGGCAGTGAGTGTTGTCATAGGGGAAAGGAGGTGAGAGGGCAGGGAGTGTTGTCATAGGGGCACAAGAGGTGATAGGGCAGGAGTGCTTCATAGGGGCAAAGGAGGTGAGATGGCAGGGAGTGCTGTCGTAGGGGCACAGGAGGTGAGAGGGCAGGGAGTGCTGTCATAGGGGCACAGGAGGTGAGAGGGCAGGGAGTGCTGTCATAGGGGCACAGGAGGTGAGAGGGCAGTGAGTGTTGTCATAGGGGCATAGGAGGTGATAGGTTAGGGAGTGTGTCATGGGGCACAGGAGGTGAGAGGGCAGTGACTGTTGTCATAGGGGAAAGGAGTGAGAGGGCAGGAGTGTTGTCATAGGGGCACAGGAGGTGATAGAGCAGGGAGTGTTGTCATAGGGGCACAGGAGGTGATAGGGCAGGGAGTGTTGTCATAGGAGCACAGGAGATGATAGGACAGGGAGTGTTGTCAGGGCCGGCGTCAGCACCCAGCGCACTCGGGCAAGTGTCGGGGCCCTGAGCAGGCGGGGGGGCCCAATCACAGTCGGGGACACCGGCATGCTATGGGGGCCCACTGCCTGTGCCAGTACCGGGGGCCGGTGCCTCGAGCAGAGCAGCGGCCAGTGAGGAGAGATGAGTATTTCATTTTTTATTTTTTTTTATGTTTGACGCAGTATATGGAGACCATCATACACTGGAGCATCATATAAGGGGCCCATTATATATGGAGCATCATATGGGGCCCATTATATATGGAGCATCATATAAGGGGCCCATTTTATATGGAGCATCATATGGGGCCCATGATATATGGAGCATCATATAAGGGGCCCATTTTATATGGAGCATTATATGGGGCCCATTATATATGGAGCATCATATGGGGCCCATTATATATGGAGCATCATATGGGGCCCATTATATATGGAGCATCATATGGGGCCCATTATATATGGAGCATCATATAAGGGGCCCATTATATATGGAGCATCATATGGGGCCCATTATATATGGAGCATCATATGGGGCCCATTATATATGGAGCATCATAATGGGGCCCATTATATATGGAGCATCATAAGGGGCCCATTATATATGGAGCATCATATGGGGCCCATTATACATGGAGCATCATATAAGGGGCCCATTATATATGGAGCATCATATAAGGGGCCCATTATATATGGAGCATCATATGGGGCCCATTATATATGGAGCATCATATGGGGCCCATTATATATGGAGCATCATATGGGGCTCATTATTTTGCATGGAGCACTATGTGGTGCCCACTGTTTGTCTTTTGAGCTATTGTAGAATTTACAATAGATATCACTCATGTAATGTATGAAGTAAGTGAATATTTGGCATTGTACTGTACCTATATTTTTCTGCAGTATCTGTGCATCATGAATTGTGGTTTGTGTTAAAGGGGCCCATTGAGACTCTTTTGCCCAGGGCCCATGAAAACCTGGAGCCGACCCTGAGTGTTGTCATAGGGGCACAGAAGGTGATAGAACAGGGAGTGTTGTCATAGGGGCACAGAAGGTGAAGCTATTCTTACAGCCACGAATACACAGGAATGAAATATTGTATAGTAAAAAGTTCTAAAACTTTCTAATAAACTTTTATGTTTCAGTTTAGCACCTGTCGCTTGCTTTCAGTATATAGGCAGCTTTTTTAATTAATATTATTTTTATCCAGAGACCAAAAAACCTTGTATTTACTGGATCCGGATAATAGTTTGCTACAATGTATCAGCGAGGAGCATCAACATAACTGCAGCAAAGCGGCTGAAGGAAGAATTAGCAGGGCTTTTCCATCCCATTCACTGACAGCAAGCAGAGATCTTGGTGGAAAATGCTCCATACTTTATAATATAATGCAATTATCATCCGCAGTATTTCTATAATTAACTCTTTCTTGGACTCACCGTAGATTTTCACAAGGAACGTCAGCACTCCGGTGTTTTCTGAGAATGACGCCACGCTCACCGTGTAGTTTCCGCTGTCAGTCTTGGTGCTGTTCATTATGACCAGGGATCCGTTCCCAATGATGTCCAGTCGACTTTGGATTGTGGGAGACGCAGTAACATCGTTTTTCTTCCAATTGACCAGCAGGACGTCATCTTTTAACCAGTTGATAATGGCGTCTGAAGTAGATGTGTATGAGATGAACAAACTGATGTTTTCCCCAACCAGGAAATCGCTGGAGGAATTACTCCGCAACATCAATTCTGCTCCTGTACCTGTAGAATAACATGGCGGAGGAGGATCAGTTATCCTGTATAATAACTTACTGTCCACTGTCTGTTGTCAAGTGTAATCCGTCTATCAGCAGAGATAACTAAACAGAGTGCAAAAATTTGGGTCTTTGTCTCTCTGCTCTTGTTCTCCTGTCTTAGAAGCTACTTACCTGTATAACAGAAAGGCTGGCTTTTGGTTAAGGGCAAACAATGCGTGATGAGAAGTGAGGAAAAAGTAAGTTCTAGCTCCTACAGTGCTGGTAGATGGAAAAATAAGTTCTAGCTCATATAGTGCTGGTAGATGGAAAAGTAAGTTCTAGCTCATATAGTGCTGATAGATGGAAAAGTAAGTTCTAGCTCATATAGTGCTGGTAGATGGAAAAGTAAGTTCTAGCTCATATAGTGCTGGTAGATGGAAAAGTAAGTCTAGTTCATATAGTGCTCGTATATGGAAAAGTAAGTTCTAGCTCATATAGTGCTGGTAGATGGAAAAGTAAGTACTAGTTCATATAGTGCTGGTAGATGGAAAAGTAAGTTCTAGCTCATATAGTGCTGGCAGATGGAAAAGTAAGTTCTAGCTCATATAGTGCTGGTAGATGGAAAAGTAAGTTCTAGCTCTTATAGTGCTAGTAGATGGAAAGTAAGTTCTAGCTCATATAGCGCTGGTAGATGGAAATGTAAGTTCTAGCTCATAGTGCTGGTAGATGGAAAAGTAAGTTCTAGCTCATAAAGTGCTGGTAGATGGAAAAGTAAGTTTTAGCTCATACAGTGCTGGTAGATGGAAAATTAAGTTCTAGCTCTTATAGTGCTGGTAGATCGAAAAGTAAGTTCTAGCTCATATAGTGCTGGTAGATGGAAAAGTAAGTTCTAGCTTATATAGTGCTGGTAGTTGGAAAAGTAACTTCTAGCTCATATAGTGCTGGTAGATGGAAAAGTAAGTTCTAGCTCATATAGTGCTGGTAGATGGAAAAGTAAGTTCTAGGTCATATAGTGCTGGTTGATGGAAAAGTAAGTTCCAGCTCATAAAGTGCTGGTAGATGGAAAAGTAAGTTCTAGCTCATATAGTGCTGGTAGATGGAAAAGTAAGTTCTAGCTCTTATAGCGCTGGTAGATGGAAAATTAAGTTCTAGCTCATATGGTTCTGGTAGATGGAAAAGTAAGTTCTAGCTCATATAGGGCTGGTAGTTGGAAAAGTAAGTTCTAGCTCATATAGTGCTGGTAGATGGAAAAGTAAGTTCTAGCTCTTAGAGTGCTGGTAGATGGAAAAGTAAGTTCTAGCTCATATAGTGCTGGTAGATGGAAAAGTAAGTTCTAGCTCTTATAGCGCTGGTAGATGGAAAAGTAAGTTTTAGCTCATATAGCGCTGGTAGATGGAAAAGCAAATTCTAGCTCATATAGTGCTGGTAGATGGAAAAGTAAGTTCTTGCCCATATAGTGCTGCTAGATGGAAAAGTAAATTCTAGCTCTTAGGCCGGGGTCAGACACAACTACAAAAAATCGGACCGTTTTAGTCGGTCGATTATCGGAACAAAATGCAAACATCACACATCCTTCTGGCATCCGATTTTCCTTCAAAGATGCGATTTAGTCGCATGTGTGTGTACCTTGTAACATACGATTTTCATCCGACTTGCGAGAATTTCTCGCAGGCTTGCAAAACTGACATATAATGGATCCAAAAGAATAGTATTTAAATCACAAAAGAAAGAATAGATATATACACATAGAACACATATATATATATATATACATGTAATTGTGACATTTATATATTATATTATATATATATATATTTATAGTTCCTAGACTTCTACATACTGTAATAGGCGCTAATTCAATTGCCGGCTTTTGTGAAATCACAGAAGCCGACATGAAATGATACATTGTTTCCACACAGTTAACCATGTCATTTCCTGTATTTTGATATATGGTTTGAACTTACAATTACATAAGTGTATGTGTGCAAAATTTCAGACATGTAGGGGTTAATTAAAGGTGTAAATTCGTTGAAAAAAAATGCGTGGGCTCCCGCTGTATTTTCTCCACCAGACAGACAAAGCAAGCGAGTGGGGGCAGATAATAATAGCCTAGGGAGGGTACATTTTTTTGGTGCCCCCCCTGGCTACTAACATCTGCCCCCAGACACCCCAGAAAGGGCAAATCTCTAATTAGATTTGCCCTTTCTGGCACTTTGCCCGTCTATTCCCATTGCCCTGTAGCGGTGGCGAATGGGTTAATAAGGGGTTAAAGCCACCTTGCAATTGAAAGGTGACTGTAAGCCAGGTTAATAATTGAGAGCTGTCAATTAGACAATTATCAATTATTAATCCTATTGTATGAAAGAAAAATCAAACACACACAGTTTAATAAAAAAGAAGTTTAATGAAATAATCACACAGTTTTTGACCATATTTTATTTTCCTGCTAAAACCATTTCCTGTAATAAAAATAAAATAAAAAAGCAAAATTATTCTTACCAATCCGATGTACAGTCAGGTCCCACGGTGTAATCCATCAGAAAGGGTTAACAGGTTACAGCTCGCAGAGAGCTAATGCTGTCTCCGAGCTCTAACCCCCTGAATGAATAACTTCCTCTCCCAGCGAAAGGAGAGGAAGTGATTAATGAATGAAGCTTAATTGATTTATTGCCACTTTCACTTCAGTGACCTGACCTAAGGTGAAAGTGGGACACAATCAATTAAGCTTCATTCATTAATCACATCCTCTCCTGTCGGCAGGAGATAAGCTCATTCATTCAGG
Organism: Oophaga sylvatica; assembly: GCA_033576555.1. Classification (NCBI taxonomy): domain Eukaryota; kingdom Metazoa; phylum Chordata; class Amphibia; order Anura; family Dendrobatidae; genus Oophaga; species Oophaga sylvatica. The sequence continues at coordinate 424,244,728 of JARQOD010000003.1, read as the reverse complement.
AGCTATCAGCTGAGCACGCAGCATTAGATGCGCTGGTAGATGGAAAAGTAAGTTCTAGCTCTTATAGTGCTGGTAGTTGGAAAAGTAAGTTCTAGCTCTTATAGTGCTGGTAAAATACTGATGATGCTGAAGCACCCACTGAATAAGAGCATGAGAATCAGTACATTTTCAGGACATATTAGACTGGTATGTGCACCAAAAGCAGTTTTACCTTGCTGTGGGGATAAGAATGTACTTCCTTACGATCTTTTACCTTGGGTAGAGTGGTAGGTGCGGTTAAAGGGACAGCCTTTTGGGAAGTTGGGAGATGTGGAGAGCAGGGAATGGGGAACATATGTGATGGAAACTATCAGTTAGCAGCATGTGAAAAGTGTCCTCGTACTGATTGACCGCATTGTAACAGATAGGATTGGTGGAGACGGGGGTCAGGTATATGGCATCTAGAGGTAGCGGGCCCACCCGGTCTGTGCTGCTCAAAGCCCAACAAGAAAAAGACCCCAATAATGACAACAGATCATCTCAGTGTTTACAATCAGCAGGCCGGACCGCTGACAGAAACTTGTGAAATGTCACTTATAAACGACAACACAGAAGTATGGAGGAGCGAAATCAGAGTCTGCGGCCCTGGGACTGAATACGGCCTCATCTACCGTCATAACTGACACCTGGATGAGAGCCACGACTGGGCGGTTAATTTACAGGGCTATAGTCTGTTTAGAAATGACCGTAAAAATAAGCGAGGTGGGGGTGTGTGTTTATATGTAAAATCATCCTTAAAACCCATCCTGTGTGATATCTGTGAATCTAATGAAGATGTAGAGTCTCTGTGGGTGGAGATTAGGGGAGGGGGGAAAAATAATAAATTATTGATAGGGGTTTGTTATAAGTCTCCTAAAATAATGGAAGCAACAGAGAATATCCTCGTAAAGCAAATAGATGAAGCAGCAACTCAAGGAGAAGTCATTATTATGGGGGACTTCAACTACCCTGAAATACATTGGGGAACAGAAACCTGCAGTTCCAGCAAAGGTAATAAGTTTTTGGCAACTATGAGAGACAATTACCTTTCACAACTAGTTCAGGACCCAACAAGAGGGGGGGCACTGCTAGACCTAATATTATCCAACAGGCCAGACCGCATATCAAATATAAGGGTTGGGGGTCACTTGGGTAATAGTGATCACAAAATAATAAGCTTTCATGTATCCTTTAATAAGATGTGTAGTCGAGGGGTTACAAGGACACTAAACTTCAGGAAGGCAAATTTCCAACGGATGAGAGATGATCTTGGTGCAATAAACTGGGACGATATCCTGAGACATAAAAATACACAAAGAAAATGGGAGACCTTTATTAGCATCCTGAATAGGACCTGTGCACAGTATATACCCTATGGGAATAAACATGCTAGAATTAGGAGGAAACCACTATGGCTAAATAGAGCTGTAAGGGGCGCAATAAGGGACAAAAAGAAAGCGTTTAGGGAATTAAAGCAAGTAGGTAGTGAAGAGGCATTAAATAAATACAGAAGATTGAATAAATTCTGTAAAAAGCAAATCAAGACAGCAAAGATTGAGGCAGAGAGACTCATTGCCAGAGAAAGTAAAAATAATCCCAAAATATTCTTTAACTACATAAATAGCAAGAAACTAAAAAATGATAGTGTTGGTCCCCTTAAAAATAGTCTGGGTGAAATGGTGGATGAGGATGAGGAAAAAGCCAATATGCTAAATGACTTTTTTTCAACTGTATTTACACAAGAAAATCCCATGACAGATAACATGATCAGAGATAAAAAAATTTCTCCATTAAATGTCACCTGCTTAACCCAGCAGGAAGTACGGCGGCGTCTAAAAATCACTAAAGTTGACAAATCCCCGGGCCCGGATGGGATACACCCCCGAGTACTGCAGGAATTAAGTACAGTTATAGATAGACCATTATTTTTAATCTTTAAAGATTCCATAATAACTGGGTCTGTACCACAGGACTGGCGTATAGCAAATGTGGTGCCAATATTCAAAAAGGGGGCAGAAACTGAACCTGGAAATTATAGGCCAGTGAGCTTAACATCTACTGTGGGTAAAATCCTGGAGGGTTTTTTAAGGGATACTATATTGGAGTATCTGAGGCTGAATAACCTCATGACACAGTATCAGCATGGGTTTACGAGGGACCGTTCTTGTCAGACTAATCTGATAAGCTTTTATGAAGGGGTAAGTTCAGGACTGGACCAAGGGAATGCAGTGGACGTGGTGTTCATGGACTTCTCAAAAGCTTTTGATACAGTGCCACACAAAAGGTTGATACATAAAATGAGAACAATGGGGATAGGGGAAAATATGTGTAAGTGGGTTAAGAACTGGCTCATGGATAGAAAACAAAGGGTGGTTATTAATGGAGCACACTCGGACTGGGTCACGGTTAGCAGTGGGGTACCACAGGGGTCAGTATTGGGGCCGCTTCTCTTTAACATATTTATTAATGACCTTGTAGGGGGCATACAGAGTAGTATTTCAATATTTGCAGATGACACTAAACTCTGCAGGGTAATAAATACAGAGGAGGATAATTTTATATTACAGGAGGATTTATGTAAACTAGAAGCTTGGGCTGATAAATGGCAAATGAGCTTTAATGGGGATAAATGTAAGATCATGCACTTGGGTAGAACAAATAAGATGTATAATTATGTGCTTAATTGTAAAACACTGGGCAAAACTGTCACTGAAAAAGACCTGGGTGTGTGGGTGGACGACAAACTCACATTTAGTGGCCAATGTCAGGCAGCTGCTGCCAAGGCAAATAAAATAATGGGATGCATTAAAAGAGGCATAGATGCTCATGAGGAGAACATAATTTTACCTCTATACAAGTCACTGGTGCGACCACACTTAGAATACTGTGTGCAGTTCTGGTCTCCGGTGTATAAGAAAGACATAGCTGAACTGGAGCGTGTGCAGAGAAGAGCGACCAAGGTTATTAGAGAACTGGGGGGTCTGCAATACCAGGACAGGTTATTACACTTGGGGTTATTTAGTTTGGAAAAACGAAGGCTTAGGGGTGATTTTATTACAATGTATAAATATATGAGGGGACAGTACAAAGACCTTTCTAATGATCTTTTTACTCTTAGACCTGTGACGGGGACAAGGGGGCGTCCTCTACGTATGGAGGAAAGAAGGTTTAGCCATAATCACAGACGCAGATTCTTTACTGTAAGAGCAGTGAGACTATGGAACTCTCTGCCGTCTTATGTTGTAATGAGTGATTCCTACTAAAATTTAAGAAGGGACTGGATGCCTTTCTTGAAAAGTATAATATTACAGGCTATATTCACTAGTTTCCTAGATACAGCGTTGATCCAGGGAGCTAGTCTGATTGCCGTATGTGGAGTCGGGAAGGAATTTTTTTCCCCAATGTGAAGCTTACTGTTTGCCACATGTTTTTTTTTTGCCTTCCTCTGGATCAACATGTTAGGGCAGGTTAGGATAGGATATGGGTTGAACTAGATGGACTTAAAGTCTTCCTTCAACCTTAATAACTATGTTACTATGTTACCCGAAAATCAACCTATCCCTCCATAAGGCCGGAGTCACACGAGCGATGAATACGGACGAGTGCTATGTGATAAAACATCGCACAGCACTGGGACCAGCAGTCATCTATGGGGCAGCTAACAGCAGTGTTTTTTTCTCGGCCGTATTCTACATGCGAGAGAAATCTCAGCATTCTGCCATGGACACCGACACTCAGCTGAGACTCCGCGCACTCACACCCATATAAGATTATGTCCCAGCTGATGAAAGGAGAAACAAGGAAGGATGGAAAGATAGAAGATAATAGATAGATAGATAGAAATAGATAGATAATAGATAAATAGATAGATAAGATAAATAATAGATAGATAGATAGATAAGATAGATAGAATAGATAAATAATAGATAGATAGATAGATAATAGATAGAAGATAGATAGAAAGATAATAGATAATAATAGATAGATAGATAATAGATAAATAATAGATAGATAGATAGATAGATAGATAGATAGATAAATAATAGATAGATAGATAGAATAATAGATAGAAGATAGATAGAAGATAATAGATAAATAATAGATAGATAGATAGATAGATAGAAAGATAATGATAAATAATAGATAGATAGAAAATAGATAAATAATAGATAGATAATAGATAATAATAGATAGATAGATAGATACATAGATACATAGATAGATAGATAGATAATATAGATAGATAGATAGATAGATAGATAATAGATAGAAGATAGATAGAAGATAATAGATAAATAATAGATAGATAGATAATAGATAAATAATAGATAGATAATAGATAAATAATAGATAGATCATAGATACATAGATAGATAGATAGATAGTAAATAATAGATAGATAGATAGATAGATAGATAATAGATAGAAGATAGATAGAAGATATAGATAAATAATAGATAGATAGATAATAGATAAATAATAGATAGATTGCCCCGCTTTGCATGTACATAGAATGTTTACTGTCGTTCTCCCTGTAGGGCCCCATATGACGTCCAAACTTATGTAGCTATAGGGGCTCAGGCCCTCACTTCTGGGCATTTCCTGGACTAGAGGAACGTGCCCTCTACTGTAAATGTCCCAGTGCCAACTAGTGCAGAGCAACGTGCCAGTCACTTACCAGTGTGTGCCAGCAGGAGCAGGACGCAGAGCAGGGCGGCCCCGCCGGCCATATCCCAGCATAGGATCAGAGGGACATCAGACGACGGCTCCGATACCTGCGGACAGGTGACTCCGGTCACAGGTGTATTTCCTGTTATCCCCTGGAAGAAGTCAGAGACAGAGGAGGGTGGGTGAGGGGAGGAGAGAGGATACTGTGGCAGGTACATGACACACCTCTATGCCTGGCTCCACTCGTCCAGAGCCTCTCATGTGTGATACATTCCTTCCCACCACATACACCCTGGATACAATGTGTCACTGCACGCTGGATACATTGTTCACTGCACGCTGATACATTGTGTCACTGCACGCTGGATACATGTGTCACTGACGCTGGATACATTGTTCACTGCACGCTGGATACATTGTGTCACTGCACGCTGGATACATTGTGTCACTGCACGCTGGATACAATGTGTCACTGACGCTGGATACATTGTGTCACTGCACGCTGGATACATTGTTCACTGGACGCTGATACATTGTGTCACTGCACGCTGGATACAATGTGTCACTGGACGCTGGATACATTGTGTCACTGCACGCTGGATACATTGTGTCACTGACGCTGGATACATTGTGTCACTGGACGCTGGATACATTGTGTCACTGCACCTGGATACAATGTGTCACTGGACGCTGGATACATTGTGTCACTGCACGCTGGATACATTGTGTCACTGACGCTGGATACATTGTGTCACTGCACGCTGGATACAATGTGTCACTGGACGCTGGATACATTGTGTCACTGCACGCTGGATACATTGTGTCACTGGACGCTGGATACATTGTGTCACTGGACGCTGGATACATTGTGTCACTGCACGCTGGATACAATGTGTCACTGGACGCTGGATACATTGTGTCACTGCACGCTGGATACATTGTGTCACTGCACGCTGGATACATTGTGTCACTGGACGCTGGATACATTGTGTCACTGCACGCTGGATACATTGTGTCACTGGACGCTGGATACATTGTGTCACTGCACGCTGATACATTGTGTCACTGCACGCTGGATACAATGTGTCACTGACTGGATACAATGTGTCACTGCACGCTGGATACATTGTGTCACTGCACGCTGGATACATTGTGTCACTGGACGCTGGATACATTGTGTCACTGCACGCTGGATACATTGTGTCACTGCACGCTGGATACAATGTGTCACTGACGCTGGATACAATGTGTCACTGCACGCTGGATACATTGTGTCACTGCACGCTGGATACATTGTGTCACTGCACGCTGGATACATTGTGTCACTGCACGCTGGATACAATGTGTCACTGCACGCTGGATACATTGTGTCACTGCACGCTGGATACATTGTGTCACTGCACGCTGGATACATTGTGTCACTGCACGCTGGATACATTGTGTCACTGCACGCTGGATACATTGTGTCACTGGCACGCTGGATACATTGTGTCACTGCACGCTGGATACATTGTGTCACTGCACGCTGGATACATTGTGTCACTGCACGCTGGATACATTGTGTCACTGCACGCTGGATACATTGTGTCACTGCACGCTGGATACATTGTGTCACTGCACGCTGGATACATTGTGTCACTGCACGCTGGATACATTGTGTCACTGCACGCTGGATACAATTGTGTCACTGCACGCTGGATACATTGTGTCACTGCACGCTGGATACATTGTGTCACTGCACGCTGGATACAATGTGTCACTGGACGCTGGATACATTGTGTCACTGCACGCTGGATACATTGTGTCACTGCACGCTGGATACATTGTGTCACTGCACGCTGGATACAATGTGTCACTGGACGCTGGATACATTGTGTCACTGCACGCTGGATACATTGTGTCACTGACGCTGGATACATTGTGTCACTGCACGCTGGATACAAATGTGTCACTGAGCTGGATACATTGTGTCACTGCACGCTGGATACATTGTGTCACTGACGCTGGATACATTGTGTCACTGCACGCTGGATACATGTGTCACTGGACGCTGGATACATTGTGTCACTGCACGCTGGATACATTGTGTCACTGCACGCTGGATACATTGTGTCACTGCACGCTGGATACATTGTGTCACTGCACGCTGGATACATTGTGTCACTGGACGCTGGATACATTGTGTCACTGCACGCTGGATACATTGTGTCACTGCACGCTGGATACAATGTGTCACTGGACGCTGGATACAATTGTGTCACTGCACGCTGGATACATTGTGTCACTGCACGCTGGATACATTGTGTCACTGGACGCTGGATACATTGTGTCACTGCACGCTGGATACATTGTGTCACTGCACGCTGGATACATGTGTCACTGGACGCTGGATACAATGTGTCACTGCACGCTGGATACATTGTGTCACTGCACGCTGGATACATTGTGTCACTGCACGCTGGATACATTGTGTCACTGCACGCTGGATACAATTGTGTCACTGCACGCTGGATACATTGTGTCACTGCACGCTGGATACATTGTGTCACTGCACGCTGGATACATTGTGTCACTGCACGCTGGATACATTGTGTCACTGCACGCTGGATACATTGTGTCACTGGACGCTGGATACATTGTGTCACTGCACGCTGGATACATTGTGTCACTGCACGCTGGATACATTGTGTCACTGCACGCTGGATACATTGTGTCACTGCACGCTGGATACATTGTGTCACTGCACGCTGGATACATTGTGTCACTGCACGCTGGATACATTGTGTCACTGCACGCTGGATACAATGTGTCACTGCACGCTGGATACATTGTGTCACTGCACGCTGGATACATTGTGTCACTGCACGCTGGATACATTGTGTCACTGCACGCTGGATACAATGTGTCACTGCACGCTGGATACATTGTGTCACTGCACGCTGGATACATTGTGTCACTGCACGCTGGATACATTGTGTCACTGCACGCTGGATACATTGTGTCACTGCACGCTGGATACATTGTGTCACTGCACGCTGGATACATTGTGTCACTGCACGCTGGATACATTGTGTCACTGCACGCTGGATACATTGTGTCACTGCACGCTGGATACATTGTGTCACTGCACGCTGGATACATGTGTCACTGGCACGCTGGATACATTGTGTCACTGCACGCTGGATACATTGTGTCACTGCACGCTGGTACATTGTGTCACTGCACGCTGGATACATTGTGTCACTGCACGCTGGATACATTGTGTCACTGCACGCTGGATACATTGTGTCACTGCACGCTGGATACATTGTGTCACTGCACGCTGGATACATTGTGTCACTGCACGCTGGATACATTGTGTCACTGCACGCTGGATACATTGTGTCACTGCACGCTGGATACATTGTGTCACTGCACGCTGGATACATTGTGTCACTGCACGCTGGATACATTGTGTCACTGCACGCTGGATACATTGTGTCACTGCACGCTGGATACATTGTGTCACTGCACGCTGGATACAATGTGTCACTGCACGCTGGATACATTGTGTCACTGCACGCTGGATACAATGTGTCACTGCACGCTGGATACAATTGTGTCACTGCACGCTGGATACAATGTGTCACTGGACGCTGGATACAATGTGTCACTGCACGCTGGATACAATGTGTCACTGCACGCTGGATACATTGTGTCACTGCACGCTGGATACATTGTGTCACTGCACGCTGGATACAATGTGTCACTGCACGCTGGATACATTGTGTCACTGCACGCTGGATACATTGTGTCACTGCACGCTGGATACATTGTGTCACTGCACGCTGGATACATTGTGTCACTGCACGCTGGATACATTGTGTCACTGCACGCTGGATACATTGTGTCATGACCTGGATCATTGTTCACTGGCTGGATACATTGTGTCACTGCACGCTGGATACATTGTGTCACTGCACGCTGGATACATTGTGTCACTGCACGCTGGATACATTGTGTCACTGCACGCTGGATACATTGTGTCACTAGCGACAGCACTGGCTGATACATTGTGTCACTGCACGCTGGATACATTGTGTCACTGCACGCTGGATACATTGTGTCACTGCACGCTGGATACATTGTGTCAGCAGCTGGATCTGTGTCACTGCACGCTGGATACATTGTGTCACTGCACGCTGGATACATTGTGTCACTGCACGCTGGATACATTGTGTCACTGCACGCTGGATACATTGTGTCACTGGACGCTGGATACATTGTGTCACTGGACGCTGGATACATTGTGTCACTGCACGCTGGATACATTGTGTCACTGCACGCTGGATACATTGTGTCACTGCACGCTGGATACATTGTGTCACTGCACGCTGGATACATTGTGTCACTGCACGCTGGATACAATGTTGGATTCTAAATGGTTCAGTAAATATTTACATTAAGGTCGGCGTCACACTAATACTAACGAGTGAGAGGCGTGAAAACCTCGCATTACACACGGACCAATATTTCTCTATGGGGCAGCTCTGATCATGCGTATTTTTCTCGGCCGTATCTTACGGTGCGAGACACCAGCAGCATGCTGCGATTGTACGCGTATTACGCCCGTTGTACGCCAATGAAAGTCTATGGGTGCGAGAAAACTACGGATTACACACGGACCACACGTGTGCAACACATGCAGTAGGAAGCTGACACATGCAACTTAGCTCAAAAAGAGCGCCAGACATCCCGGAAGAACGCCTCCATGGAGTCGGCCATGATGTCAACCCTCATCAATGTGGAGATGCTCAGTGTGCTGGTGCAGGAGAGGCCCGAAATATGGGACCAGAGAGATGCACATTACGCAGACCGCGCAAGGAAAGAGGCGGGATGGAGGCGCATCTGTGGGCAGATGTTTACACACTTTGGCGACAGCCCACGCGAGAAGCATCAGCGAATCAGTAAGTTACTTGATATTTTTACAAACTTATTAACAGTCACAGCGGATTTATAAGTGCAGAATTTGGACCAAAATGTTTTTTGTTTATTGGGGCGCAAAAATGTTAGTATAGTCCCATCCTACTAGACCCCCATGACTATATAACGTGTATGTACAAGAATTTAGCTTTGTGCAGCTAGTTAAATGATTACATTATATGTGTCATTGCAGTGGATGATGTTATGAGAAGATGGAGAAGCAGCCGCGACCAATACAGGCTCCAACGCCAGCAGAGGGCCAAGAGCGGGTCATAGCACCCAGAAAGTGAAAGTACGTTTACTTTGACAGGCTGGGTTTTCTGCCACCGATTCTGGATCTCAGACCGTAAGTACATACATCACACCACATACCACATATGCAGTTTAGGGTCACCTCTCAAACATGTTCTAATCCCCTTTCATTTCCCCACAGAACTCAGTCCAACCACACTGAGAGGGAGACAGGCTCCGACTCAGAGGCCATTATTGACCCGGTTGGGGGAGGTGAAGAGGTGGCTGGCCCATCTTCTGAGCCTCCCTGCAGCATCCCCCAAGCTTCCCAAGCACCAGGACCTGACCAAGCATCTGTACCGCAACCTGTACCTGACCCACCTGCTGCAGCAGCAGGGCCCAGTGTAGAGGAAGCAGCCAATAGCAGCAGCCCCACTGTACCTCTGGTGGGCCTCCCCCCAGCCTGCTGCTATATCCCGGCGTGGGAGAAGACGGAGAGAATCACCGCCTCAGACACACGTAGGCATGTGGACACTGGGGTACTCAATTACCTTTCCAGGGCAGCTGTGGATGAGGGTGAGGAGGCCTATGCCCGTAGCCTTGCCCGCTACCTTCGTCCCCTACCCCGATAGGTCAGGCTCCGTGTGCGAGGATCAATTCAGATCCTAATTGACGCATGCACACCCCCCAATACCCCATATGAGGTGTTTGAATTCCTTGAGAGGTGGCAGCTCTCACCCCATAAACTTATGCGCCTTGCCCCCCACCAAAATGTGCATGCTCAATTAGGATCTGAGGATCCTCCTGCATGGGCGCCTAAACCTCAACCCATTCCCCCACCCAACCAACCTTGGCAACAACAGGGTCAAATGGCAGGCTATAATCCGACTTCCCAATATGGCCACTTGTACAGATCCAGTGTTGGAGGCTGGTCCCAACCTGGATATGCTCAACAGGGCTTCCACTAGGAATTTCGGGGCCCCATACTAGCAAAATTTTCGGGGCCCCCTTGAGACTCTGCCCAGGCTCCACCCCAGCCCCGCCTCCACCCCTCGAACTGTCCACAGTCCCACCGCTCTCTCTTGGAAAAACTCCACTTCTCACCAATCACACATTAACAGTTCCCATCACCAGATCACACATATAGCCAGCAGCTCTAGTTTTGGCCAAAAGATTTTTTAAGCCGCCACCATAACACGGTGGACACTTTTGGCCGGGCCCTACTCTACTGTAACCTATTAAATATTTGTTAAAATATCCAATACAATTTAGGTATATTTTTATTTATTTTTAAATTTTTAAATGACCAATAACACCACATACAAGGGACAAATACCATCAGACCACATACTTCCACAAAGTGACCAAATAATATCACATACAAGGAACAAATACCACAACACCATGACCAGACCACATATTGCCACAACACAGTGACCAAACAGTACATACAAGGAGCAAATACCGCCACACCATGACCAGACCATATATTACCATCACATAGTGACTAAATACTACAATACTGATCAGTAATAAAAAAAAACACAATACTATCACCATAAGTGCCATTCTACACAGGAGATCTGTACTTAATATGCAGTGTCTGTGTACAGGTAATACAGTGATCAATGACATTATACACAGGAGCTCTGTATATAGTATACAGTGTATAGTGTCAGTGTGCAAGTAACACTGACTCACCAGTGACGTCTCTAGGTGAAGTCCTTCATCTTTGCTTTTCATCTTTCATCCAGCATAGACCGCCATCACTTCTTCCAGCCTGAGCTCGTCTCTGCAGGAAATAACACAGTTATCTCGAGCTCCGATTGCAGAACACATTACTTATTTTTTTCCCAACTTCTAAACTACACTAGATAAAGAAAAAAAGGTGACATAGTATCACTCTGCACAGTAACAGGACCTTCCCCCATTTAAAACAGTATACTCTAAAAAATAAAATACATCACTGCAGTAACATCCCTTAATTAGCCCCTATTGTAATAATATCCCCCATCCTGGCCCTGTGTGTCTCATTCCTGGCTTCAGCCATATGTTCTCCCATCCTGTCCTCATTAGTATCCATTCTGCCCCATATAATCTCCCCATCCGTCTCCAATCCTGCCCCATCTGTCTCCAACCCTGCCTCCATGTCTTTTATCCTGCCCCCAGTGTCTCCAATTCTGCCCCAGTGCCTCCCAATCCTGCCCCCAGTGACTGTAATCCTGCCCCAGTGTCTCCAATCATGCCCCCAGTGTCTCCAATCATGCCCCCAGTGTCTCCAATCATGCCCCTTTTCCATCCTGCCCCCAGTGTCTCCAATCCTGCCCCTTCTCCATCCTGCCCCCAGTGTCTCCAATAATGCCTCCATGACTTTCATTCTGCCCCCAGTCTCTATCCTGATTCCTGCCCTGTCTCCATCCTGATTCCTGCCCCGTCTCCATCCTGATTCCTGCCCCGTCTCCATGCTGATTCCTGCCCAGTCTCCATTCTGCCCCGTCTCCATCCTTATTCCTGCCCAGTCTCCATCCTTCCCCATCCAGTCTCCATTCTGCCCCCAGTCCTGCCCCATCTCCATTCTGCCCCCAGTCCTGCCCCGTCTCCATCCTGCCCCGTCTCCATGCTGATTCCTGCCCCGTCTCCATCCTTATTCCTGCCCAGTCTCCATCCTTATTCCTGCCCAGACTCCATCCTTCCCCGTCCAGTCTCCATTCTGCCCCAGTACTGCATCATCACCATTCTGCCCCCAGTCCTGCCCCGTCTCCATTCTGCCACCAGTCCTGCCCCATCTCCATTCTGCCGCAGTCCTGCCCCGTCTTCATTCTGTCCCCAGTCTTGCTCCGTCTCATTCTGCCCCCAGTCCTGCCCCATCTTCATTCTGCCCCCAGTCCTGCCCAGTCTTCATTCTGCCCCCAGTCCTGCCCCATCTTCATTCTGCCCCCAGTCCTGCCCATCTCCATTCTGCCCCCAGTCCTGCCCCATCTTCATTCTGCCCCCAGTACTGCCCCGTCTCCATTCTGCCCCCAGTCCTGCTCCGTTTTCATTCTGCCCCCAGTCCTGCCCCGTCTACATTCTGCCCCCAGTCCTGACCCGTCTTCATTCTGCCCCCAGTCCTGCTCCATCTTCATTCTGCCCCCAGTCCTGCCCCGTCTCCATTCTGCCCCCAGTCCTGCCCCGATCTTCTTTCTGCCCCCAGTCCTGCCCCGTCTTCATTCTGCCCCCAGTCCTGCCCCGTCTTCATTTCCTGCCCCGTCTCCATTCTGCCCCCAGTCCTGCCCCGTCTCCATTCTGCCCCAGTCCTGCCCCGTCTCCATTCTGCCCCCAGTCCTGCTCCGTCTCCATTCTGCCCCCAGTCCTGCCCCATCTCCATTCTGCCCCAGTCCTGCTCCGTCTCCATTCTGCCCCCAGTCCTGCCCCTCTCCATTCTGCCCCCAGTCCTGCCCCGTCTCCATTCTGCCCCTAGTCCTGCTCTGTCTTCATTCTGCCCCCAGTCCTGCTCCGTCTTCATTCTGCCCCCAGTCCTGCCCCGTTTCATTCTGCCCCTAGTCCTTCCCTGTCTTCATTCTGCCCCCAGTCCTGCCCCTCTTCATTCTGCCCCAGTCCTGCCCCGTCTTCATTCTGCCCCCAGTCCTGCCCGTCTCCATTCTGCCCCCAGTCCTGCCCCAGTCTCCATTCTGCCCCAGTCCTGCCCATCTCATTCTGCCCCCAGTCCTGCCCGTCTCATTCTGCCCCCAGTCCTGCCCATCTCCATTCTGCCCCCAGTCCTGCCCCGTCTCCATTCTGCCCCTAGTCCTGCTCCGTCTTCATTCTGCCCCCAGTCCTGCTCCGTCTTCATTCTGCCCCCCAGTCCCGCCCCGTCTTCATTCTGCCCCAGTCCTGCTCCGTCTTCATTCTGCCCCCAGTCCTGCCCCGTCTTCATTCTGCCCCCAGTCCTGCCCCGTCTTCATTCTGCCCCCAGTCCTGCCCGTCTCCTCATTCTGCATTCTCCCCCAGTCCTGCCCCGTCTCATTCTGCCCCCAGTCCTGCCCCGTCTCCATTCTGCCCCCAGTCCTGCTCCGTCTCCATTCTGCCCCCAGTCCTGCCCCATCTCCATTCTGCCCCAGTCCTGCCCCGTCTTCCATTCTGCCCCAGTCCTGCTCCGTCTCATTCTCCCCTCGCCCCAGTCCTGCCCGTCTCATTCTGCCCCCAGTCCTGCCGCCGTCTTCATTCTTGCCCCCAGTCCTGCTCCAGTCTTCATTCTGCCCCCAGTCCTGCCCGTCTTCATTCTGCCCCCCTAGTCCTTGCCCCGTCTCTTCATTCTGCCCCCAGTCCTGCCCGTCTCCATTCTGCCCCCAGTCCTGCCCTCATTCTCCATCTGCCGCCATTCCCTGCCCCTCATCATTCTGCCCCAGTCCTGCTCCGTCTCATTCTGCCCCCAGTCCTGCCCCGTCTCCATTCTGCCCCCTCTGCCCAGTCCTGCTCCGTCTCCATTCTGCCCCCAGTCCTGCCCCTTCCCCCCATCTCCATTCTGCCCCCAGTCCTGCTCCGTCTCCATTCTGCCCCCAGTCCTGCCCCATCTCCATTCTGCCCCCAGTCCTGCCACCCGTCTCCATTCTGCCCCCCTCCATTACCTCATCCCATCGCTTCATTCTGCCCCCAGTCCTCATCCATCTCCATTCTTGCAGCCCCCTCAGTTCTCTGCGCCCGTCGTTTCATTCTGCCCCTAGTCCTTGCTCGTCTCATTCCAGTTCTGCCCCTCCATTCCTGCCCATCGCTTTCATTCTGCCCCCAGTCCTGCTCCATCTTCATTCTGCCCCCAGTCCTGCCCCGTTTCATTCTGCCTCCCAGTCCTGCACCCCGTCTTCATTCTGCCCCGTCCTGGCCCTCCGGTCTTGCATCTTTACCCAACCCATCACCAAGACCTTCATTCTCCATCCTTGCCGCCGTCTTCCAGTCTGCCCCCAGCCTGCTCCTCATCTGCCAGAGATTTCAAGTCCGCCTCATCGCCCAGTCGCCCCATACTCACATGCCCAGCGCCAGCACGTGCGTTCTTGACCCCAGTCTGCCCAGCCTTTCGCATCTGGTCTGTCGCCCCAGTCCTGCCCCATCTCCATTCTGCCCCAGTCCTGCTCCGTCTCCATTCTGCCCCCAGTCCTGCCCCATCTCCATTCTGCCCCCAGTCCTGCCCCGTCTCCATTCTGCCCCCAGTCCTGCCCCGTCTCCATTCTGCCCCCAGTCCTGCCCGTCTCCATTCTGCCCCCAGTCCTGCCCCATCTCCATTCTGCCCCCAGTCCTGCTCCGTCTCCATTCTGCCCCCAGTCCTGCCCCATCTCCATTCTGCCCCCAGTCCTGCCCGTCTCCATTCTGCCCCTAGTCCTGCTCCGTCTTCATTCTGCCCCCAGTCCTGCCCATCTCCATTCTGCCCCCAGTCCTGCCCCGTCTTCATTCTGCCCCTAGTCCTTCTCTGTCTCCATTCTGCCCCAGTCCTGCCCCGTTTTCATTCTGCCCCAGTCCTGCTCCCGTCTTCATTCTGCCCCCAGTCCTGCCCCGTTTTCATTCTGCCCCCAGTCCTGCCCCGTCTTCATTCTGCCCCAGTCCTGCTCCGTCTCCATTCTGCCCCCAGTCCTGCCCCATCTCCATTCTGCCCCCAGTCCTGCTCCGTCTCCATTCTGCCCCCAGTCCTGCCCCATCTCCATTCTGCCCCCAGTCCTGCCCCGTCTCCATTCTGCCCCTAGTCCTGCTCTGTCTCATCTGCCCGTCTGCTCATTCTTCTGCCCCAGTCCTGCCCCGTTTTCATTCTGCCCCTAGTCCTTCTCTGTCTTCATTCTGCCCCCAGTCCTGCCCCGTTTTCATTCTGCCCCCAGTCCTGCTCCATCTTCATTCTGCCCCCAGTCCTGCCCCGTTTTCATTCTGCCCCCAGTCCTGCCCCGTCTTCATTCTGCCGGGGCTCCGGCTTGCAATATTTAAAAAAAAAAAAAACCTTTCTCCTTACCTTGCCGCGTTCCAGCGGAAAGCGATCCACACTGCAGAGAAAGCGCACACTCGCCGGCAACTGACAATGACGTCAGGCGCCAGCGACGTGCGTTCTGACGTCAGCTGCCAGCCTTCGATTGGCTGGCAGCGTTAACTATTACCGTGCGGGCCTGCACGGTAATAGAGTAACTGAACCTGCGTCCTGGACGCACGTTCAGTTACTTGCTAGGCACAAGCCCGCTGGGGGCGAGGCAGTGGGGCCCGATGGTAGTTGTGACGGAGCCCGATGTGGGCCCCCTCTGCTGATCGGGCCCCATACACCAGTCAGGGCTGTAATGCCCTGATGGCGGCCCTGATGCTCAACATGGACATATTGGTGGGCATGATTGTCGTGGGTATCATCTTCCACAGGAATATAATCTCCCTTATCTGTATGGCAATGTGCCCACACACCAACCTGACCGTGGGCAGATCAGGGCCCTGAAAATCAACCCCAACAGGGTGATGGTCAAGGTTCTCATCATAGCCAACCACACAGAGATGCTGGGAACCCGCCAACCCACCACCCACATACCACCAGCTCTGATTATTTATTTGACTTAGATAATACGAAGTCCAAAGAATTTATCACTTTTTTTGAAAATTACTTTAGAGTCCTGTTGTGTTACAGAAATGTGCACCAATCTAGATGCATCTAAGCTACATATGGTAACAATATGCTATTGTGTAGGCCTACTCAACTTTTGGTATGTGCATGATGTGTTATGCTTTAAACAAAAGGTACTTATTTGTTAAAATTTATTTTAAAAAAATGATGTGTAAAGCATATTTGCACTCATCTGAATGGCTACAAAGAGCAAATGGTACTTAGCTGGTGTGATGTGGCCTAGGTGACAATTTATTATTTTGTTAGATCTTATAATTTATACCAATGTTTGTTATTTTTTCCCCATCTATTTTACAAATTGTTGGCTAACGCATCATTGCATTAGTCTAGTCTTAGAACCCAACCATATGGGGCAGATATGGTGCTCACCAATGATAGTGAAAGGTTGTTATTTTGCTTATTTATTATAATTTATGGCAAAGTTTTTTTTTTTGTTTGTTTTTTACAGCAGGCTGTCTATTGCATATTTGCAGTAGTCTAATCTTGTGAAACAAACATATGGGTAACATATGGTCTTCACTATACATAGTGAAGGTATGTTCTTTTGTTATATTTAATTTAACTCACAGTTGTCAAATGCATCTTTGCACTTGTCTAATGTGATCAATCTGACATATGGGTCACATATGATCAGCACTACCCATAGTGACTATTGGTTTTTGCCTTTATATACTATTATGTATGGAACAATTTGTAATTTTGTCATGCCTTATTATGGTTTTTGTGTAAGAATGCACACTTACACTATTGTGCTGTTAATACATATACCATATGAAGCAAATATGGTAGTCACTACCTCAAGTGCCAGTTTGCACATATAAATATCTATTTTTCTAAAAAGTTTGGAGTCTTTTTTTATAAGTTGTTTGTACTCAAACACAAACACATCTGTTATGAGCATTAACACCAGACAGAGACTATGTGTACAAGAAAGAGTTTACTTAAATACACACACAAACATTACAGCATTGATAATGCATCATCTTGCCATGTTGTAGTACCTTCAGGTGACACAAAATATATGGGTAAAGATATCACGGGTTTTGAGTCCTGAGAGTGAGCGACGTAATGGGATGACATGGGGCATAGGCATATCCCCATTGGTGACCACACTGTCATCAAAAACAGATGGGTCACAATCATGCATTCTGGTGAAATTATGTAGAACAACACATGCTTTTATGACCTCGTTGACGTTGGCTTCACTCAGCTGAATTGCAGACTGGAGCACCCGCCATTTTGCACACAGAATGCCAAAGGCACACTCCACCTGGCGCCTGGCCCATGATAGGCGCAAGTTGAAGATCCGACTACGGTGGTCAAGGTGTCGACGTGGATATGGCCTCATCACATTCCTTGATAGTTGGAAGGCCTCATCCCCAACTACAACATATGGGATTGGTTCCAGGTTGGAGCCAGGAAGGTGGCATGCTGGTGGTAGGTGCAACTCGTTATTGCGAAGCCGCCGACCCATAATGGAAGAATTGAAGACTCTAGAGTCTCCAGTTCTTCCATAGGCCCCAATGTCTACAATTATAAACCTGTAGTTACTGTCAACCAGAGCCAACAGCACCACAGAAAAATATTGTTTATAATTATAGAATTGGGACCCTGAGTTTGGCGGCTTAAGCATGCGGATGTGCTTCCCATCCAGGGCTCCTATACAATTTGGGAACTGGCATTGCTCCTCAAATCCCCTGGCAATCCTCATCCAGTCTTCCATCTTTGGCTCAGGCATCACCTGTTCATGAAGTCTGTCCCAGAGGTGAGAGCAGGTATCACGCACAATGCCACATATGGTGGACCTCCCAATCAAGAACTCCAGATGGAGTGCGGCATAAGATATGCCAGTAGTTAGGAACCTACAAGTAACCAAATATAGAGAGAGCAATCACTATACATGCACAAAGGTAGAACAAACGCACTATACATAACCGTTACATGATGTCAGTTACAAACAATCCTAACTTACGGTACATTTACCAAAAGGCAAAGGTTTCTGTCATTTTTACATACATATAATAGTTCTGGTAGTTCTAGGTTAAATATGGGATATATTCTGAGGATATTTCAGCTACAGCCATAAGGCTAAAGGGACACTTGTGGGAAAACACATCATCAACAGACAGTATGTAACGTCAGGAGAAGGCGCTCCTCTGCAGAGATAGCTTCGCGCATCCTGGTAGGTGATCCCAGGGCGCACAATGTCCAACAAAACATCAAATGTGGGAATGCTCATCCGACAAAACAGGAAAAACTTGTCTGGATGAGTCCGCAGAGATGCTTACAGGCGGTGAAAATGGCCTTTAGTGAGGCGTTTCCTCAAATGCGGATGCACCCACATTCGCCTCCTCCCTCGCGGATCAATGATTACTGGGTAAGGCTGTCCAAAGCGGCGGGACAAAACCCAGTTTTACAACACTCGATCAGTTGGGGTGAACTGAAGAGTGTCAGACATGTTGGCCACCAAGCAGCAGCCCTCCAACACAAGCAGACCACCAAAATGGGAAGATTGGGGGCTGCCACCTGATGCAGAGCCAATAAATAGCCTTGCTGGTGATGATTTGAATGAGTTTCAGGCCTAAAAACCGTTAAATGTCCATTTTACAAGGCTGCGAGAAAAATACACTATACGGATGCCATACTGATGGTTACTTGCGCTAAATACGCAGCCGCACCCTGAAAACGGATGAAATACGGATTGTTGTGCCTGCAACATTTTGGCGTAATACGGCCGTACAATACGCTCCGTATTTTTGTACGGTGAGTGTAAATCCAGCCTAAAGGGACAAATACACTTAATCTAATTGAGTATTCAAGGAGCCCACCAGTGCCTGAGGTAAAGTGGGAGCAGTATGTAAAATATATATGGACTTTTCCATGTAAGTAAAGAGACAGAAGAGGCGCCTGTGCATGAACCATGTATGGATTCCTCGCAGTTCAATAATTCATCATAATGCACAATTCCACCTGCTTTGGAGGTAGATGTGGCCCCTTTACCCCTAGGGCCCCAAGCTGCACTGTTTGCCTGAGTCACAGTGCATTCATCTTCTCAATAACCGAATCTCTAAGGTGCTGACTCTCTATTCAGACATTAATCCTATGCATTAATAATACAGCAGAGTTTCTCGAAAGGAAATGTTAGGAAGATGTTTAAAGATGATGTTCCCCATTTGTTTCAAAAAGGGTCCCTCCAATGATGAGCTGAGAACATTTTTTTTCCTGCTGGAACCAGTAATGATCAGCTGCAATCAGTGAAGGCATCAGGTAAAAAGAGTTTAGTTTCCCTACAGCACAACCGCAGGTGAAGTGAAGCATTACACAGTCTGGTCCTCCAGAGTGGGAGACGCTCTCAACTCCCTTCTATTAACTCAGAATTCTCTCATATATAATAGGCTCTTGTAGTTAAAACCTTACTTTAGGGAATTGCATTTTAAGTGATTGTACAGTGTCATTTATTAAGTATCTGGAAGGGGAAACTCCATTTTTCTTATTTCCTTCTTTTCTCTGGATCGTTGTAGCTGTTATTTATAGTTTCTGTATTTTCTCAAAATTTCCATCTCCGCCTGATTGAGTTTTAGATAAGATGCTTCTGCTTAGAGGTCGCAGTTTATACATTTCAGTTTACAATTAGCAGTGGATCACATTACAAAAATGTGTCTGTAAATGATTACAATGACTTCATCATCAACTCTTCTACTCCAATCACACCCAAAGCAAAACCGCTCTTACTTTAGACCGTGCACTTCATTTACAGTGGCTTGCGAACATTTTCAGCCCCCTTGGCATTTTTTTTGCTCTGCTGTTCCACAACCTGGAATTTCACTGTTTTTTTAGGGTTTTCATCAGTTCATGTAAAGAACATGCCTATAATTCTGAACATTTGGTTTTCTTTTTATTGTCCCTTATACCTCAACCCTGACTTGTACTTCTCAAAAACTTTGTCCCGGACTTGTTTGGAGATCTGCTTGGTCTTGATGGTTTTGTTTGGAGATCTACTTAGTCTTCGTGATGTTGTTTGGAGATCTCAGTCTTCGTGGTGTTGCTTGGAGATGGCACTGGTTTCGTGGGGTGTTGGAGATGGCCTTGGTCTTTGTGGTGTTGTTTGGAGATCTCACCTATCTTCGTGGTGTTGTTTGGAGATCTCCTTGGTCTTTGTGGTGTTGTTTGGAGATCTCCTTCGTCTTCATGGTGCTGTTTGGAGATCTCATCTGTCTTTGTGGTGTTGTTTGGAGATCTCCTTTGTCTTTCGTGGTGTTGTTGGAGATCTCCTTGGTCTTGTGGGTTGTTTGGAGATCTCCTTGGTCTTTGTGGGGTTGTTTGGAGATCTCCTTGGTCTTTGTGGGTGTGTTTGGAGATACCCTTGGTCCTTGTGGTGTTGTTTGGAGATCTCCTCAGTCTTCGTGGTGTTGCTTGGAGATCTCCTCTCTCTTTGTGGATTGTTTGGAGATCTGCTTGGTCTTCGTGGGTTGTTTGGAGATCTCCTTGTCTTTGTGGGTGTTGTTTGGAGATCTACTTGGTCTTTTTAGTGTTGTTTGGAGATCTCCTCGTCTTCGTGGTGTTGTTTGTAGATCTCCTTCGTCTTCGTGGTGCTGTTTGGCCATCTCCTTCATCTTTGTGGTGCTGTTTGGAGATCTCATCTGTCTTCGTGGTGTTGTTTGAAAAACTACTTGGTCTTTGTAGTGTTGTTTGGAGATCTCCTGGTCTTCCTGGTGTTGTTTGGTGATCTCCTCTCTCTTTGTGGTGTTGTTTGGAGATCTGCTTGGTCTTCGTGGTGTTGTTTGGAGATCTCCTCAGTCTTCATGGTGGTGTTTGGAGATCTTTGCTGTCTTTGTGGTGTTGTTTGCAGATCTCCTTGGTCTTTGTGGTGTTGTTTGGAGATCTCATCTGTCTTTGTGGTGTTGTTTGGAGATCTCCTTGGTCTTTGTAGTGTTGTTTGGAGATCTCGGTCTTCGTGGTGTTGTTTGTAGATCTCCTTCGTCTTCGTGGTGCTGTTTGGCGATCTCCATCTTTGTGGTGCTGTTTGGAGATCTCATCTGTCTTCGCGGTGTTGTTTGGAGATCTCCTTGGTCTTTGTGGTGTTGTTTGGAGATCTCCTTTGTCTTCGTGGTGTTGTTTGAAGATCTCCTTGGTCTTTGTGGTGTTGTTTGGAGATCTCCTCAGTCTTCATGGTGGTGTTTGGAGATCTTTGCTGTCTTTGTGGTGTTGTTTGCAGATCTCCTTGGTCTTTGTGGTGTTGTTTGGAGATCTCATCTGTCTTTGTGGTGTTGTTTGGAGATCTCCTTGGTCTTTGTAGTGTTGTTTGGAGATCTCGGTCTTCGTGGTGTTGTTTGTAGATCTCCTTCGTCTTCGTGGTGCTGTTTGGCGATCTCCATCTTTGTGGTGCTGTTTGGAGATCTCATCTGTCTTCACGGTGTTGTTTGGAGATCTCCTTGGTCTTTGTGGTGTTGTTTGGAGATCTCCTTTGTCTTCGTGGTGTTGTTTGAAGATCTCCTTGGTCTTTGTGGTGTTGTTTGGAGATCTCCTTGGTCTTCATGGTGGTGTTTGGTTAAAGTGTAAATGTAAAATACTTATAAAAAGCCAAGGCGATGAATACTTTCGCAAGCCACTATACATAATACACAAATAATGGCATGACATGCTTTGTATTCTACTCTAGTCACATTCAAAGCAAAATTGGTTCATGTAATGTAAATCCTTCATTAAATAATCTGCTCATTGTATGTAATGTAAATGTATTTTTCAGCTGCAGATGGAAGGAAGAGAGCCACAGCAATTCATTACTGATGGGTAGGCAGAGCCCCAGATCAGGATGACACCTCAGATCAAAAGCGTGTTGACTGGCTGGCTCCTCCAGCTCGGGCTCCTCCTACTCAGTTCCTTCAGTCTAAGATTTGAGGTCTCAGAGGATGGTCGCTGCTAATGCAGCTCCTCAGAAGATTTTATTATTTTATTTCGGACAAGAGACTTGGATCACCAGTTGGTCTAGAGGTCTCAAGGGTCTCAGCGCTGCTGGACCCCAACCTCTCCCTTGGCGGATCTGTATTTACATTATGGTCCCTGCAGAATCTTGCCGGCCCTGGGGGATGAGGAGAGCTTCCCTGGCGGGGACGCAAACCACACGTGCGGTCACTGCGTTCCTCGCCCAGGGGGGAAGCTTGGCACAAGCGCCACAAATCCTGAGGGGTCCCTGTGGCGCTAAGCTGGTGAGTACTCCACACAATTTTTATTATAATAATGTGTGAGTGCTTTAGCGTCTGCGGTGGCAGCGCTATTACATGTATATCAGTGTATTTCAAGCTACATGGTTATCAGTATGCTTCAGCGCTGCTGTACCCCAACCTCTCCCTTGGCGGATCTGTAACTACATAATGGTCCCTGCAGAATCTTGCCGGCCCTGGGGGATGAGGAGAGCTTCCCTGGCGGGGGCGCAACCGCACACTGGGGTCACTGCGCTTCCCGCCCTGGGGGGAAGCATGGGCATAGCGCCAGAAACCCCTGGGGTCCCTGTGGCGCTTCGGCTGGTGAGTACTCCACATTTTTAGTAAAGTGTGTGTGAGTGATTTAGCGACTGCTGCGGCAGCCGCTGTACATATACATGCCGGTGACTAGTTTTTTCTATGTCCGCAGGAGGATGCCTGCAGGAAGGGGGAAAGGAGAGAAGTACGCGCTCTTTTTATTTTTGAATTTCGCGCCGCTCTGAGCGCGCGCTTTACTGCAGCCTCCATTTCCGGCTCCTCTACATGGAGCACACGGAGGCAGAGCGCGGCAGCCATTGCTGATAAAGCACTGCAGGCTGAAAGCTCCCCGGATCGTTCTCCTCCCCTCCCGGCAAGAATACGTGACCAGCTGGGTGAGTCGCTTCTAGCCCGCGGGCAGAAGCTTAACCCCTTCACCTCCAAAGCGCGGGCGCCGTCTGGGGCACTACTGAGTGACAGATTGAGCTGTCCTGCGGCTGTTCTCGCATAAGGGGCTCGCACACTCTTTTAATATTAATAAAGAGGCTGTGGGGAGTCTGCGACGTTAATGCTGCCACTATACGTTTCCGCTAACGATCCTGATAACGACGCATAATATTGCGATCGTTTGTGTGTTCATTTTTAATGTCGCTAGTAGCTGCCAATCTGGGCGATCTCATTAATATCGCATAAGCGATTAGCGATCTCCTTGACAACTTTGGCGGTCATTGCGTTATACAAAACAGCGCAATTTTTTAGCGATTTTGTGGAACGTTTTCAGTTTAGTGTGGCATAGCTGTCCTGCAGCTGCGACCTTATAAGAGGCGCCTGAGATTCGCACACCCTTTTCATTATCAAGGTTGTGGGGAGTCTGCTACTTTAACCCCTTTTAGGCGGTTAACTCTTAATGGGAGACAGCTGGGGTAGCTCTCTCTTTTAGAGCTTTAACCCTTCAGCGTTTGTTTTTTATTTAACCCCTTAACGACCAAGCCATTTTGTAGGTTAAAGACCAGGCCAATTTTTACAATTCTGACCACTGTCTCTTTATGAGGTTATAACTCTGGAACGCTTCAACGGATCTTGGCGATTCTGAGATGTTTTCTCGAGACATATTGTACTTCATGATAGTGGTAACATTTCTTCAATATAACTTGCGTTTATTTATGAAAAAAATGGAAATATGGCAAAAATTTTGAAAATTTTGCAATTTTCAAACTTTTAATTTTTATGCCATTAAATCAGAGAGATATGTCACAAAAATTAGTTAATAAATAACATTTCCCACATGTCTACTTTACATCAGCACAATTTTGGAACCAAAATTTTTTTTTGTTAGGAAGTTGTAAGTGTTAAAAGTTGACCAGCAATTTCTCATTTTTCCAACAAAATTTACAAAATCATTTTTTTTAGGGCCACCTCACATTTGAAGTGAATTTGAGGGGTCAATATGACAGAAAATACCCAAAAGTGACACCATTCTAAAAACTGCACCCCTCAACGTGTTCAAAGCCACATTCAAGAAGTTTATTAACCCTTTAGGTACTTCACAAGAATTGAAGCAATGTGGAAGGAAAAAATAACATTTAACTTTTTTTCCCAAAATTTTTCTTTTGACACAATTTTTTAAAATTTTGTCAAGGGTATCAGTAGAAAATGAACCACAATATTTGTTGTACAATTTCTCCTGAGTACAGCGATACCCCATGTGTGGGGGTAAACCACTATTTGGGCGCATGGCAGAGCTCGAAGGGAAGCAGCGCCATTTGACTTTTTTGGCTGGAATTGAGATTGGACGCCATGTCGCATTTGGAGAGTCCCTGTGTGCCTAAACAGTGGAAACCCCCCACAAGTGACCCCATTTTGGAAACTAGACCCCCAAAGTAACTAATCTAAATGTGTAGTGAGAGCTTTGAACCCCCAAGGGCTTCACAGAAGGTTTAACGTAGAGCCGTAAAATTAAAAAATCATATTTTTTCCACAAAAATTATCTTTTCATCCCAATTTTTATTTTCCAAAGGATAAAAGGACCCCAAAAGTTATTGTGCAATTAGTCCTGAGTACGCTGATACCCCATATGTGGGGGTAAACCACTATTTGGTGCATGGCAGAGCTCGGAAGGGAAGCAGCGCCATTTGACTTTTTTGGCTGGAATTGAGATTGGACGCCATGTCGCATTTGGAGAGCCCCTGTGTGCCTAAACAGTGGAAACCCCCCACAAGTAACCCCATTTTGGAAACTAGACCCCCCAAGGAACTTATCTAGATGTGTAGTGAGAGCTTTGAACCCCCAAGGGCTTCACAGAAGGTTATAACGTAGAGCCGTAAAATTAAAAAATCATATTTTTTCCACAAAAATTATCTTTTCATCCCAATTTTTATTTTCCAAAGGATAAAAGGACCCCAAAAGTTATTGTGCAATTAGTCCTGAGTACGCTGATACCCCATATGTGGGGGTAAACCACTATTTGGGTGCATGGCAGAGCTCGGAAGGGAAGCAGCGCCATTTGACTTTTTTGGCTGGAATTGAGATTGGACGCCATGTCGTATTTGGAGAGCCCCTGTGTGCCTAAACAGTGGAAACCCCGCACAAGTAACCCCATTTTGGAAACTAGACCCCCCAAGGAACTTATCTAGATGTGTGGTGAGAGCTTTGAACCCCCAAGGGCTTCACAGAAGGTTATAACGTAGAGCTGTAAAATTAAAAAATCATATCTTTTCCACTAAAATGATCTTTCCACCCCCAATTTTTATTTTCCAAAGGGTAAAAGGACCCCAAAAGTTATTGTGCAATTTGTCCTGAGTACGCTTATACCGCATATGTGGGGGTAAACCACTATTTGGGCGCATGGCAGAGCTTGGAAGGGAAGCAGCGCCATTTGACTTTTTTGGCTGGAATTGAGATTGGACGCCATGTCGCATTTGGAGAGTCCCTTGTGTGCCTAAACAGTGGAAACCCCCCACAAGTGACCCCATTTTGGAAACTAGACCCCCCCAAGGAACTTATCTAGATGTGTGGTGAAAGCTTTGAACCCCCAAGGGCTTCACAGAAGGTTATAACGTAGAGCAGTAAAATTAAAAAATCATATATTTTCCACAAAAATGATCTTTCCACCCCCAATTGTTATTTTCCAAAGGGTAACAGGACCCCAAAAGTTATTGTGCAATTTGTCCTGAGTACGCTGATACCCCATATGTGGGGGTAAACCACTATTTTGACGCATGGCAGAGCTGGAAAGGGAAGGAGCGCCTTTTTCAAATGCAGATTTTGATGGAATGGTCTGCGGGTGTCATGTCACGTTTGGAAAGCCCCTGATGTGCCTAAACAGTAGAAACCGCCCACAAGTGACTCCATTTTGGAAACTAGACCCCCCAAGGAACTTATCTAGATGTGTGGTGAGCACTTTGAACCCCCAAGTGCTTCACAGAAGTTTATAACGTAGAGCTGTGAAAATAAAAATATCATATTTTTTTCCACAAAAATAATCTTTTTGCCCCAAATTTTTATTTTTATAAGGGTAACAGGAGAAATAGGACCCCAAAAGCTATTGTGCAATTTGTCCTGAGTACGCTGATATCCCATATGTGGGGGGGAACCACTATTTTGACGTATGGCAAAGCTCGGAAGGGAAGGAGCACCGTTTTTAAATGCAGATTTTGATGGAATGGTCTGCGGGTGTCATGTCACGTTTGGAAAGCCCCTGATGTGCCTAAACAGTAGAAACCCCCCACAAGTGACTCCATTTTGGAAACTAGACCCCCCCAAGGAACTTATCTAGATGTGTGGTGAGCACTTTGAACCCCCAAGGGCTTCACAGAAGTTTATAACGTAGAGCCGTGAAAATAAAAATATCATATTTTTTTCCACAAAAATAATCTTTTTGCCCCAAATTTTTATTTTTCTAAGGGTAACAGGAGAAATAGGACCCCAAAAGCTATTGTGCATTTTGTCCTGAGTACGCTGAGACCCCATATGTGGGGGGGAAACCACTGTGATCGCCTTACTGCGATCTTTGGGAGGCACAATGAACAAATCCACAAAAGGTGAAGAATTGGTTTTCTTTTTTACGCCGTTCCTCGTGCGGTATTAGTGATTAGGCGACTTTATTCTTCGGATTGGTGCGATTACAGCGATACCAGATTTACACCCTTTTTTCATGTTAGCTTCTGTCACACACTAAAAGATGCTTTTTTTTAATAATTTTTTGTAAGAAATTTTTGCATCGCCGTATTTTGAGAGCTATAATTTTTCCATATTTCAGCTGACAGAGTTATCTATGGGCTTATTTTTTGCGGGACGAGCTGACGTTTTTATTGGTACCATATTCAGGCACATAACGTTTTTTGATCGCTTCCTATTCCGATTTTTGTGGAATCAGAATGAACAAAAACCAGCAATTCAGGAATTGTTTTTTTTTTTTTTTTTCCCTCCGTTCCGTGTGTGGTAAAATTGATAAAGCAGCTTTATTCTTCGGGTCACTACGGTTACGGCGATTCCTCATTTATATATATATTTTATGTTTTGGCGTTTTTTACACAATAAAAAATTTTATAGAAAAAATAATTATTTTTGCATCAGTTTATTCCGCGAGCTATAACTTTTTTATTTTTTCGCTGATGATGCTGTATAGCGGCTTTTTTTTTGCGGGACAAGATGACGTTTTCAGCGGTACCATGATTATTTATATCTGACTTTTTGATCGCGTGTTATTGCACTTTTTCCAAGCGGTATAATGATACCGCTTGGAAAAAGTATAATTTACTACTTTTTTGTGTTTTTTTTTACGGCTTTCACTGAAGGGGTTAACTAGGGTTACGCTTTTATAGATGGGATTTTTACGGACGTGGCGATACCTAACATGTGTATGTTTTTTGTTTTTTATTTTTTTTATTACATAAAAATGTGTATTTTTTAGGGGATTTTTTTTAATTATTTTTTAATATTTTTTTTACAATTTTTAAAAAAAAATGATTTTTTTTTAACTTGTCCCTTTATGGGACTTTCACTTTTTTTACTTTTTATTGCAGTTACAATGCATTGCAATGCTGTGGCATTGCAATGCATTGTACCTATGGGGAAAGCTGCTGTGACATGATCACAGCAGCTTCCCGTAGCTAGATGACCTGGAGGTTGTCATGACAACCCCCGGGGTCATCAAGGCAGAGATCAGGCCCTGCAAATACATTGCGGTGGCGCTGATCTGAGGCAGAGGGAGCTCCCGACCCTCTGCCTCCCCCCCTGAGCTCTGCGATCGCGCTCGATCGCAGCAGTCAGGGGGTTAACAGCCAGGGGCGGTGGGGGCTCCGCTCCTGGCTGTCAGTGCAGGAAGCCTGGCCACTGCAGCGCCGGCTCCTGCACTGATCGCGCTGGGGAAGCTGAAATTTCAGCTTCTCATGCACGATCGCTGCTGTGTTTGGTCAGTCAGATTGACTGACCAATCACAGCGCTGTGGGTGCGGGGACCGACGGCAAAGGTCCCCGCACCGCTTGCCGTGCCTGTCAGCTGTCTATGACAGCTGTCGGCACTGATCTACCACTGCGTGTTTACACGCAGTGGTAGATCAAAGGCATGACGTGCAGAGTCCGTCCTGGTGCCGGAACTGGCACCTTGCCATGACGGACTCTGCACGTCAGTGGACATTAAGAGGTTAAGAACTGTTCTGGTTACTGACAGGTTATCCTGCCATATACTATGCAAGGGCATGTCAGAGACCCTCTCCCAGATCCGCTACGGATCAGCCTCGCGTATCTGACACGCAGACCTCGACTCATGCACGGTCGGAGGTTCCAGTGGTGTCAAAATGGAGGCCTTCACTAGTTTCTATTGATGGCCTGTCTAACCTTTTAGGTTATGGAGTGTCAGCTAGATCCTCTCAAGGAAGCGACACAAATCAGTGCCTTCCTTCTCGCTTAGCGAAGAAGTCCGATTCGGACAAGGAGGAGCGGCAGGGACACCCTGCCTCTCTCATGGGCCGTACTAAAATTTCTGTGGAAGCCATGAGGACGTTACAGTTACCAGAGGAGGTAACTAGTCGTCCTGGTAAGTCGGCCCGGATGTTTCAAGAGTCGCATGGGTCGCGACGACCTTACAAACTGTATCCGTTTTTTCTACGGAGTTGTTTGTTAATTGGACCCCTTCTCCTGAAGTGATGTCCCTTTATTCCAGCTTAGCAAATCTTCCTGGTAAAAGTGAAGGCGAGTCTGCAGGACACGCTGGACAGAAAAACGGAGATGGCAACAATTTCCATCTGCGAGGCCGTGGATCATAGATCTAGGTGTACTTGTTAAGTTTCCCTGAGCCGGTTGGACCGTCCAAGGACGGCGTGGCAAGATGGATCCCCTCTATCGAGGTGGATGGGCTTTTCAAGTTGAAGGATAATGCGTCACTGCTATCCAGGGCGCAATCCTCGGCAGTCACAGTCAGAAGAGCACTGTGACTTGGATGGAACGCGGTTTTCCAACAGGGTTTGTTATCTTTAGCTTAGAAAGTGGTCAGCTATTTGACTGACCTCACGGAGCTGATTGCCAAGGCAAAGGCAAAAGAAACAGCTTTACCGCAGCGCAGAGCTGTGACTTCTGCGTCTGGCAGGACTAGTGCCGATAGTTATCGGCAGTCCTTTTCGGTTCAAGGGATGATCTGGCCAACCCTCTGGGGGTTTGCGTCGTCTCTCTCTCTTTTTAAAAAAAAAAAAAAAAAAAGGGAATTCTCAGAAATTCCGCATACCCTGGAAACAGAACTTCTGTTAAGGCAGAAGCTGGCAAAAAAAAAAAAAAAAAATCCGCTAAGACGGACTGACATCTGACATTCCGTCAGAGCCGAGCATGGAGTCGCTTCGCTCCGTTATGGCAGCCCTGTCGCAGAACGACTTTTTGGTCAATCGTCATTCGCGACGCTTATTGGCATGTTCCCGTCGGAAGAGCTCACCAGCGCTTCCTTCGTTTTTGCCATAGAATCAACCATTACCAGGTTGTGGCTCGGCCATTCGGCTTGGCCTTAACGCCCAGAATTTTTACAACGATTCTGGCGCCTAAATCTCATGGCAATTCTTCGAAGACAGGGACTTACGATTCGTCCCTATTTGGACGACCTTTCGATTGTGGCCTCAAAGGAGAAGTCGTCTCTGGAATCGTCGCAGGCAATCCTGTTTTTGAGGATGCATTTCGACACGGTACGGGCGGTGTGTCCCTACCTCCAGACAAGCAGGCATGTCTGCTACAACATGTACAGATTATGAAGTCTGCGACAGCAATGTCCCTTCGGAAGGTATGCGCCTTCTGGGTTTGATGGTGGCGTCCATGGAGCACTTCCGTTTGCCCAATTTCATTCCAGAGCTCTCCATAGGCTCATTCTGAGTCGTTGGGATCAATCGCAAGGTTCACTGGATACAGCGTCACCATCTCTCACAGGGTGCGAGAATCCCTAGGATGGTGGTTACGTCCAGGAGCGTTATCCCTGGGAAAGTCTTTCCTCCCTCCGAAGTGGTCGGTCATAACCACCAATGCCAGCCTGACGGGCTGGGGAGGGTGTCTGGAACGATTTTCGGATCCAGGGAATATAGTCATCGGAAGAGTCGGTTCTACCGATCAACATCCTGGAATTGAGGGCAAGTTTTTTCTTTGCCTCCAACACTGGACGGTCTCCTTGAGCGGTCTGCCAGTCCGAGTGCGGACAGACAACGCGACGGCGGTCGCGTATATCAACCACCAAGGCGGGACGAGGAGTTCCCATGCTGGAGGTGTCTCGGATACTGATTTGGGCTGAGACCAGGGTTCCAGCCATCTCTGCAATTCACATTCCAGGAGTCCAGAATACCATGGCGGACTTCCTCAGTCGCGAGAAGATGGATCCCGGAGAATGGGGTTTTCATCCGAAAGTTTTTTGCACTGCTGTGCTTCCGTTGGGGAACTCACCAAGTGGACTTGCTGGGGTCCAGGTTCAATACCAAACTACCGACCTTCATGTCCAGGTACAAGGACATGAAGGCTGTGGCGGTAGACGCTCTGGTGGATCCGTGGGACCATTTCGAGCTAGTCTATGTGTTTCCGCCGATATCCTTACTTCCTCTGGTGCTGCGTCGGATCAGACTGGAGAGAATTCCGGCTATTTTGATAGCCCCAGATTGGCCAAGGAGGACGTGGTTCTCGACACTAGTGTCGCTTTTGGCGGCGCCGCCATTTCCACTTCCTCTTCGCCCGGACCTGTTAACCCAGGGACTCGTTCGTTATCCGGACTTGAAGTCTCTGCGTTTGACGGCGTGGCTCTTGAAACCGAAATGTTAACCCGTAGAGGTTTTTCAGCCGAGGTCATTGCTACTCTTCGAGCTGCCAGAAGTCCGGCTACTACTAGGATTTACCACAAAACTTGGGAAACCTTCTTTTCGTGGTGTTCGGGATCTTCATGGAACCCGAGAAAATTTTCATTCCCAATCTGTTGGTTTTTTCTGCAGCATGGGTTAGACAAGGGTTTGGCAGTTAGCACCCTGAAAGGTCAGGTTTCTGCTCTGTCCTTATTATTCCGGAGAGCTATTGCCTCGCGTAGGGACGTGCTTTCCTTTTTTCCGCGGTATAGCTCGTAAGTTTCCGCCGCGAAAGGCACCCGTGTCTCCTTGGCGGCTCAACCTTGTTTTGGAGGCTCTTCAGCATAAACCTTTTGAGCCTATGGATTCTGCTAGCCTTTCTTTACTTTCTTGGAAGGTGGCCTTCCTAGTAGCGGTCACCTCTTGAGGAGAGTTTCTGAGTTAGCAGCTCTTTCTTGCTCGCCTCCTTTTCTGGAGTTTTTTTCCGGATCGTGTAGTGCTTCGCACACGGGGTGATTTTCTACTAAAGTAGTGTCACAATTTCATGTTAACCAGGATATTGTGTTGCCTTCACTCTGTCCGGATCCGAAGAATGCGAAAGAGCGAGCTTTTGGATTTAGTGCGGGCCTTGAAGTTTTATCTATCTATTACTCAAGGTTTTCGTGAGACGGACTCCCTGTTTGTGGTTCCAGCAGGTCGTCGGCGTGGTCAACGAGCCTCCAAGGATTCTATAGCTCGTTGGATCCGGTCAGCTTTCTGGAAGCTTACCGTCTTGGGGGTGAATCTTGCCCGATTAAGATTCGAGCCCATTCCACGAGAGCTGTGGCTTCATCGTGGGCTTTTCATCAAGGTGCCTCGGCAGTGCAGCTCTGCCGGGCGGCAACTTGGCGCTCTGTCCACATGTTTACAAAGTTTTATAAAGTGGACGTCAGTGCTTCCGCTGATGCAGCCCTTGGACGTAGGGTCCTGCAGGCAGCTGTAGTTTAAAGTTCTAGATGAACTTGTGTTTAGCGCTGGTTGCGCTTTTTTGTTAAGGTTGTTGGGTTTCTGCCTTTGTGGTTTTTTCCCACCCTTATTTTTGAACTGCTTTGGGACGTCCCATCAGTAATGAATTACTGTGGCTCTCTTCCTTCCATCTGCAGCTGAAACACGGATTTTGGTAAGAACTTACCTGTAAAATCCTTTTCAGCGAAGGAAGGGAGACACAGCACCCTCCCAAGGCAGAAGTGTGTTGATGTTTTCAGATGCAGCGCGACCCTTATCTGATTGCGATATCTGGGCTGAGGTCAGCGCGCTAAGGCTCTGTTCCAGCATCGCCAGCTCATCACAGTAGTCAGGTTCAGTGAGTAGTACCTGGAACTCTGTGGTTTTTGGCTTACTTTGCATGCATAACCTGTATTCTTGTGTTTTCTCTGAAGTTCCTTCAGGAGGGGTTATGTTGCTCCGCTGGTGATCTTGGTTCTTTCCTAAAGCTTTGGTACGACTGAAGGAGCTGAGTAGGAGGAGCCCGAGCTGGAGGAGCCAGCCAGTCAACACGCTTTTGATCTGAGGTGTCATCCTGATCTGGGGCTCCGCCTACCCATCAGTAATGAATTACTGTGTCTCTCTTCCTTCCTTCGCTGAAAAGGATTTTACAGGTAAGTTCTTACCAAAATCCGTGTTTATTGTGTGGTGTATTACAAATTCTATTCCGGTCAGCTTCAATGGAAAGCTTTGTCATGTTATGGAAATAATTATATAAATCGCTCCAGTCACATCTAAAGCACATCTGTGTCCTTGAATCAAAGTTATACATTTGACTCCAGCAACATCCAAAGCAAAACTTGGATTGAATGCGACCTGTATCTATAGCTGCCGTTCCTATAGCAGTCATGTGTGACCCCCTAAAAACCTAAGGTCCTATAGTATAACAGTCATCAGTACTTTGCTTAATAAAAATTTGAGTGCAGCTTTGGATGTGACTAGAGTATATGTTACAGTAAAGATGTATATCTTTGTACCGTGTTAGCCAGTAGATAGAAAAATATTTAGAGTTGAGAGTCCTCAGTGGTTGATACCTTTTAATGGCTAACTGAAAAGATGGTAACAAATTGCAAGCTTTCGAGACTACTCAGGTCTCTTCATCAGGCAAAGACTAATACAAAATCTGAAGAATCACATATTTATACACAAAGCAGCACAGAAAAAATGCAATAGGTAAGACAAGTGACGTGAAGCAGAATAGTCATTATGGCAGAGGGATGAGCATAAATATTGGAACAGTTCATAGATAAGGAGTGTGAAAGTTTTATTACCCTCTGATTAGGGTCTGGTAATGTTTTGTGATGTTTTCACAGGGTATTTGGAGTAAATTCCTTAATTGATGTAATAGGCCATAAAACCATGTGACAGGTTCATTCCAGCATTAAGAGTGTCAAAGGTCACCATCAATTTGTATTCGCAAATTCTTCTCTGTCTCCGAGATGTGAAGCTGCTTCTCAGTACAAGTATTTTCATATCTGACACGCTATGATCAGGGGAGCAAAAATGTTTTGCCACAGGTAGATCCATTCTTTTTTCTCTTATTGTGTGGCGATGAGAATTCATCCTTGTTCTCAGTTTTTGCCCTGTCTCTCCCACATACAGACCCCCAGTTGGACATTTAGTACATATAATTAGAGTATATGTTAGAATTCAAAAGCCCCATAAGACAAAGAAAAGCAATCGACACTTGGAAAGTATTTGTTTTTATCTGAAAACTCCCAGAGTGTCTCAGCTGAAAGTACATATCTGGACAGATCCTCCACAATCCACAGAGGAATTGACAAAAACCCGAAAGTGAGAGAGAAATGTAGAAACCAGAATATTGCCAGGAATGCTGGTGCGAAGGACGGGCTCTCGCTCTCTGTTATACTGCATTTTTTGTTTCAAATAAACACCCAACAGGAAAAACAGGACGTGCTCCAAAACTATTCACGCCGTACCCGACACTGGGTGTAACAAGCCTCCCTGTAGGCTGCACATCGGCATCTCTGTACATAGGCAGGGATTATAGGTTACACTATAATTAATATATTAATATGTACAATGTATATACTACGTGTCTATAAAAGTAATCACGACCTTGAACATTTTCTTATTTTGCAGTGTGACAATAATGCGTTATTACAGGTTTAGATGAGAAGTTTTGACAGCAAATCGACCCACAACAATCTTTACACTCATTAAGGGATAAATGCAAAAATATTCATCCCCTAAAAGAAATATTTAGTAGATGCTTCTTTGGCATAGGTATCAACATTGTGTCTCTAATTAACATGCACATATAGGCGCATAAAACATACACAGAAATATTTATACACACAGCACATACATACACAACTATACACACACACATATATATATATATATATATATATATATATATATATATATATATATATATATATATATATATATATATATATATATATATATATATATATATATATATATATAGGCAGCACGGTGGCTCAGTGGATAGCACTACAGCCTTGCAGTGCTGGAGTCCTGGGTTCGTATCCCACCAAGGACAACATCTGCAAGGAGTTTTTATGTTCTCCCCGTGTTTGTGTGGGTTTCCTCGGGTTCCGTTTCCTCCCACACTCCAAAAAACATACAGATAGGGAATCTAGATTGTGAGCCCCATCGGGGACAGCGACGATAATGTGTGCAAACTGTAAAGCGCTGCGGAATATGTTAGCGCTATATAAAAATAAAGATTATTACTATTATACACACAGCACATACACAACACATACAAACACATTCATGTATATACACACAACACATACACACATACATTTGTACATACACACATACATGTATTTACACACAACACACGTATATACACACAACACATAAGCACACATATATATACAGCACATACACGTTATACACACAACACAAACACATGTATACATATAAGCATATACACAAACACACACATATACTAAACACAGGCATGTATATACACACAGCACATACACACAGAATAAACACATACACATATACATACACACACATATAGACACATTGCACTTACCCACATTATGGAGGACTTAACGAACTGAAACGGAGTAAACAGACTGTTGACACCACAGGGTAAAGGACCTTTGGTGACATCATTGTGACATGACTGTCATATCATTAAAGTTCCTTCTGCCATTTTTTAGGATGAATGGACGTAAGAGGGAGTCCACAGCTCTAAGGATACAGACTTTTTCCAGCACAGAGCACCGGTTCCATCGGTATTATTGTAATTTAATAGATATTTGCTTGCTATGTTTTATTAGTGATTTGCTTTATCGTCAGTTCATCCTCAGGAATCAATATCGACCCCCTCCCTTCCCCTGTGAAATTCCTCACAGTAGTGTATAAATAATAGTTATAACCGGGGCCAGTTACACACTGAAGTGCTAGTGTATAGTGCAAGTGTACAGTTAATTCTAACTAACTACAGAGCTCCAGTGTATAACTATTACTGGTGATTACTGCATTATCTGTACACTTAGCTATACACTGGAGCTCTGTAGGTAGTATAAAGTGTAACTAAGTGTACAGATAATGCAGTAATCACCAATGATCATATATACAGGAGCTCCAGATGGTGTATAGAAAGACAAAAACAAGGGTAGTTTTTGGCACAACCAACTGGATAAAAAAAATGTAAGTCTAAATGGACTTTTAACTTGATTCAATAAACTTTCAATTTTTTATCCAATTGGTTATGCTGAAAACTATCTGTTTTTTTCCTTTCTATACACTATATACTATCTAGAGCTCCAGTGTATAAACGCAGCAGTGATCACTGTATGATCTGTACACTTAGTTATACACTGGAGCTCTGTAGGTAGTATATATTGTAACTGTGTACTAATAATACAGTGATCACTGGTGACAGTTACACACTGGAGCTCTAAATAGTATTAACTGTATATTATATACTATACACTATATACTCACTACAGAGCTCCAGTGTAAAACCATCACTTGTGATTATTGCATTATATGTACATTTACAATATACACTACCTACAGAGTTCCTGTGTATAATTGTCACCGATGATCACTGCATTAACTGTAAACTTACACTAGAGTCTTCATAGTATTATTAGCCTCAGCAATAGTACAGTGGAATAACTTGGGTGTATAGCATCTGAGTGTGTGTGTGTATCAAGCCACGCCCACTCCGCATAGCCACACTCACTCCACACGTAAAGCTCCATACAATACATATCTAATTACATATAATAAATATCTAATATATATAAATTTCATAGGTACATCTTCTTGACCACGTTACACTGCCTGTGTTGCCCATAGCAACCAATCACTAAGCATCTTTCATTTCACCAAAGCGGTTTAAATGATAAAAAAGATGGGCTGTGATTGGTTGCTATGAGCAACAGTTTTCCCACTCCACAACACCTCAGCAGACACTGACCGGGTGGGAGAAATCTAGCTTCCCCAGAAACATAAGCTCCCAGCCATTGTCTGCCCCCCAGAAAGGAGCAGAGAGCAGATGACAGAAATGAATCAAACCCTCCTCTATTACTGCCGGGCTCTATTGTTACCGGTGTAGAAAATCGCACCTTCAGCGGCCGCACACAGAGCCACACAGCCAGGTTACAACACATCTCCAGGAACTTCCTGCTCAGCGCCACCCGGCTTGAAACTATGGATTGAGGATGTGTTGGGTATATGGGCACGGGACTATGGGATGGAGGATGTGTATGATGAGTATATGGGCACGGGACCATTGGATGGAGGATGTGTATGATGGGTATATGGGCACGGAACCATGGGATGGAGTATGTGTATGATGGGTATATGGGCAAGGGACTAGGAGATGGAGGATATGTATGATGGTTATATGGGCAAGGGACTAGGAGATGGAGGATATGTATGATGTTATATGGGCAAGGGACTGAGATGGAGGATATGTATGAAGGTATATGGGCATGAGACTATGGGATGGAGGATGTATGATGGGTATATGGGCATGGGACTATAGGATGGAGGATGTGTGATGGTATATGGGGACTGGACTATGGGATGGAAGATATGTATGACAGGTATATGGGCACTGGACTATGGGATGGAGGATGTGTGATGGTATATGGGCATAGGACTATGGGATGGAGGATATGTATGATGGGTATATGGGCACGGGACTATAGGATGTATGATGGGTATATGGGCCCTGGACTATGGGATGATGTGTGATGGGTATATGGGCACTGGACTATGGG
Organism: Oophaga sylvatica; assembly: GCA_033576555.1. Classification (NCBI taxonomy): domain Eukaryota; kingdom Metazoa; phylum Chordata; class Amphibia; order Anura; family Dendrobatidae; genus Oophaga; species Oophaga sylvatica. Next base: position 424,207,210 of record JARQOD010000003.1, on the reverse strand, counting down.
ATGGAGGATGTGTGATGGGTATATGGGCACTGGACTATGGGATGGAGGATAATCATTATAATTTGTTTTAACCACAGTTAGTTACTATGCCTGGGCAACGCCAGGCTCTTCAGCTATTGTATATATATATGTATGGTATAATTCTTTATGTAATGCTGGTATATGTTATACTTCTTGCATATGATAAGGAGCATGCTGGTATAACCTGGGTATCTTCTGCATATAATGACATCTGCTATAACAATGGTAATATTTTATTTAGTGCTGATTATAAACACTTTGCATTTTTATTGTTCTTCGATTCCCAGCTGATTTAACCCCACAGCCAAGGTCGTCTTCATCTTCCTAATTTTAACATTATTGAAATAAGACTTTTCTGCTTTCCTCCAAGGTAAATAAGTTCTAAAAAATAATTGAAGTTGAAACCTTAAACCCGGGAGCTGATAAGCAGCTTTGAAGCAGAGAAAAAAAAAATCTTAATTACTAAAGCAGCAAATAATTTTTACGTGACTTTCCGTATTATTCCTTCCACCGTTAATGACATTGACCTTCAGGAAATAAGAGACAACAGGGGGGGATATTCGCGATACATGACAAGGCGCAGGTCCCCAAGAATATACAGTACAGAAATTAGTGGTGTGTATTACACAATCACGTCAGGGATGAGGGGGAAAAAAAAAATGAACGGTTTAAAAAAAAAAAAAAAAAAACAGTCTGATCCAGTTATACAGGAGGAGAAACACTTGAAAAAACGTATTATTGTGTTTTTTTGCTCATAATTTTTTTAAGGGTCAAAGTAGATTTATGCGGTGCACTTATCTTACATGGTTACGGTCACTTCTGAAAAACTTTGTAATATATTAGAGAATTATGCTTCTTTCTCCACTTATATCTCCTCCGCCTGAAGGGGATTACAGCTGCTAGTAGAGGTCTAATAAAAGGGGAGGAGTAGAGTGAGAAAAGCAGAAGAGAAAGGTCCTGTTGGTGCTTACTAGTAAGGGTTTCATCTCACTGCAGGTCTGGCTTCACATCTACACTGCTCAGTGCTGCTGTATAATGTTTTTCATCAAGTTTAAGTTCATTATTGTTAAAAGGGTTTTTTTGTGATTTGTAAAAAAAAAAAAAAAAAAAGTAAAAAAAGGCAAATCAGTTAAGCACAAACATACTCAGAGATCAGGTTCCTGCTTTCTTATAAGTGTATCTCACTCCAGAGATGGAATCACCTCTACATTGTTCAGTACGGTCATATAAAAGTTCTTTATGCTGCTGCTTCTGAACATGTGTTCTGTAGTCAGGAAAGAAGATGTGCAGAATTCTTATCCCAGAGATGGAATTGCATCTACATTGCTCAATACTGTTATAGAAATGTCTTTTTATGCTGCTGCTTCTGCATATGTAATCCGCAGTCAGGACAGGTAAAATGCACTGCACCAAATTCATTTCTTAGTGAACATGGCACATTCTACTTCACAACGCCCCTTAGTTTAGGCGTTTATTTGCTCCTTACAACACTGTTGTGTGGTGCTAATGGCATCTGCCATGTTTTGTTCATCTATGAAGTCTAGGCTTCATGGGAGATTGGTAATTTTACAATACACTGCAATATATTGCAGTTTAATGCTCAATACCCCTGTGGGGGGGGGAATAATAATAATAATAAAACCTGTTCATAAGCACTCCCCTTTTCACAAAACAGGAAAAGAAAACAAGAAAAATACATTTGATATTGCTGCATACATAAATATCCAAACTAAAATATGATTTCTTGTACGGTGATCAAAAACAGGAAAAAAAAAATTACAAAATTAAAATGGTACAATTTTTTTAATTTGTCATTTTGTTGCAAAAGACGGATTTTGGTAAGAACTTACCTGTAAAATCCTTTTCAGCGAAGGAAGGAAAGGAGACACACTAGTTCATAACTAGTGGGTAGGCGGAGCCCCAGATAGGATTGACACCTCAGATTAAAAAGAGTGTTGACCGGCCCCTCCAGCTCGGGCTCCTCCTACTCAGCTCTCCAGTCGTACCCAAGCTTAAGGAAGAGCAATATCACCAGCGGAGCAACATAACCCCTTCTGAAGGACTTCAGAGAAAAAACATAAGAGTGCAGGTTATGCATGCATGTAGGCAAAAATCACACAGTTCCAGGTACTACTCACTGAACCTGACTACTGCGATAAGCTGGCAATGCTGGAACAGAGCCGTAGCCTCGTCGACCTCAGCCCAGAAAATCGCTATCAGAGAAGGGTCACGCTGCATCTGTAATACAACAACACACTTCTGCCATGGGAGGGAGCTGTGTCTCCTTTCCTTCCTTCGCTGAAAAGGATTTTACAGGTAAGTTCTTACCAAAATCCGTCTTTCAGCTGCAGATGGAAGGAAAGGAGACACACTAGTTCATAACTAGTGGGACGTCCCAAAGCAGTCCAAAAATTAGGGTGGGAAAAAACCAAAAGAGGCAGAAACCCATCAACCTAGATAAATGCGCAACAGGCGCCAAATACAAGTTAACTAAAACTTAAAATACCGCTGCCTGCAGGACCCTACGTCCTAAGGCCGCATCAGCGGAAGCACTGACGTCCACCTTATAAAACTTTGTAAATGTGTGGACGGAACGCCAGGTCGCCGCTCGGCAGAGCTGAGCTGCCGAAGCCCCTTGATGAAAGGCCCACGATGAAGCCACAGCCCTCGTGGAGTGAGCTCGAATCTTAATCGGGCAAGGTTCGCCTTTAAGACGGTAAGCCTCCAAAATGGCTGACCGAATCCAACGAGCTATAGAAACCTTGGAAGCTCGTTGACCACGCCTGCGACCTGCTGGAATCACAAACAGAGAATCTGACTTCCTAAAACCTTGAGTAACAGACAAATAGAACTTCAAGGTCCGCACTAAATCCAATTTGTGCAAGTCCCGTTCCTTTGCATTCCTTGGGCCCGGGCAAAGCGAGGGCAATACAATATCCTGGTTAACATGAAATTGCGACACCACCTTAGGTAGAAAGTCGCCCCGTGTGCGAAGCACTACTCGATCCAGGTAAAACTCCAGGAAAGGAGGCGAGCAGGAAAGAGCTGCCAACTCAGAAACCCTTCTTAAAGAGGTTACCGCCACTAAGAAGGCAATCTTCCAAGAAATTAAAGAAAGGCTAGCAGAACCCATAGGCTCAAAAGGTACATGCTGAAGAGCCTCCAAGACAAGGTTGAGCCGCCAAGGAGACACAGACGCCTTCCGCGGTGGAAACTGACGGGTTACTCCGCGAAAAAAGGAACGTACGTCCCTACGCGAGGCGATAGCCTTCCGAAACAGCAAGGACAGGGCAGAAACCTGGCCTTTCAGAGTGCTAACTGCCAAACCTTTTGACCAGCCCGTACTGCAGCAAAGCCAACAAATTGGGAATGGAAAAAATCCTCGGATTCATTGAAGTACCCGAACACCACGAAAAGAAGGCTTCCCAAGTCTTGTGATAAATCTTAGTAGTAGCCGGACCTCTGGCAGCTCGCAGAGTGGCAATGACTTTGACTGAAAAACCTCTACGGGTCAATATTTCGGTCTCAAGAGCCACGCCGTCAAACGCAGAGACTTCAAGTCCGGATGACGAACGGGCCCCTGGGTTAACAGGTCCGGGCGAGGAGGAAGTGGGAATGGCGGTGCCGCCAACAGCGACACCAGTGTCGAGAACCACGTCCTCCTTGGCCAATCCGGGCTATCAACATAGCCGGAATTCTCTCCAGGCTGATCCGACGCAGCACCAGAGGAAGTAAAGATATCGGCGGAAACACAGACTAGCTCGAAATGGTCCCACGGAGCCCACCAGAGCAACCACCGCCACAGCCTTTCGGGTCCTTGTACCTGGACATGAAGGTCGGTAGTTTGGCATTGAACCTGGATGCCATCAAATCCACTTGGGGAGTTCCCCAACGGGAGCACAGCAGTGCAAAAATTTCCGGATGAAGACTCCATTCTCCAGGATCCATCTTCTCGCGACTGAGGAAGTCCACCGTGGTATTCTGGACTCCTGGAATGTGAATCGCAGAGATGGCTGGAACCCTGGTCTCGGCCCATAGCAGAATCCGAGACACCTCCATCATGAGCCTGGAGCTCCTTGTCCCGCCTTGGTGGTTGATATACGCGACCGCCGTCGCGTTGTCTGTCTGCACTCGGACTGGCAGACCGCTCAAAGGGAGCGTCCAGTGTTGGAGGCAAAAGAAAAAATTGCCCTCAATTCCAGGATGTTGATCGGTAGAACAGACTCTTCCGATGACCATACTCCCTGGATCCAAAGATCGTTCCAGACACCCCCCCCAGCCCGTCAGGCTGGCATCGGTGGTTATGACCAACCACCTCGGAGGGAGGAAAGATTTCCCCAGGGATAACGCTCCTGGACATAACCACCATCCTAGGGATTCTCGCACCCTGTGAGAGATGATGACGCTGCAATCCAGAGAAGCTTGCGATCGATCCCAACGACTCAGAATGAGCCTTTGGAGGGCCCTGGGATGAAATTGGTCAAACGGAAGTGCCTCCATGGACGTCAAACCCAGAAGGCGCATACACTTCCGAAAGGACATTGCTGTCGCAGACCTCATAATCTGTACATGTCGAAAGAGACATGCCCGCTTGTCTGGAGGAAGGGACACCACCGTCCGTACCGTGTCGAAATGCATTCCCAAAAACAGGATTGACTGCGATGGTTCCAGAGACGACTTCTCCCAATTGACCAGCCACCCGAAATCCTCCAGGAGCTGAAGGGATAGATTGCGAGCCGTCCCCGCCTCCTCCTTTGAGGACGCCACAATCAGAAGGTCGTCCAGGTACGGAAATCGTAACCCCCTGTCTTCGAAGAATTGCCATGAGGGGCGCTAGAATTTTTGTAAAAACTCTGGGCGCCGAGGCCAAGCCGAATGGCAGAGCCACAAACTGGTAATGGTCCTGACCTATGGCAAAATGAAGGAAGCGCCGGTGAGCCTTTCCGACGGGAACATGCAAATAAGCGTCGCGAATGTCGATTGACCAAAAAGACGTTCTGCGACAGGGCTGCCACAACGGAGCGAAGCGACTCCATGCGGAATTTTCGGGATGTAAACATGCCGATTCAATCTTTGAAATCCAAAATAGGGCGAAATTTGTCCTCCTTTTTGGGGACCACAAAGAGGTTGGAATAAAATCCTCTTCCCCGGTCCTCTGCGGAACCGGTATCACCACACCCTTCTGCAGAAGGGAATCGACCTCTCGTAGTAGAGCGCAAATAGCTCGGCTCTGACGGAATGCGAAATTGGCAAAACCTGTCCGGGGTCGAGAAAGAAACTCTATGAAGTAGCCTGCCAACACAACCTGTGTCACCCAGGCGTCCGACACACGGGAAACCCAAGTCGGTTTGAATTGGAGTAAACGACCCTCCACTCGAGAGCGCTCGAGTGAGACCCAGACGTCAGACCGCTTTAGCGGGTTTTTTTGCCAGCTTCTGTCTTAATGGAAGTTCTGTTTCCAGGGTATGCGGAATTTCTGAGAATTCCCCCTTTTTTTTTTTTTTTTTTTAAAAGAGAGGAACGACCCAAACCCCCAGAGGGTTGACCGGATCATCCCCTGGACCGAAAGGACCGCCGACAACTACCGGCACTAGTCCTGCCAGACGCAGAAGTCACAGCTCTGCGCTGCGGTAAAGCTGTTTCTTTTGCCTCAGCAATCAGCTCTGTGAGGTCAGATTCAAATAGCTGACCACCTTGTAAGCTAAAGATAGCAAGCCCTGCTTGGAAACCGTGTTCCACTGTCTAAACCACAGTGCTCTTCTGACTGACTGCCGAGGATTGCGCCCTGGATAGCAGTGACGCAGAATCCTTCAACTTGAAAAGCCCATCTATCTCGATAGAGGGGATCCATCTTGTCACGCCGTCCGTAGACGGTCCAAACGGCTCAGGGAAACTTTACAAGTACACATAGATCCTTAATACTGATCCATGACCCGCGGCCTCGCAGATGGATATTGTTGCCATCTCCATCTTTCTGTCCAGCAGGTCCTGCAGACTCGCCTTCCTTTACCAGGATAAAGGGACATTCACTTCAGGAGATCCAATTAACAATCAACTCCGTAGAAAACGGATACAGTTTGTAAAGCCGTCGCGACCTATGCGACTCCTGAAACATCCGGGCCGACTTACCAGGACGTCTAGTTACCTCTCTCCGGTAACTGTAACGCCCTCATGGCTCCAATAGTACGGTCCATGAGAGAGGCAGAGTGTACCTGCCGATCCTCCTTGTCCGAAACGGACATCTTCACTACGCGAGAAGGAAGGCACCGATTTGTGTCGCTTCCTTGAGAGGATCTAGCTGACACTCCATAACCTAGAAGGTCAGACAGGCCATCAATAGAAACCAGCGAGGGCCTCCATTTTGACACCACTGGAACCTCCGACCGCTGCGCATGACGCTGTCGGGGTCTGCGTGTCACATAGTCCGCATCTGACATGTCCTTGCACAGTATATGGCAGGTTAAACCTGTCAGTAACTAGAACAGTGTGTTTCTTAAAGAAAAACAATCGCTGAAGGGTTAAAGCTCTTAAAGAGAGAGCTACCCCAGCATTAAGAGTTAACCGCCTAAGAAGGGGTTAAAGTAGCAGACTCCCCACAACCTTGATAATGAAAAAGTTGTGCGAGCCCCAAGTGCCTCTTATAAGGCAGCAGCTGCAGGACAGCTATGCCACACTAAACAGAAAAAACGTTCCACAAGATCGCTAAAAATTGCGCTGTTTTGTATATCGCAATGACCGCCAAAGTTGTTAAGGAGATCGCTAACCGCTTATGCGATGTTAATGAGATCGCCCAGATTGGCAGCTACTAGCGACATTAAAAAATGATCACACAAACGATCGCATTAGTATGCGTCGTTATCAGGATCGTTAGTGGGAACGTATAGTGGCAGTATTAAAATCGCAGACTCCCCACAAACTCTTTATTATTATTGAAAAGAGTGTGCGAGCCCTCTTATGGAATAACAGCTGCAGGACAGCGCAGTCTGTCACTCATTAGTGCCCCAGAAGGCGCCCGCGCTGTGGGGGTGAAGGGGTTAAGCTTCTGCCCGCGATCTAGAAGCGACTCACCCAGCTGGCCACAGTGTAGCATCTTGCCGGGAGGGGAGGAGGGAGAAGAGCCAGAAGAAGCTTTCAGCCTGCTTCTTTAATGGCCGCCGCGCTGTGCCTCCGTGTGCTCCATGAGAGAAGCCGGAAATGGAGACAGCAGTAAAGCGCGCGCTCAGAGCGGCGCGAAAATTCAAATAAAAAGGCGCGCACTCCTCTCCTATGTCCTGCAGGCATCCACCTGCGGACAAAAAACACCAGTCACCGACATGTAATGTACAGTGGCTGCCGCAGCAGTCGCTTGAGCACTCACACGCACATTAATAAAAATGCATGGTACTCACCAGCCGAAGCGCCACAGGGACCCCCAGGGGTTTCTGGCGCTATGCCCATGCTTCCCCCCAGGGCGGGGAACGCAGTGACCCCTGCAGCGTGGCTTGCGCCCCCGCCAGGGAAGCCATCCTCATCCCCCAGGGCCGCATGATTCTGCAAGGACCACCATCAGGGTAATTACAGATCCGCCAAGGGAGAGGTTGGGGTCCAGCAGCGCTGAGACCCCTGAGACCTCTAGACCACTTCTGGTGATCCAAGTCTCTTGTCCGATAAAAAATAATAAAATCTTCTGAGGAGCTGCTTCCAGCAGCGACTATCCTCTGAGACCTCAAATTTTAGACTGGAGAGCTGAGTAGGAGGAGCCCGAGCTGGAGGGGCCGGTCAACACTCTTTTTAATCTGAGGTGTCAATCCTATCTGGCGCTCCGCCTACCCACTAGTTATGAACTAGTGTGTCTCCTTTCCTTCCATTAGCAGCTGAAAATAAAAATAAATAAAATTAACCCCTCTCTGACATTAGACGTACTATCCCGTCCATAAAACCCGTGCCATTCTGCCCATGGACGGGATAGTACGTCATAGGCGATCAGCTGCGCTCCTGAGGGGAGCGCAGCTAATCGCCGCCGGGTGTCAGCTGATTATCACACTGACACCCGTGACTGTGTGTCAAGAGCAGTCACGGACCGCTCCCGGCACATTAACCCCTAGCACACCGCGATCAAACATGATCGCGGTGTACTGGGGGCACAGGGGAGGATCGCGCAGGGTGGGGGCTCCCTGCGCGCCCCCCTGAGACCCTCAGACCAGCGCGATGTGATCGCGCTGTTCTGAGGGCTTCCTCCCTCCCAGGACCCGGATCCAAGATGGCGCCGGGGTCCTGGAGGGAGGCGGCTTCCTCAGTGCCTGCTGAGAGCAGGCACTGAGAAGCCTGCTGCACTGCCTGAGCGATCGCTGGTGTGACAGTGTGCTGTGCACACTGTCACACCAGCGATTTGATAAAATACAGTGATGTCCCACCCTGGGACAAAGTAAAAAAGTAAAAAAAATAAAAATAAACATGTTATAAAAAAAAATCCAAAATAAAAAAAAAAAAAATATATTCCCCAATAAATTCATTTCTTCCTGTAAATAAAAAAAACAAAACAATAAAAGTACACATATTTGGTATCGCCGCGTCCGTAACGACCCCCCTATAAAACTGTCCCACTAGTTAACCCCTTTAGTGAACCCCTTAAAATAAAAAAATAAAAAAAACGAAGCAAAAAAATCAATGCTTTATCATCATCCGCCGAACAAAAAGTGGAATAACGCGCGATCAAAAAGACCGATATAAATAAACATGGTACCGCTGAAAACGTCATCTTGTCCCGCAAAAAACGAGCCGCTATACAGCATCATCAGCGAAAAAATAAAAAAGTTATAGCTCGCAGAATAAAGCGATGCAAAAATAATTATTTTTTATATAAAATTGTTTTTATTCTATAAAAGCGCCAAAACATAAAAAAATGATATAAATGAGGTATCGCCATAATCGTACTGACCCGATGAATAAAACTGCTTTATCAATTTTACCACACGCGGAACAATAAAAACGCCTCCCCCAAAAGAAATTCATGAATTGCTGATTTTTGTTCATTCTAACCTCCCAAAAATCTAAATAAAAAGCGATCAAAAAATGTCACCTGCTCAAAAATGGTACAAATAAAAACGTCAACTCGTACCGCAAAAAATAAGACCTCACATGACTCTGTGGGCCAAAATATGCAAAAATTATAGCTCTCAAAATGTGGCGATGCAAAAAACTATTTTTGCAATAAAAAGCGTCTTTTAGCGTGACAGCTGCCAATCACAAAAACCCGCTATAAATAGTAAATCAAACCCCCCTTTATCACCCCCTTAGTTAGGGAAAAATAATAAAATAAAAAAATGTATTTATTTCCATTTTCCCATTAGGGTTAGGGTTGCGGCTAAAGTTAGGGTTGGCGCTAAAGTTAGGATTAGGGTTAGGGTTGGGATTAGGGGTGTGTTAGGGTTAGGTTTGTGGTTAGGGTTGGGACTAGGGTTAGGGGTGTGTTGGGGTTAGGGTTGGAGTTAGAATTGGTGGGTTTCCGCTGTTTAGGCACATCAGGGCTCTCCAAATGTGACATGGCGTCTGATCTCAATTCCAGCCAATTCTGCGTTGAAAAAGTCAAACGGTGCTCCTTCACTTCTGAGCTCTGCCATGCGTCCAAACAGTAGTTTATCCCCACATATGGGGTATCAGCGTACTCTGGACCCCAAGAGTTATTGTGCAATTTGTCCTATTTCTTCTGTTACCCTTGGGAAAATAAAAAACTGGGGGCGAAAATATCATTTTTGTACAAAAAAAATAACTTTTTTAGTTTTTACGGCAGTGCATTATAAACTTCTGTGAAGCACTTTGGGGTTCAAAGTGCTCACCACACATCTAGATAAGTTCCTTGTGGGGTCTATTTGCCAAAATGGGGTCACTTGTGGGGGTTTCCACTGTTTAGGTGCATCAGGGGCTCTCCAAATGTGACATGACGCCCCCAGACCATTCCATCAAAGTCTGCAATCCAAAACGTCACTACTTCCCTTCCGAGCCCCGACGTGTGCCCATACAGTAGTTTTCGCTCACATATTGGGTATCAGTGTACTCAGGACAAATTGAACAACAACTTTTGGGTTCCAATTTCTTCTGTTACCCTTGTGAAAATAAAATATTGGGGGCGAAAAAATCATTTTTGTAAAAAAAAAAAAAAGATTTTTTATTTTACGGCTGTACGTTATAAACTTTAGTGAAACACCTGGGGGTTCAAAGTTCTCACCACACATCTAGATAAGTTCCTTGAGGGGTCTAGTTTCCAAAATGGTGTCATTTATGGGGGTTTCCACTGTTTAGGCAGATCAGGAGCTCTCCAAACACGACATGGCGTCCAGCCAATTCTGCGTTGAAAAAGTCAGACGGCGCTCCTTCCCTTCCAAACTCTGCCATGCACCCAAACAGTGGTTTACCCCCACATATGGGGTATCAGCGCACTCAGGACAAATTGCACAATAACTTTTGGAGTCTTGTTACCCTTGGAAAAATAAAAATTGGGGTGAAAAGATCATTTTTGTGGAAAAAATATGATTTTTAAATTTTACGGCTCTACGTTATAAACTTGTGTGAAGCACTTGGGGGTTCAAATTGCTCATCAAAAATCTAGATAAGTTCCTTAGGGGTCTAGTTTCCCAAATGGGGTCATTTGTGGGGGTTTCCACTGTTTAGGCACATCAGGGGCTCTCCAAATGCAACATGGCATCCAAACTCAATTCCAGCCAATTTTGGTTGGAAAAAGTCAAATGGTGCTCCTTCCATTCCGAGCTCTGCTGTGCGCCCAAACAGTGGTTCCCCCCCACATATGGGGTATCAGCGTACTCAGGACAAATTGTACAACAACTTATGTGGTCCAATTTCTCCTGTTACCCTTGGGAAAATAAAAAATTAGTGACTAAAAGATAATTTTTGTGGGAAAAAAATAGGATTTTTATAATTTTTATAATGCTAGGAATAGCATTATAAACTTGTGTGAAGCACTTGGGGGTTCAAAGTGCTCACTAAAGATCTAGATAAGTTCCTTAGGGGTCTAGTTTCCAAAATGGGGTCACTTGTGGGGGGTTTCCACTGTTTAGGCTCATCTGGGGCACTGCAAACGGAACATGACCCCCATTAACGTCTGCATTCCAAAACGTTACTACTTCCTTTCCAAGCCCTGCCGTGCGCCCAAACAGTTCCCCCCCCCCCACATATGGGGTATCAGCGTACTCAGGACAAATTGGACAACAACTTTTGGGGTCCAATTTCCTTGGGAAAATTCAAAAATTTGGGACTAAAAAATCATTTTTGTGGAAAATTGATTTTTTTTTTTTCACACCCAGGCTTTATAAACTTTTGTGAAACACTTGAGGGTTCAAAGTGCTCACAACAGATCTAGACAAGTACCTTAGGGGGTCTAGTTTCCAAAATGGTGTCACTTGTGGGGGTTTCCACTGTTTAGGCGCATCAGGGGCTCTCCAAACGCGACATGGCATCCAATCTAAATTCCAGCCAATTTTAGTTTGAAAAAGTCAAACGTCGCTCCTTCCCTTACGAGCTCTGCCGTGTGCCCAAACAGTGGTTTTCCCCCACATATGGGGTATTGGCGTACTCAGGAGAAATTGCATAACAACCTTATCTGTCCATTTTCTCCTTTTACCCTTGTGAAAATAAAAAAAAAGTTTGTAAAAGATCATTTTTGTGGCTAAAAAGTAAAATATTCATTTTTTCCTTCCACGTTGCTTTAGTTACTGTGAAGCACCTGAAAGGTTAATAAACTTCTTGAATGTGGTTTTGAGTACCTTGAGGGGTGCAGTTTTTAGAATGGTGTCACTTTTGGGTATTTTCTGCCATATAGACCCCTCAAAGTGACTTCAAATGTGAGGTGGTCCCTAAAAAAAATGGCTTTGTAAATTTTGCTGTAAAAATGAGAAATCGCTGGTCAACTTTTAACCCTTATAACTTCCTAACAAAAAAAAATTTGGTTCCAAAATTGTGCTGATGTAAAGTAGACATGTGGGAAATGTTATTTCTTAACTATTTTGTGTGATATATTTCTCTGTTTTAAGGGAATAAAAATTCAAAGTTTGAAAATTGCAAAATTTTAAACATTTTCGCCATATTTGCGTTTTTTTCAAAAATAAACGCAAGTTATATCGAAGAAATTTTACCACTAACATGAAGTACAATATGTCACGAGAAAACAATCTCAGAATCGCGAAGATCCGTTGAAGCGTTCCAGAGTTATAACCTCATAAAGAGACAGTGGTCAGAATTGTAAAAATTGGCCCGGTCATTAACGTGCAAACCACCCTTGGGGGTGAAGGGGTTAAACAAAGAAAAAAAATCAGAAAATTGCATGGGCCTCAAAATTAAAAAAAAAAAAAAGTATAGCTCGTAACCCACCAAAAAAAAAGTAAAAAAGCCCCATCACCCAAAAAATAAAGTTATTGTTCTTAAGGTGAAGAAATCAAATTCCAAGAGGGACCCCTACCCCAACAAGGACTTGTCGCTCAAGTACCTGCATGAATCTGGAGCGTGGCCAGGATTAAGTAGTGTTTTCTGAGGGTTATAAAAATCTAGTCAAGAGTAAAGAATGGATTAAACACAATAACACACACCTCTTCCATCCACCACTAGAGGGAGCTCACTATACAGTGTTTTTTAATAAGGGTTTTGCTGTATGCAAAGTATCTCCTGAGCTCCCCCTAGTGGTGGCTGCAGAGAACCACATTTCTATGTCTCTGCAAAGCATTTGGTGCTCTGTAACAGAAAAACAAAACTTATAGTATACTGAGAAATTAACCAGCATAGAATTATGGATGTATTTAGCAGAAAAGAAGCAAATGTCGGCCATTCGCAGAGGATACAGTGGTGACACAGACGCCTCTGTTGTACAGATGATTACAGACTGATCATTTAGTGACGTCCCCGGGATCGGTCACACATGGCCGCACTCACATTATAGCTCCTTTATCTGCTCAGCGTGGCTCACATGTCCCCCCAATCCGGACCCCATTATTAAATAATCACGAGGACGCCGCGCTCCGGACGTACAAAGGAGGAGGGTTTATTTATAGGCAAAGTATAATTACAGAGAAAAAACTAAAAACAAAAACCACATTGATCTCCATTGGATTCTCCTCAGCCCGTTTCTGCGGCTGCTACAATCGTGATCGGTGGCCAGCGGTGGACCGGCAAGGCAGCGATTGGTGGTGGGGACGTACAGCCCGATGGTGACCGGACCTGCTCCTCTGACATCTGCAGCACAAGTGGCAGCGATAGCTGGAATCTGGAAAATAACAATGGCACATAAAAACTTCCACTTTTGGGAAAGTTGGGTGACGACTACAAAGGCCTACATCACACGTCAATGCAGAGGGATTAACCACCAGGCTAATCTACCATTCTGGATACTAAGAAAGCTATGTGACAGGTTCCAAGGACGCCGGGACCTGTGACGGCGGCAATTTCTGTAGTCACTCAGCTTTCCTGGAGCCCTGAATGGTAACCTTGTCTAATAATGCAGATAAAATGGTGCAAGAATTAAATAACACACAACTATGGTGACAACTTATACGACTGCACATTTATAATAGGACTGGTCACTCAACTTTTCTAAACTCCTGAAAGGCAAACGTGTCTAGTTACCCACTGGTCCATTACGAACAGACGTCTCATCCATCATTAAAGGGATTTACCGTTCCTGGGAAAGCAGGGCGACTGTGTAAATGACTGCTTTTATGCACCCAGCTTTCCCATAATCCTGAACAATCGTGTATCTCGTTATACAGTAATCTGATTGATAATCATAAAATCACTAGATCCGTGTTTGTTTATTCAAGGCTTAGGAAAAGCTGGATTACCATTTCCCATAATGACAGCCATATATAGTCACTCAGCTTTCCCAGAGTCCCAAGTGATAAATCAATGTACTGTATTTATATAGTGATATGTCCCATGAATGATAAATATGTTGATTCATCACTCTGGACTCTGGGAAAGCTGGGTGACCGTATATGGCAGCCATTATAGGAACTAGAAATCCAGTTTATCCAGAATGGCAAAAGGATCCACAGGAAGTGGCCCAGCCTGATTTTACTTTCAGAAACCTGGAAAACTGGGTGTCTAAACAGAATGTGATATAAGAGGACACATTAATACCTATGCGATAGCAGGGAGTCGTTTCTGTATCCAGCTGAAGCCCATGCGTCACTCAGCTTTCCCAAAATCGCATCCTTGTCCAGTTAAGATAGCAAAGCTGGCGCTCTGGAGTCTAGGAAAGCTGGGCTGTTGACAGAAGAGGACAAACTAATGCCCAGCTTACTAGGTCAAGATTAAGGACTAAGGTTGGGGATCTTGTGACCACAAGCCCAGTTTCCAGCTCCTGCGTCTGGGGTCAGTAACAACATATGCAGGATGTGTCGTCACTGGTGGGTGGGGGGCTACGCTCTGTGAACCCCACCGATCCTGAGAAGGGGACACAGAACTGACCTGGTTTTCCCTCTGGAGCAGCGCTCAGGACGTCAGTCGACACTTTCCCAAGAAAGAGGTCATGCTGCACAGTGGGCGGCCTCTGCAGTCGGAGAGTGCCGTAGGTGCCAGGTATCGGCGGTTGCCGCCCCGCCCCCATGTGGCACAGTTATAATCGCCCCCCCATAATATCTGGGAGGCCCCTCTCCTCTGGCACCAGCTTGTGGATCGAGGGGATGTGTCGCTGCCTGATTTGTCACCTGTCAGGCGGCAGCGCGGGTCGGAGATTCAGCATCTTGTGTGTGATGACATCCGCAGGAGAACCACCGCAGATGTTCCTCGCCGCCTGGCGTGACCTGATATGACAGCTGCTGTGCTGTCACAAAGACTCAGAAGTGACAAGAACCTGGTAGCATTAACCCTTCCCACTGCCGCAGCTCCACTCCTCATGTCTGGGGTATCAGCTGATAGCCCCCTGGCTCAGACAATTAACCTGAATTATCTGACGCGTTTCACCGCTGCTGCCCCCTAGAGATCCCTCAGGGACCTAGATGCCAAAACCTCTACTTTCTCCTGCTCGGAGCTGAGCTTTCCCACCTTTCCATGTAATATTCCGGAAGCTGAAAGTTTATCACAATGTATCAGTGCAGGTAGGTTTTCTGAGGTCACGTTCTAATATTTTCTCAGACGGCGAGCGGGGGCCGAGACGCCGTTCATCTGTGCCAGCGTGACATCAGAAAACCTCTAAAGAAAACATCATTAAAAACAGATTTATCAAATTAGGCACCAAAATATTGATGGCGCTTCCTCGCCCCTCTGCTCCTCCACCTCTGGCAGGAGACACTTCACATCACAACATGACAGCCTCAATTACCCAGCGACATAATTAATTGTCTAATTGGAGAGGCGAAGTGCGGCGGCAGATGAGCGCAACGCCTCGCTGTGATGAACGAGGGGTTAAAGCGCTGAGGTCGGAGGACTCCACTGCGCCATGTGTTTTTATATTTCGGGTGGTCCGCACTTTCCTTTCGCCTCTGTCGTTAAATGCTACGGTCAGCGACTAAAGGGTTAAAGCGATTGAGATACGGTAGGAGACCGGAGTTGCCGTTGCGTATTACGACTTTTTCCCCTGCGCAGTTCCAGTGCCAAAGCCATCCGAGTCGCAAGTGAGAAAATTTAAAGGGGTTGTCCAGTCTTCTTTAAAAGAGTCTGCAGTCACTCTATTCTGAATCCTATGTGTCTTCTGGTGGAACGCCTCTTTAAGTTGCGGTCTGACGAGAGACAGAGCCTCTCACACTCACCAGATGCGACCACTCTCCTTCAGTTTGCTCACAAGGTCCTCTGTCGTTTCCACTTTCACCCCGGCCTGTCTCTGTGGCGGGTCCTCTACGCTCAGTATATGCACGCGGCTCGTCGTGTCCACCCCCAGGTCTGACGGCTTCACAGTTTCGATCTTCTTTTTTTGGCTTTCTAAGAACAAAAAAAAAAAAACACAACAATGGAGCGTGTCTGTGAGGCAGCAGGGCCGGCCCCCTGTGGCAAGCTCCGTTTTATGAACAGATTAAAGGTTAATACGCAGCGACCTGGTCAGGGGGACCCCGGACCCTGTATATGTCATATAACGGCTGCAATAAATCTCATTTCCAGGACGCTCATCCACGTGTGCAGCGCAGAGTCGTCAGCGGCTGGAGGCTTCATGGTCGGGACGTCTGCACTAATTGGAGCTCATGTAGACAGACGGCGCCTTGCGTGAGCTCTGCGCAAAGCCGCGCCAAAAACCCCGCTTAACACGCCAGTCCCAGGGGGGCAGTACTGGGCGTTTACTAAGTGTTCACATCCCGTCATCGCTTCTCTCACCATGATGTTGGGTAGAGTTGCGTAACGTGGTTCGTTTAGTCGCAGGTCTGCAGTCACCACGGCCGGTAGCTTCATGCTGATTGTTTCCAGACCCCCATCTACCTCCCGGACCACCGTCAGCTTCTCGCCTTCTACTTTAACCTCTGATGCAAAAGTGGCCTGGGGAGAGAACGTCAAGGTTAATGGGAGTAGAGATGCAAAGATTCTTCCCGGACGAGCCGGACAGATGAGGCCAAAATCCACATGACCTTCTATCTTGAACCCTACGGCCTCCATAAATGACAAACTGAGGACGGCAGCGGTAGGAGGCCCATGGGTTATGGGTGGATGTGTCCATCTCCCAGAGAAGGGAAATTGGGGCCACTATGTGCAGAGAATCCTCTATGGGGGCACATTATTACTTATCCACGGGACAGGTGATAACTTTCTGACAGCTGGAGGGGTCTAACCAATCCCAAAATGGGGTCTCTGAATTTGCCATTCACATTTGGAGTGATGGACGCGCTCGGCTCCAGTCATTGGAATACATCCAAACAGGCACGCTCTCCAGGGGGGCGGGGGTCCCAGCAGTCAGCACGTTAAGCTTGTGGAATGGCCATCACTTGCCAAGTTGGGACAACTTAGGAAACCTGTCAACTGTCTCATGCCAACCACACCAAAGCCATTTCGAGAGACATGTCAATAACAGGGAAGCCAGTCAATCAAGCCTTGTGGGGCGAAAAGTCGGAGCGGACCTCTCTCCTATCCAGGCTTCCTTTAAAGTAGCACAACTTTTTTTTTTAGTGAGGGAGCCAGTCATGATTTTCTTTCCATCCAGCATGAAACAGGTTCCATTTAAAGGGGTTATCCAGTATCTCTCGCTTCCACGTCAGGGGGTAGGAGGTGCTACCAAGGTCGGGCATGTTGGCTGCTTGCCAGGAGACAAGACACCCAGCAAGTGGCTGATAGATGCCCTTCCACGACGCCTCTCCGTCAAGAAGCTAGAGGCACTGGGTGACCCGCTAATGTCTTGAGGACAAAGATGAAGCTTCTTGATCCTTCTCTTGGGCCCGTTCCCTGGTTGGAGGTACCTGAGGCCAGTCCAGGAGAGCAGCGGTCATCTGTCCGGTCTGATTACAGTCATCATCGATGGCCTAGGAGGGAAGACAGAGGTAAAAAGAGTGAGGAGGAGAGAGAAGAAGCAAGAGGGCAGAGAACTCTCTCTGTGGAGCCTTATAGGAAGGCCGGCATTTCAGAAGAGGCCTCATCGCCGCGTTGCCGGACTGGTGCCATATAACTACGAACTATGGCAGCACATTATCAGGCCAGAGGGGCGGTAAGACAGAGGCGCATGCACACACACCTGTTTTCCCAGCAGCACCAGGTTCACATTCTCCTTCTTGGCCACAGCGGCAAGAATCTTAGAGACCTGGAAAGGTCCGAGCGTCTCGGCGTCCTTGGCAGGCAAATCTACGTGGATCCCCCGGTCAGCTCCCATGGCTAAGGCCGTGCGGATCGTCTCCTGCAAATAGTTTAAATATTTTGATAAATTGGACTTTTATGGATGCGGTGATATTAAATACGCTGGAAAAAAAGATTACAAAAGGGGGGCAATGTAGACTTTTGGATTTTTTTAAGAATGTTCTTTTATTTTTACATTACTTGTTCCATATACTGCAATACTACAGAAAATTACTGCTCTCCTATGAAGCAGAGTCATTGGCTGAGCTTCGTAGCAGCACGAAGATGGCAGCGATGTGGGCCGACGAGTGACGTAATGATTGCGTCACGAAATCGGGCACTTAAAGGGGTTATTCCCATTTTCATAGATGAGTATTGTTGGATGGAGCTTGTAAAGACAAGCACTTTTGCAATTTACTGCTTATTAAAATTCCCAGCCGTTCTAGAGAAAATAAAGCTTTGCTTTTGCTTACAGCTCGTTCCCTTGGATACCTACCACCACAGTAGGTCTCCTAGGCAAAAGTGTTAATAACTAAAGAATGGCTGAAAATTTTAACACAAAGTAAATTACAAAAGTGCTCGTATTTAGAAGGACAACCCGACAAGATCCATTTATGAAAATGGAAACAAACCCTTTAAATGGATATAAACAGAAGAAGTTAAAGGGGTTGCGACCAGTTGGCAAACGGATAAAGGGGTATTGCAGTCTAGCTCACTTTCCTATTGGGTGTGTGACACCTATCGCCGGGACATATGGCCGATCAGCAGGGCTCATGCACCGATTATGGGGAACAGGAAGAGTGCTGACACCTACTGGCCACTTCCAGTGCTGCACTCACTGCAATAAAACAGCTGCAGCATAAGAGGTAATCCGGAAGAAATAAAATCTAGATGTCGGGGAATTAATAAATTCCTGGTATCTGCACAGTATTAGGACAGCACACGTACGAGTCTGGCAAGGCTTGCATATAATAGTGTGGATTTATAGCTAATTTCTGCGACTCGGGGTGTAAATGACACTAGTGCAGCGTTCAGATTAAAAGCAGAACAAGAAGCAGCGGGGAGCTAAGTATCCGCCATTTCTCTGATATAACACATATCAAAAACCGGGAAAAGTAGACTGTAATTAAGGCGTTGTGCTTAGGTCGTTCCTCCGTCACAAGACGCAGACAATTTTCTCCATTTCCCACGGGTCAGGTAACAGGATTATATAGACGAGCCGACGATACCGCGCAGGAATGAATAGGCTATAGGCGATGTCACCGTGTGCAGAATCAGCCAGGACCCCTGTAATATACAGTCATGGCCAAAAGTTTTGAGAATGACACAAATATTATATTTTCACATGATCTGCTGCCCTCTGGTTTTTATGTGTGTTTGACAGATGTTTTTATCACAGACAGAAATATAATAATTGCAAACATATGAGTAATTTCCTTCTATGACAGAATCACTGACTGGGTGGATCAGGGAAATGCTGTAGATATAGTATATCTTGACTTCAGCAAAGCATTTGACAAAGTATCTCACACAATCCTTATTGAAAAATGACTAAGTATGGAATGGACAAGGCAACTGTTAGGTGGATTCATAACTGGCTTAGTGATCGGACTCAAAGAGTGGTCGTAAATGGCTGCACATCCAGTTGGAAGAATGTCTCAAGTGGGGTACCACAAGGCTCTGTTTTGGGCCCTGTATTGTTCAACATCTTTATCAATGATTTAGATGAAGGAATTGAGGGTAAACTGATCAAATTTGCTGATGACACAAAGCTAGGAGGGGTAGCTAATACTAGAGAACAGAGAGAGGATTCAAAAAGATATAAATAAACTGGAGCAGTGGGCAGCAACTAACAGAATGGTTTTTAACAGGGAAAAATGCAAAGTACTACATCTGGGCAATAAAAATGAAAAAAGCATATACAAAATGGGAGGAATAGGGCTAAGTAACAGCACATGTGAAAAAGACTTGGGTATACTAATTGATCACAGACTGAACATGAGTCAACAGTGTGATGCAGCAGCACAAAAAAGGCAAATACAATTCTAGGATGTATCAACAGAAGCATACAGTCTAGATCACGTGAGGTCATTATTGCCCTCTACTCCTCTTTGGTCAGACCTCATCTGGAATACTGTGTCCAGTTTTGGGCACCACATTTTAAAAAAGACATCAACAAACTGGAGCAAGTTCAGAGAAGAGCCACCAGAATGGTGACAGGTCTGCAAACCATGTCCTATGAGGAACGGTTGCAGGATTTGGGAATGTTTAGCTTGCAAAAAAGAAGACTGAGAGGAGACTTAATAGCTGTCTACAAATATCTCAAGGGCTGTCACATTGTAGAAGGATCATCTTTATTCTCATTTGCACAAGGAAAGACTAGAAGCAATGGGATGAAACTGAATGGGAGGAGACAAGATTAGATATTAGAAAAAACTTTTTGACAGTATAGGGTGATCAATGAGTGGAACAGGCTGCCACGAGAGGTGGTGAGTTCTCCTTCAATGGAAGTCTTCAAACAGAGGCTGGACAGACATCTGTCTGGGATGATTTAGAGAATCCTGCTTTGAGCAGGGGGTTGGACCAGATGGCCCAGGAGGTCCCTTCCAACTCTACCATTCTATGATTCTATGATTCATTCTATGATTCTATGAGTAACAAAAGCTTATATTGACAGTTAGAATGAGTTAATGCAGCAAGTCAATATTTGCAGTGTTGACCCTTCTTCTTCAGGACCTCTGCAATTCTCCCTGGCATGCTCTCAATCAACTTTGGACCAAATCCTGACTGATAGCAGTCCATTCTTGCACAATCAATGCTTTCATTTGTCAGAATTTTTAGGTTTTTGTTTGTCCACCCGTCTCTTGATGATTGACCACAAGTTCTCAATGGGATTAAGATCTGGGGAGTTTTCCAGGCCATGACCCAAAATCTCTATGTTTTGTTCCCTGAGCCATTTAGTTATCACCTTTGCTTTATGGCAAGGTGCTCCATCATGCTGGAAAAGGCATTGTTGATCGCCAAACTGCTCTTGGAGGGTTGGGAGAAGTTGCTCTTGGAGGACATTCTGGTACCATTCTTTATTCATGGCTGTGTTTTTAGGCAAGACTGTGAGAGAGCCAATTCCCTTGGCTGAGAAGCAACCCCACACATGAATGGTTTCAGGATGCTTAACAGTTGGCATGAGACAAGACTGGTGGTAGCGCTCACCTTGTCTTCTCCGAATGAGGCGTTTTCTTCATGTCCCAAACAACCGAAAAGGGGATTCACAGAGAAAATAACTTTACCCCAGTACTCAGCAGTCCACTGCCTGTACCTTTTGCGGAATATCAGTCTGTCCATGATGTTTTTTCTGGAGAGAAGTGGCTTCTTTGCTGCCCTCCTTGAGACCAGGCCTTGCTCCAAGAGTCTCCACCTCACAGTGCGTGCAGATGCACTCACACCTGCCTGCTGCCATTCCTGAGCAAGCTCTGCACTGCTGGTAGCCCGATCCCGCAGCGAAACACTTTTAAGAGACGGTCCTGGCGCTTGCTGGTCTTTCTTGGGCGCCCTGGAGCCTTTTTGGCAACAATGGAACCTCTCTCCTTGAAGTTCTTGATGATGTGATAGATTGTTGACTGAGGTGCAATCTTTCTAGCTGCGATACTCTTCCCTGTTAGGCCATTTTTGTGCATTGCAATGATGACTGCACGTGTTTCTTTAGAGATAACCATGGTTAACGGAAGAGAAACAATGATGCCAAGCACCAGCCTCCTTTTAAAGTGTCCAGTGGTGTCATTTTTACTTAATCATGACAGATTGATCTCCAGCCATGTCCTCATCAACACCCACACCTGTGTTAATGGAGCAATCACTGAAAAGAGGTTAGCTGGTCCTTTTAAGGCAGGGCTGCAATGATGTTGAAATGTGTTTTGGGGGATAAAGTTCATTTTCTAGCCAAATATTGACTTTGCAAGTAATTGCTGTTAAGCTGATCACTCTTTATAACATTCTGGAGCATATGCAAATTGCCATTAGAAAAAGTGAAGCAGTAGACTTTGTAAAAATTAATATTTGTGTCATTCTCAAAACTTTTGGCCATGACTGTACAGATTACTCCTACAGATTTATATATCTTTTTTAACCAGTTTTATTTTCCTGTTGCATGCAAAGAACAAGGGAGAATTAAAGAAAAAAAAAGTTAAATTGAGGAAGTAAAAAATAAAAAAATTTGAATAAATTGAAAATTAAAATACAAATGAGATTTTATACATACACACACACACACGTACGTGTACACAAGTGATGAGCGAACGATAAGGTGTTATTCATGCTCGTGTGCTAACCGATATTTTTCGAACACGCCGAAGACAATGTCTGAATCCCTTGTGAGACAGTGAAGGGGTGTGTGCTGGACGGCGTATATATCTCGCCCAGGTTTCTTAGCTGGGCGCATAAAATAGGTTGTCAGTGCGGTGTTCATTCCATTCCTATCTGGGACAGGTTTTCAGTGCAACCCGGAGTGAACACAGCTGCTTAATTAGGCAGCCATAAGTACCTGCTTGAGAAGTTCAGAGGGGGCTCTATCTCTCAGTCTGGATCTGACTTCAGACGCCATTGGAGCCTCATGTGAGCTGCACGCTGGTAACTACTGAACATATGCGTTGTTTTGGGCACAGGCTATTAGAGTCTGGACCCGGATAGAAAGGGTAATCTATCTAAGTGTAATTAGTGGCGGGACACGCCTAGGCTTTATGTTTATGATTTTGTTTTAATTTATGTTCTGTTTGCTGTGGACTTTAATAAAACTGGTTGCGGCCAGTTTTTAACAGAACCACTGTCTGTGAATGGTCCTTTATGCCACTCCGTCTCCCCAAGACGGCGATCCCAGAGCTAAATCCCCTGAAAAGCTTACAATTGGTGCTTGAATGCTGGGGCAGCACAGTGGCTGAAGACTTTGAAAAAAAAAAAAAAAAAGGTGTCTGCACCGCAAAACTGAACTTATTGTGGAGAAGACTGTGGAGTGTATATGTCTTGGGTGAAGGCTGTCAGCCAGCCCAAGATGTCCGGCAGTATGGAGGAGCTCGTTAAGCAGCTGGCCCAGAACCAGCAGGCCATGCAGCAGCAACATCAGCAGGCCATGCAGCAACAACAGCAGGCCATGCAGCAACAACACCTAGAGGCCCAGCGGAGCCAGCAGCAACAGCAGGAAACCAACCGGTTGTTACTGGAGCAGGTTGCAGCACTAAAAAAAACTCCTAGCACCTCGTCCCCGAATGAAGACGCCGGGTTACCGCATTATCCGCTGTAAAGAAGGCGG
>JARQOD010000003.1:424113859-424184066 GCA_033576555.1 Oophaga sylvatica | reverse complement strand
CCCACGGGTCAGGTAACAGGATTATATAGACGAGCCGACGATACCGCGCAGGAATGAATAGGCTATAGGCGATGTCACCGTGTGCAGAATCAGCCAGGACCCCTGTAATATACAGTCATGGCCAAAAGTTTTGAGAATGACACAAATATTATATTTTCACATGATCTGCTGCCCTCTGGTTTTTATGTGTGTTTGACAGATGTTTTTATCACAGACAGAAATATAATAATTGCAAACATATGAGTAATTTCCTTCTATGACAGAATCACTGACTGGGTGGATCAGGGAAATGCTGTAGATATAGTATATCTTGACTTCAGCAAAGCATTTGACAAAGTATCTCACACAATCCTTATTGAAAAATGACTAAGTATGGAATGGACAAGGCAACTGTTAGGTGGATTCATAACTGGCTTAGTGATCGGACTCAAAGAGTGGTCGTAAATGGCTGCACATCCAGTTGGAAGAATGTCTCAAGTGGGGTACCACAAGGCTCTGTTTTGGGCCCTGTATTGTTCAACATCTTTATCAATGATTTAGATGAAGGAATTGAGGGTAAACTGATCAAATTTGCTGATGACACAAAGCTAGGAGGGGTAGCTAATACTAGAGAACAGAGAGAGGATTCAAAAAGATATAAATAAACTGGAGCAGTGGGCAGCAACTAACAGAATGGTTTTTAACAGGGAAAAATGCAAAGTACTACATCTGGGCAATAAAAATGAAAAAAGCATATACAAAATGGGAGGAATAGGGCTAAGTAACAGCACATGTGAAAAAGACTTGGGTATACTAATTGATCACAGACTGAACATGAGTCAACAGTGTGATGCAGCAGCAAAAAAGGCAAATACAATTCTAGGATGTATCAACAGAAGCATACAGTCTAGATCACGTGAGGTCATTATTGCCCTCTACTCCTCTTTGGTCAGACCTCATCTGGAATACTGTGTCCAGTTTTGGGCACCACATTTTAAAAAAGACATCAACAAACTGGAGCAAGTTCAGAGAAGAGCCACCAGAATGGTGACAGGTCTGCAAACCATGTCCTATGAGGAACGGTTGCAGGATTTGGGAATGTTTAGCTTGCAAAAAAGAAGACTGAGAGGAGACTTAATAGCTGTCTACAAATATCTCAAGGGCTGTCACATTGTAGAAGGATCATCTTTATTCTCATTTGCACAAGGAAAGACTAGAAGCAATGGGATGAAACTGAATGGGAGGAGACCAGATTAGATATTAGAAAAAACTTTTTGACAGTTAGGGTGATCAATGAGTGGAACAGGCTGCCACGAGAGGTGGTGAGTTCTCCTTCAATGGAAGTCTTCAAACAGAGGCTGGACAGACATCTGTCTGGGATGATTTAGAGAATCCTGCTTTGAGCAGGGGGTTGGACCAGATGGCCCAGGAGGTCCCTTCCAACTCTACCATTCTATGATTCTATGATTCATTCTATGATTCTATGAGTAACAAAAGCTTATATTGACAGTTAGAATGAGTTAATGCAGCAAGTCAATATTTGCAGTGTTGACCCTTCTTCTTCAGGACCTCTGCAATTCTCCCTGGCATGCTCTCAATCAACTTTGGACCAAATCCTGACTGATAGCAGTCCATTCTTGCACAATCAATGCTTTCATTTTGTCAGAATTTTTAGGTTTTTGTTTGTCCACCCGTCTCTTGATGATTGACCACAAGTTCTCAATGGGATTAAGATCTGGGGAGTTTCCAGGCCATGGACCCAAAATCTCTATGTTTTGTTCCCTGAGCCATTTAGTTATCACCTTTGCTTTATGGCAAGGTGCTCCATCATGCTGGAAAAGGCATTGTTGATCGCCAAACTGCTCTTGGAGGGTTGGGAGAAGTTGCTCTTGGAGGACATTCTGGTACCATTCTTTATTCATGGCTGTGTTTTTAGGCAAGACTGTGAGAGAGCCAATTCCCTTGGCTGAGAAGCAACCCCACACATGAATGGTTTCAGGATGCTTAACAGTTGGCATGAGACAAGACTGGTGGTAGCGCTCACCTTGTCTTCTCCGAATGAGGCGTTTTCTTCATGTCCAAACAACCGAAAAGGGGATTCACCAGAGAAAATAACTTTACCCCAGTCCTCAGCAGTCCACTGCCTGTACCTTTTGCGGAATATCAGTCTGTCCATGATGTTTTTTCTGGAGAGAAGTGGCTTCTTTGCTGCCCTCCTTGAGACCAGGCCTTGCTCCAAGAGTCTCCACCTCACAGTGCGTGCAGATGCACTCACACCTGCCTGCTGCCATTCCTGAGCAAGCTCTGCACTGCTGGTAGCCCGATCCCGCAGCCGAAACACTTTTAAGAGACGGTCCTGGCGCTTGCTGGTCTTTCTTGGGCGCCCTGGAGCCTTTTTGGCAACAATGGAACCTCTCTCCTTGAAGTTCTTGATGATGTGATAGATTGTTGACTGAGGTGCAATCTTTCTAGCTGCGATACTCTTCCCTGTTAGGCCATTTTTGTGCATTGCAATGATGACTGCACGTGTTTCTTTAGAGATAACCATGGTTAACGGAAGAGAAACAATGATGCCAAGCACCAGCCTCCTTTTAAAGTGTCCAGTGGTGTCATTTTTACTTAATCATGACAGATTGATCTCCAGCCATGTCCTCATCAACACCCACACCTGTGTTAATGGAGCAATCACTGAAAAGAGGTTAGCTGGTCCTTTTAAGGCAGGGCTGCAATGATGTTGAAATGTGTTTTGGGGGATAAAGTTCATTTTCTAGCCAAATATTGACTTTGCAAGTAATTGCTGTTAAGCTGATCACTCTTTATAACATTCTGGAGCATATGCAAATTGCCATTAGAAAAAGTGAAGCAGTAGACTTTGTAAAAATTATATTTGTGTCATTCTCAAAACTTTTGGCCATGACTGTACAGATTACTCCTACAGATTTATATATCTTTTTTAACCAGTTTTATTTTCCTGTTGCATGCAAAGAACAAGGGAGAATTAAAGAAAAAAAAAGTTAAATTGAGGAAGTAAAAAATAAAAAAATTTGAATAAATTGAAAATTAAAATACAAATGAGATTTTATACATACACAACACACACACGTACGTGTACACAAGTGATGAGCGAACGATAAGGTGTTATTCATGCTCGTGTGCTAACCGATATTTTTCGAACACGCCGAAGACAATGTCTGAATCCCTTGTGAGACAGTGAAGGGGTGTGTGCTGGACGGCGTATATATCTCGCCCAGGTTTCTTAGCTGGGGCGCATAAAATAGGTTGTCAGTGCGGTGTTCATTCCATTCCTATCTGGGACAGGTTTTCAGTGCAACCCGGAGTGAACACAGCTGCTTAATTAGGCAGCCATAAGTACCTGCTTGAGAAGTTCAGAGGGGGCTCTATCTCTCAGTCTGGATCTGACTTCAGACGCCATTGGAGCCTCATGTGAGCTGCACGCTGGTAACTACTGAACATATGCGTTGTTTTGGGCACAGGCTATTAGAGTCTGGACCCGGATAGAAAGGGTAATCTATCTAAGTGTAATTAGTGGCGGGACACGCCTAGGCTTTATGTTTATGATTTTGTTTTAATTTATGTTCTGTTTGCTGTGGACTTTAATAAAACTGGTTGCGGCCAGTTTTTAACAGAACCACTGTCTGTGAATGGTCTCTTTATGCCACTCCGTCTCCCCAAGACGGCGATCCCAGAGCTAAATCCCCTGAAAAGCTTACAATTGGTGCTTGAATGCTGGGGCAGCACAGTGGCTGAAGACTTTGAAAAAAAAAAAAAAAAGGTGTCTGCACCGCAAAACTGAACTTATTGTGGAGAAGACTGTGGAGTGTATATGTCTTGGGTGAAGGCTGTCAGCCAGCCCAAGATGTCCGGCAGTATGGAGGAGCTCGTTAAGCAGCTGGCCCAGAACCAGCAGGCCATGCAGCAGCAACATCAGCAGGCCATGCAGCAACAACAGCAGGCCATGCAGCAACAACACCTAGAGGCCCAGCGGAGCCAGCAGCAACAGCAGGAAACCAACCGGTTGTTACTGGAGCAGGTTGCAGCACTAAAAAAAACTCCTAGCACCTCGTCCCGAATGAAGACGCCGGGTTACCGGCATTATCCGCTGTAAAGAAGGCGGTAAAACAGACTCTGCAGAAGATGACGCCTCATGACGATGTGGAGGCATATCTGGCTATATTTGAGAGACTGGCAGAGAAGGAGAATCTGCCACAATCTGAATGGGCTATGGTGGTCGCGCCCTATCTGACTGGGGAACCCCAAAAAGCCTATTTTGACCTCAGCGAGCAGGACAGCAAAAAACTATACTAAGTTGAAAGCTGAGATTCTTGCCCGCCTGGGTGTGACGAGGGCAGTCCGTGCCAGGAGAGTCCATAACTGGAGATACAGGCGAGACAAGCCTGCTCGCTCACAAATGTATGACTTGATTTCTTTGGTAAAAAAGTGGTTGGAACCTGACGTCAGCACCCCTGCCCAAATGGTTGAAAAGGTGGTGCTGGACCGGTACATCTGGGCCCTTCCCCCTGAGGTCCAGCTCTGGGTCGGACAGGGAGACCCCAAAGATGCCGATCAACTGGTCAGCCTAATAGAAAGGTATTTCGCCACCAAAGACTATCTACGTGACCAGCCGTCCGAGCGATCATCAGTTCGGAATACCCGGCCTCCGTCATCTTCCGGTAAGAGGGTTCCAGCTGTGGGGGCAAGGGGGGCTGTTGATAGTCCGGGTCAGCCCCGAGGGGACATGTATGAGCGGAAGGGTGATACTTACCTACCAGGAGAACCCAGACCTAGGAAGGTCTCCCCGTCTGAACACCCTGACCTGAGACAGTGTTGGAGATGCCGTGAACAAGGTCATATTTCAGCCAATTGTCCACTAGTGGGGGAACCTATGGACTGTGACGCTGGACAGTCTCTCTCGTTCCTCGCCGAGCCCGTGTGCGTGGCCACCCTAGTCGAGGAGACTGGCCCACAGCTGTGTCAGGTCGTGATAAATGGGTGCCCAGTACAGGCCCTACTCGACTCAGGAAGCCGAGTGACTCTAATACATGCTAGTCTGGCTGATGGGAACTTCGTCACAGATAGGTACCTAAGCGTGGTGTGCATACATGGAGACGTCAAAGTCTACCCAGTAACCTCCTCAGACTTCGTCACAAAACTCGGGGAGATCTCATATGAAGTGGGGGTAGTGAAGAACTTGATGCATCCCGCCATATTGGGTCGTGACTTTCCCCTGTTTTGGGGTCTTTGGAAAAAAAATGTTTCTGCTGGACAGTGTGATGAAGCTCCTACTGAGGGTGCGCAGTCCCGAGGGGCGGAACACAAGGCTAGTGGGCCGTTAAACTTATGTGATGACCATGATAATGATGATGACCATGATAATGATGATGATCATGATAATGATGATGACCATGATAATGATGCTGATGCTAATAGTAATCATGATAATGATATTGATAATGATGATGACTGTAAAAAAAATGATGAATTTCCATTTCAGGTGATGTTGGGGAGGGGGAGGATGTTTCTCTAGAACAGAATGTCCCTGACCTACCGGTGTCCCGTGGCAGTTTTGGGAGTGAGACAATTGCAAGACCCCACTCTTAAACATGCCAGGGAGAATATAACTGTTCTGAATGAGATCCCACAAGAGCCCGGCTCTGATGAAAAATTTCCCCATTTTGCCATGAACAATGACCTGCTGTATAGGGTCACTAAAGTAAAGGGAGAGGCCGTGAGTCAGCTCCTGGTACCTAAGTCATATAGAAGTATGGTGTTAGGTTTGTCCCATAACCACGTGCTGGGTGGGCACCTGGGGATGGACAAAACCCAGGAAAGAATTCTTCAGAGGTTTTACTGGCCCGGGGTTTATCGAGATGTGGAGGATTATTGTAAAACCTGCCCTCGTGTCAGATAAATGCTCCGGTGTCTCACTTCCGGAGTCCATTAATCCCGCTGCCGGTTATAGAAATCCCCTTTGAAAGGGTAGCAATGGACTTGGTAGGTCCTATTGTAAAATCAGCCAGGGGACACCAATACATCTTAGTTGTCCTTGATTATGCAACCCGGTACCCCGAGGCGGTCCCTTTAAGAAATATGGCATCTAAAAATATTGCACGGGAACTTTTTCATATGTTTTCCAGGACAGGAATTCCTAAAGAGATCCTCACGGACCAAGGCACACCTTTTATGTCCAAAGTGATGAAGGAACTGTGTAAGTTGCTTAAAATCTCGCACATTCGGACATCTGTGTATCACCCCCAGACGGATGGGTTGGTTGAACGTTTTAATAAAACATTAAAACATATGTTAAAGAAAGCAGTAGAGAAAGATGGGAGGGACTGGGACTACCTGTTACCCTACTTATTGTTTTCGGTCAGAGAGGTTCCCCAGGCCTCTACGGGATTTTCTCCCTTTGAGTTGGTGTATGGTCGGCATCCGCGGGGCTTGCTGGACATAGCCAAGGAGGTTTGGGAAACCGAGACAACTCCATACAAGAGTGTTATAGAGCATATTGCCCAGATGCAAGAGAGGATGGCTAAAATTATGCCATTGGTGAAGAATCATCTGCAGAGAGCCCAAGAAGCTCAAAGCAGAGTCTATAATCGGTCAGCAAAAATTAGGTCTTTCAATCCCGGGGATCGAGTCCTAATTCTAATTCCCACGGTGGAAAGTAAGTTTTTGGCCAAGTGGCATGGTCCATACGAGGTCGTACAAAAAGTGAGCGAGGTTACTTACAAAGTACACCAACCCGGGAGACGGAAGCCCTACCAGATATATCATATCAATCTGATCAAGCCCTGGAGGGACAGAGAGGCATTGTTGGCCTCGGGTGAAGTAGAGAAAGGGGTAAAACCATCTCTACCTCCGGTGACCATTGGTGAGACATTGTCCGTGCACCAAAAACAGGAAGTACGGGAGTTTCTGCAGAAAAATCGGCAGAGGTTTTCTGACTTGCCCGGCCAGACTTCTCTCGTAAAACACCATGTCGAGACTGAGCCCGGTACTAAGGTAAAAATAAAACCGTACAGAATTCCAGAAGCCCGCAGAAAGATAGTCTCTACTGAAATCAAACGTATGCTAGACCTCGGGGTCATTGAGGAGGCCCAAAGCGAATGGTGTAGCCCGATTGTTCTGATCCCAAAACCTAATGGAACCTGGAGGTTCTGTAATGATTTCAGAAAGTTGAACGAAGTGTCAAAGTTTGACGCATACCGATGCCACGGGTAGATGAGCTAATCGAGAGGTTAGGGGGTGCCCGTTATATTACAACCCTCGATCTGACAAAAGGGTACTGGCAGATACCCCTATCTGAGGAGGCAAAAGAAAAAACGGCCTTTGCAACCCCGGAAGGTTTGTTTCAGTATCTGGTGATGCCATTCGGGTTGCATGGAGCCCCAGCTACCTTTCAGAGGCTTATGGACCAGATCCTACGCCCGCATCAAGCCTATGCAGCTGCCTACCTGGATGATGTGGTAATTTTCAGTTCTGATTGGGAGAGCCACCTCGCTAAGGTACAAGCCGTCCTAGACTCGATAGGCGGAGCTGGGCTGAACATAAACCCAGAGAAATGTGCAATTGGCCTAGAAGAGGCCAAGTACTTGGGCTATGTGATTGGCAGAGGGCTGATCAAGCCACAAATCGATAAAGTAG
The DNA here is from genome assembly GCA_033576555.1 of Oophaga sylvatica. Taxonomy (NCBI): domain Eukaryota; kingdom Metazoa; phylum Chordata; class Amphibia; order Anura; family Dendrobatidae; genus Oophaga; species Oophaga sylvatica. The sequence continues at coordinate 424,176,422 of JARQOD010000003.1, read as the reverse complement.
AGGCAATTCGAAACTGGCCTGTACCCCTCACAAAACGACAGGTCAAAGCATTTTTGGGCATCACTGGGTACTATCGCAGATTCGTACCAAATTATGCCTCCATTGCTGCCCCATTGACTGACCTGACAAAAGGGGGGGGGAAGTCCAAAATGATAAATTGGAATCCGGAGGCAGAAAAAGCATTTCTGTCGTTGAAAATGGCTTTGTGTCAAAGACCAGTTCTGGTCACCCCTAATTTCAGGGAAGAGTTTCTTGTTCAAACTGATGCCTCTAATGTGGGGTTAGGGGCGGGTGTTATCACAGGTCGTGAAGGGTGAAGAACACCCAGTCCTGTATCTAAGTCGAAAAATGACACCGGCTGAACAAAATTATGCCATTGTGGAGCGAGAGTGCCTCGCAATCAAATGGGCGCTGGACTCCCTACGGTATTACCTCTTGGGTAGGAGATTTAAATTGCAATCAGACCATGCTCCTCTGACATGGATGAAGCAGAACAAGGAAAGGAATGCCAGGGTGACAAGGTGGTTCCTTTCACTTCAAGAGTTCAATTTCTCGGTGGAGCATAGACCTGGGAAATTACAGGGTAATGCTGATGCCTTGTCCAGAGTTCACTGTCTCTTCGAATTTATGACCAGTCCTCCGGTCTGGAGAAGAGGGGGGGGATATGTGAGACAGTGAAGGGGTGTGTGCTGGACGGCGTATATATCTCGCCCAGGTTTCTTAGCTGGGGCGCATAAAATAGGTTGTCAGTGCGGTGTTCATTCCATTCCTATCTGGGACAGGTTTTCAGTGCAACCCGGAGTGAACACAGCTGCTTAATTAGGCAGCCATAAGTACCTGCTTGAGAAGTTCAGAGGGGGCTCTATCTCTCAGTCTGGATCTGACTTCAGACGCCATTGGAGCCTCATGTGAGCTGCACGCTGGTAACTACTGAACATATGCGTTGTTTTGGGCACAGGCTATTAGAGTCTGGACCCGGATAGAAAGGGTAATCTATCTAAGTGTAATTAGTGGCGGGACACGCCTAGGCTTTATGTTTATGATTTTGTTTTAATTTATGTTCTGTTTGCTGTGGACTTTAATAAAACTGGTTGCGGCCAGTTTTTAACAGAACCACTGTCTGTGAATGGTCTCTTTATGCCACTCCGTCTCCCCAAGACGGCGATCCCAGAGCTAAATCCCCTGAAAAGCTTACACCCTGCATGTCTCGCGGCTTTTTGACATCCGCAACACATGCAGGGATTGCCTAACAAAAAGAATCCCTGCAAGTGTAGCTGTTTAACACCTGCGAGACATGCAGCCGCAGGGATGCGAACATATTTTTCGAGAATGACGAAAACACTCGGGCATGGATAACGGCGCACAAGGGCATGGATAACACCTTATCTGAGCATGTTCGCTCATCACTAATACACACATAAAACGCATTATACACACACGTACAATACTCAAAAAAGGTAAGGATATTTGACTTTCAGGTGAAATTTTTAGAAAACGTAAAAATTTCCAGCTCTGGTGTTATCTTATCATGACGGTCAGGCACTGAGTATAAGCAGCGATGGGGATTTCCTCATCTAAAACAATTTATGGAAACAAAAACTAAACACCAGTGATTGTATACCCCGACAAGACATATGACCCAGACAAGACATATGTCAATAACTTGTCCCGTGCCCAGGAGCATCAATTATACCAGAGAACGACCGCCTCCTGCTGTTCACAAGTGGACTTACTGTCTGCTGAGACATAGTATCCCACTCTTCTGGAAGGGCAGCCCTCAGGTCATTGAGTTTCTGGGGTACAGAGTTACGAGCCTCTACACGGCATGGGTTTTCTTAAAAATTCAGGTCTGGAGAAAGCACAGCCACTCCATGTGAGGTCTCCCAGACTCCATGTGAGGTCCCCTAATGATGTCACCTCGATGAGCTGGAGCATGGTCGTCCATGAAGAGGACATTAGGCCAGTGATGTCCATGCAGAGGCACAATGACTGCGTTATTAATGTCATACAGCAGTAGGGGCTTGTGAGTGTATCAATCACAAAATGTAGGGCCGTTCTGTATGACTAGACTCACCGGCCCACACTAACACCACCCCAAGCCCGTCTGGTGACCACAGTGGCTAATGCATGGCACTTTCCTTGACGTCTCCAACATCGTTGGCCGCCATCGTTTCTGCTCAGCGTGAATAGACTTTCATCAGTGAATAGAACTGAGGTCACTGGCCCCTCTCGTCCAGCGTAGATGCCCCTGACTTTGGTGGTGGGGTCCGGTACCTTGCAGGTCGTCTAGCACGCAGACCACACTCATGTAAATAGTTTGAATAGTCTGACGTGACCCTTGGGTGCCTCTCTTACGTTTCTGGAGCTGTGTGGCATTCATCATCTGGGTCTGAAGTGCATTGTTCACAATGAAGGGTCAACAGTGTGGGATGTGGTAGAGAACATCCACTGTTCTGCATCTCTTCTGTCTGAGAACATCCTCCCTGAAGCCTTACAATGGCGGATACTGCTGATCAGACGTTAGATGTCGTCTTGGTCTCATGATGAGGACGGTTTAACACCAATTCTAATTGAACCCCGAAATTTATTGGCCGATTCATGGACCAAACGTCTGGTGTGAATTTTAATCTCCTTGTTAGAGAACAGCAAGTTATACAAAAAGTCCTGATACATTGAACATCTGGATGTGTGCATGTGAAAGTTTACAGACGGCTGGGGCCTATATTTCTAGGCTGGGAAGGGGTTAATACCCATGGAGCTTCCCAGGTTATGAATATCAGCCCGCAGCTAGCCTTTACTATTAAAATAGGGGACCCCCCAAAAAAATGAAGTGGGGTCCCCCTATAATTTATAGCCAGAAAGGCTATGCAGATGGCGAGGGCTGATATTCATAGCCTAGGAAGGGGTCATGGATATTGGCGCACCCCCCTGGCTAAAAATACCAGCACCCAGCCGCCCCAGAATTGGCGCATCTGTACGATGCACCAATTCCAGCACTTAGCCCCTCTTTTCACACTCCCGTATAGCGGTGGGATATGGGGTAATAAGGGGTTAATGTCACCTTGCTATTGTAAGGTGACATTAAGCCCGGTTAATAATGGAGAGGCGTCAATAAGACGCCTCTCCATTATTAATCTTATATTAATAAAGGGTTAAATAAAACCCACACAGATAATAAAGTATTTTATTGAAATAAAACACAAAACACGGTTTTCATATTTTTATTGCACGCCCAGATTCGAGCGACGCCCTTGGTCTCCTGTAATAAAAAGTAAAAAAAATAAACCAACCGTATACTCCCTGTCCAACACAGTCCAATTAATAACGAATGTCCCACGACGATCTCCCCTATAGAATAGTGACATCAGGTGATGTCACTGCTCTGTAGGGCCTCCCAGTGATGCACTGACAGGAGACAATGGCTCCTGCAGTGCATCACTGAGGTTACCGGCATTCAGGCTCTCACTTTATGGCAATGCTGCGTGGGAATGTTCTCACCCAGCATTGCCAGTGAGAGAATGAACTGAACTCATTCTCTCCCGGCGGCGGAGCGATACACACAGCGGAGGATTACCTCCGCTGTCAGTGTATCGCAGTGACGGTGTAGAGCGCTGCCATCACCCGATGTCAGTGTTCTACACCAGAGATCGTCGTGGGACACTCGTTAATCACTGGATTACGGCAGAAAGGTAATGTATAGGTTGTTTAATTATTTCATTTTTATTACAGGAGATCGATGGCTTCGGGGATTAGGTGATTGGTGAGTATGTACTCTATGTTATGTGTTGTATATGTTATATGTATGTTCTGTACGTTATATGTTATGTGTATGTAATATATGTTCTTTGGTTTTTTTTTACATTCAACACATTAGCCGGATGATGGGACTACTACTGTTCCACCATTGGCTAATGTGTCACTGTCAGTGTAGCAGGCATAGCCGGATGGGACTTGTAGTCCCATCGGACGATGCCTGCACACACACACACACACACACACACACACCACACACACACAGCACCGCAGACCCCCACACTCTTCCCTCCTCCCGACCTGCAGCCGGCGGGCGGGGGCTTTGAATCCAGCGCTGCTCATTGGCTGAGCCAGCTGGCGGCTGAGTGGCGTGGGATTCAAATCCCCCGCCAAAGCCGCGCGGCACCACTCAGCCAATGAGCAGTGCCACGCGCCTTGGCGGGGTATTTGAATCTCGCACGGCACCGCTCATCGGCTCAGCCAACAGCTTTGGCGGGGATATGAATCCCGGCCGCCATATAGGAATACCCAGAACTTGGGTGTTCCTATATGGCGGTCGGCGTACTTCCGATCGCGGTGCATTGTGGAATCGACACAAGTGCCGGAAGTTGAGACAGAGACATAGACTTCTTGTGCAGAAGTCTGGTGGATACACAGCTGATAGTCCTACTGAATAGACTGTTAGAATTTGTATTATGGCAAGAAAAAAGCAGCTAAGTAAAGAAAAACGAGTGGCCATCATTACTTTAAGAAATGAAGGTCAGTCAGTCCGAAAAAATTGGGAAAACTTTGAAAGTGTCCCCAAGTGCAGTTGCAAAAACCATCAAGCGCTACAAAGAAACTGGCTCACATGAGGACCACCCCAGGAAAGGAAGACCAAGAGTCACCTCTGCTTCTGAGGCTAAAGGGTATGCCACACTAAGCGAGATCACTAACGAGATCGCTACTGCGTCACCATTTATGACGCAGTAGCGATCTCGTTAGCGACTTAGCTGTGTGATTCCAAACACATCTCTTCAGCAATCTGTGATTCCAAACACAACTCATCAGCGTCTGTATAACGACCTCTGCGGTCGTTGGGAAAACCTAGTCCCACCTGCGATGCTGGTGAAGTCGTTCATAAAGGGTGTCACACTCAGCGATTCAGGCTCACCAGCGGGACACCAACGACCAAGAAACGGCTCAGAACGTTCATAAGCGATCAGCGACATCTCAGCAGGGGCCACATCGCTGCTACATGTCACACACAGCTAAGTCGCTAACGAGATCGCTACTGCGTCATAAATGGTGACGCAGTAGCGATCTCTTCGTGATCTCGCTAGCGATCTCACTTAGTGTGGCATACCCTTAAGTTTATCTGAGTCAACAGCCTCAGAAATCGCAGCTCAGATTAGAGACCAGGTCAATGCCACACAGAGATCTAGCAGCAGGCACATCTCTACAACAACTGTTAAGAGGAGACTTTGTGCAGCAGGCCTTCATGGTAATATAGCTGCTTGGAAACCACTGCTAAGGACAGGCAACAAGCAGAAGAGACTTGTTTGGGCTAAAGAACACAAGGAATGGACATTAGACCAGTGGAAATCTGTGCTTTGGTCTGATGAGTCCAAATTTGAGATCTTTGGTTCCAAACACCGTGTCTTTGTGTGACGCAGAAAAGGTGAACGGATGGACTCTACATGCCTGGTTCCCACCATGAAGCATGGAGGAGGAGGTGTGGGAGTGCTTTGCTGGTGGCACTGTTGGGGATTTATTCAAAATTGAAGGCATACTGAACCAGCATGGCTACCACAGCATCTTGCAGCGGCATGCTATTCCATCCGGTTTGCGTTTAGTTGGACCATCATTTATTTTTCAACAGGACAATGACCCCAAACACACCTCCAGGCTGTGTAAGGGTTATTTGACCAAGAAGGAGAGTGATGGGGTGCTACGCCAGATGACCTGGCCTCCACAGTCACCAGACCTGAACCCAATCGAGATGGTTTGGGGTGAGCTGGACCGCAGAGTGAAGGCAAAAGAGCCAACAAGTGCTAAGCATCTCTGGGAACTCCTTCAAGACTGTTGGAAGACCATTTCCGGTGACTACCTCTTGAAGCTCATCAAGAGAATGCCAAGAGTGTGCAAAGCAGTAATCAAAGCAAAATGTGGCTACTTTGAAGAACCTAGAATATAAGACATATTTTCAGTTGTTTCACACTTTTTTGTAAAGTGTAATGTATAATTCCACATGTGTTAATTCATAGTTTTGATGCCTTCAGTGTGATTCTACAATTTTCATAGTCATGAAAATACAGAAAATCTTTGAATGAGAAGGTGTGTCCAAACTTTTGGTCTGTACTATATATATCTACATATAGATATATATACAGATATAGATATCTATCTATATATATCTATATCTATATATCTATAGATATAGATATATATAGATATATAATAAAAAATAGGAGATAGAGATATTAAATGTATATACAGAATATAATTATATAAATATATATATAATAAAATACTATTTTTTATTTATTTTACAATGTATTTAGATTTTTGCATTTTTTTATTTATATATTTTTTATTTCTTCAATTTATATAATTAAAAAAGAAAAAAAATCTGCCTGAGGTGCAGGTGCGGTGTTGATCAAGGTTAAAAAAAAAAAATCTGCAACCTTTGGGAATAAATTAAAAAAAAAAAATGTAGAAAAAAAAAAAAGAAAACGAAGGAGTGCCTGACAGATGCTTCGGTTCTGCCAGGGAAGCTGGATTGTCGATCCTTAACCACGAGATTGCTGAATGCGAAATCTACCAATGACCGCCCTGTTGGCGAGCATTGCACGCTCATGGAGACATGCGCTCGCCGCCATGACATTTAGAAATGGTGGAGGAGGGAGCGAGTGGAAAGTGTCAGGATCCGGCTTTCTGAATCATTAACCAGAGGAGGGAGGTGGAGGGAAAAACATATATGAGGACTATGAGGTTAACGGGCTGGGGACCAGGGGAGGGCAATAGTGAAAAGGGCTGAGAGCGCAGACTACAAATACTAGAAGAGCTTGACATACCATGCCCGCCTGTCAGTCAAGTTATTTAAAAAAAAAAACAAAAAACCGTGACCGACAGCAAAAACAGATTTAGAATCTTCTTTGTTAATTCTTTTCTCAGGAAAGAAAAAAAAGTAAAAAAAACTATATACAATATATTTATGTTATCAACATATATTATTTCTCAGAGATAATAAGCAACAAACTGAATAATTTTTTTTTTCATAAAAAGGCAAAAAACTATATAAAAAGACTGAAAATGACGAAAAGCACAATAAAAAAACAAAATAAAAAGCAAAACAATCAAATTAAAATATATTAAATAAAAGAAACCAATGAAAAAAAAATACAAAAATACTAAAGATTAAAAAATTACTTTTCTTTAAAAAAAAAAAAAAAAAAAAAAAAAAAGATTAAGATAGAAAAAAACAAAAGCATTAAAAAGAAAAGCAATGAACACTAGAAAACCAACGTTTCTTTGAAAGCAAAACTGCAATACTATGGAGAAAAATGCATAGGACAAAAAAAAATTACTAAATAGAAAAAAAACGCAATAAAAAAAATACTAGAAATTAAAAAAAAAAAATTCAGACAGTCGCAAGGCGCGCAGGTAGCAGATGACGACCACTTAAAGGAGCTTTCCACAGACCCTGATCGGTCAGGCAGTTTCACACTGCTTGTGTGTCAGTCTACACTGCCAAATTAGCATTGCATTCCGGTACAGGCTGTGCTTTGTGGCCCTCAGATAATTGTGGAGGGCAGAGCACATCCCAATGTACAGGCTTGTGTGATGGATGGGCTTCCTCGATGGGTTTCTGACTTGACACGAGCGAGCGGCAGCAGCCATAAACTGTGGATGACTTTCTGCTGCAAAATTACTAGAGCAGAAAAGCGGAACTGACAGGTCTGAGGATTGGTTGCTGGGGGGACCGATCCTGTGAATGAAGCTGGGGCCTCTGAGCCCCTCATTCCGGAGATGAGAAGCCGATGCATCTGCCGGGCAGGACACATGGGGCAGAGGGGGGGTAGAAAGCTGCGGAGCATCATTTCCAGATCTGCTGGAGGAGTGGGCTCTGCACATCCAAGAGGGGCACGGGGGTCTTCACTGAACTGAGCAATATCTATAGCAGATATTCAACCCTTGTGAGAAAAGGCCATGAGCCTCCGGCTTTAAGAAAAATAATAATCTCTTAAAACGGATGCCCAAGATTAGAAAAATAAACAGTTTTCTTGCAGAAACGGAGCCACCTCTGTCAACAGGTTGTGCCTGGTATTGCATGTAAGGTATAATACCGCTGACAACCTTGCGGGCAGAGGTCGCGCTTTGCCTTCGAGGGACTAAATAAAAGGTGTGCATTTCCCTTTGAGAACTTAAGAAAAGAACATCAAGTGATGGAATATCTAAAAAAATATATAAATAAAAAATAATACTATATATTTGTTTGCCTGAATGACACGGCGGGATGTTCCGGGGATTTCTGGCGTATTTATGACGCGCGCTTACTTTCGTTATTTTACAAAAGCGTCGTAACCTGGAAGGTGTCGGCCTCGCACAGCAGCGGGCGCAGTGTGGGGGCCATCGCCATAAAGAGTAAGGAGGTGTAACAAATCTGCTGAGGAAGAAAGGACGGCGCCCCCTACTGGTGAAAGTGGGGAACGCAGACCAGAAATGAAAAAATAAACCATTTTCCGCATTTAACATCTAGTCATTTGAATTTGCTTTCTACTCCATTCACAGCGAAAGCTGCACCAATATTTTTTTTCTGCTTTCTGTTGTAGGGCCTTGTTATAGTCGCCGTCTTGTTTCCGCAGGTGACTAGATAAAACAAAACATAACTCCGTAACAGCCCGAAAAATAATAACACAAAGAATTCCCAAAATGTATGAGAGGTGCTGGTTCTGTTACATCACAATTCTGTTAATCTGGCATCTCATAATAAATGGCATCTGGTAATCTGGTCCTCATTTCCAGACTGGAGGAATGTGCACTTCTCCATTGGCTCCAACACAAAATTAAAAATATGGAGTCTCGACGATTCTGGATTAAAGGAATTTTTAACAATCTGATAATCCGGCATATGGACGATAACCTGTATATTCTGCAATGAGTGGATGGATCCATACAGGAGAGCGCAGGAAGCAGAGGTAGAGCGGTCCGGTGTCTGGTCGTCAAAGAAAGCCTTCTGAGGCTGCCACTCTGGGTGAGCATCAGGGCATCGTGTGAGACAGAGTTAACACCAGAGGCACATAGGATGACGGCCGCAGAGGCGAAGGCCGCGTCGGTCCGGACGCCCGCAGAGGCGAAGGCCGCGCCGATCCGGACGCCCGCAGAAGCGAAGGCAGCGCCGGTCCGGACGCCCGCAGAGGCGAAGGCCGCGTCGGTCCGACGCCGAGAGGCAAGGGCCGCGCCGATCGGACGCCGCAGAAGCGAAGACCGCGCCGATCCGGACGCCCGCAGAGCGAAGGCAGCGCGGTCCGGACGCCCGCAGAGGCGAAGGCCGCGTCGATCGGACGCCCGCAGAGGCGAAGGCAGCGCCGGTCCGACGCCCGCAGAGGCGAAGGCCGCGCCGATCGGACGCCCGCAGAGGCGAAGGCGCGCCGATCCGGACGCCCGCAGAGGCGAAGGCCGCGCCGATCCGGACGCCCGCAGAGGCGAAGGCCGCGCGATCCGGACGCCCGCAGAGGCGAAGGCCGCGTCGATCCGGACGCCCGCAGAGGCGAAGGCCGCGCCGGTCGACTCAGAAGTCAAGGCTGCGCCAGTCCAGTGAGCAGAAGCGAAGGCCGCAGAGAGCACAATCTTAGTGTTCAACTCGTGACAGAGGTCACTTCTCCAGATGCCTGAATTATTTTTTCTGAAACTGAAAATCTGTAGAATGTTCTCTGTCCTTGGTCCTGGACAAGGCGCTAAAAAAAAAAAAAAAAAAAAACTGACAACAGTCAGGAGAAAAGCTCCCAAATGAGTTGCTAACGACCGTCTGCTCGCTGCATCGCATCACATCAGCACATGGCTCACATGGACCTTAGGTGATTCCACGGTCGGAAACGCTGCGGTTTGGCGCTGTGCGCTGGCGCAGCGCCAAACCTAGCGTCCAATGTTACAGCATAGTGGAGGATTTCAAGAATCCCGTTCCACTATGGTAACATACGCAGGTGGCAAACTGGTAAACGACATGCGCGCGTCTTTTAGACCGCAATGTTCCTCGGTATTGCGGCGACGGTGCGTACCGCAACATAATAACACAGGGCTATGTAGCCTGCGCTCTTTCCGGAGGTGTTCGAGTGTCCTGAACACCTCCGGAAAGAGCGCGCGTCTAGAAAGGGGGCGGGGCTTGACGGAGCGGAATTCCGCTCGTCAAAAAGCGCTATGGTTCCGGACCGTGGAACCATAGCCTTAGAGTGGGGGGGAGGGGAATAGTGAGCGCTGGAGCGCGGGCACCGCAGGGTATCAGCGGTGATGAGCCAGAATTGTATGATTAATACGTCCAGGGCCTGTGTGCCACGTTATCCGGGGAGCCCGTTGTGCGATACATCTGCAGCAGAGAGCCCTGCGGACCCCCAGGACTCTGCTCTGACTGATCCCTGAAACAAATCCATCAATAACGCCAATTACTGCCCCTGCGCCACCACCACCGGGGACCCTGCACAATCCCACGCTGTAATGAGAGGCGACAGTGCTCTCCCTCCTTCTGCCGCTGACGCCCCTCTCGCTCCTACCTTTACCTTCACCGTTTCTCTGGCGCGGTGACAGGCGGCTTCATTTACCCAATCGCTGGACGTAAAACGGCCCCCGGAGGACATCAGGATTGAATTAGCTTCTCACTGCTGCATGGTCGGGGGGGCAACGCTGTTCACCAGCCAAGTGCTCATCAGACCCTCACAGAGAAAAAGATTTAACTTCCTTCTCACCCCCACTGGGGGTGGTCTTTGTTGTCCTTTCTCACTCTCGGGTCCTCTACCAGAGACCTGGGAGTTTGAGGGTTCTGCGCAGGATCTTACCTGTTCCCAGCATTGTGCTTTTCTGGACAGAGAGCTCAGATGTTGCTCCTGGGATCTGTTGTAGCCATTCTTCCAACTTAGGGGTCACTGCTCCAAGTGCTCCTATCACCACTGGGATCACTGTTGCCTTCACCTTCCACATCTTCTCCAGTTCTCCTTTGAGGCCCTGGTATTTCTCCAGCTTCTCATATTCCTTCTTTCTGATGTTGCTGTCACTTGGCACTGCCCCACCTATTATCATTGCTGTCTTCATGTCCTCGTTTACTATGACAATGTCTGATTGGTTAGCCAACACCTGCTTATCCGTCTGGATCTTAAAGTCCCACAGGATTTTAGCCCTTTCATTCTCCACCACTTTTTCTGGGGTCTCCCATCTGGACTTAGGAGGACTAAGCCCATATGCTGTGCAGATGTTCCTGTATACAATTCCAGCTACTTGGTTGTGGCGTTCAGTATACGCTGTTCCTGCTTGCATTTTGCATCCTGCCACTATGTGTTGGACGGTTTCTGAGGTTTCTTTTCATAGTTGGCACCTTGGGTCTTGTCTTGCGTGGTAGATTCCGCTTCCATGGATCTGGTACTTAGTGCTTGCTCTTGTGCCGCTATGATTAGTGCCGCAGTGCTGTCTCGGAGTCCAGCTTTCTCCAGCCATTGGTAGGATTTCTCCAGGTCAGCCACCTGGTACATCCCATGCAGAGGCTTGTCTTGCCATGGCACTTCATGTTCCTGTTCTTCCTTCCAGATCTGTTGTTGCTGCCTCAGGGTGAGTTTCCACGGTCAGGAAACGCTGCGTGTTTGAAGCTGTGCGCTGGCGCAGCGCCAAACACGCAGCGTCCAGATGTTACAGCATAGTGGAGGGGATTTCAAGAAATCCCGTCTCCACTATGCGTAACAATACGCAGGTGGCAGACCTGCGTAAACGGACATGCGGCGCGTCTTTTTAGACCGCAGCATGTCCTCGCGTATTGCGGCGACGGTGCGTCGCCGCAACAGAATTTAACACAGGGCTATGTAGCCCTGCGTTCTTTCCGAGGTTCGAGGTGTCCTGAACACCTCCGGAAATGCGCGCGTCAGAAAGGGGGCGGGGCTTAGACGGAGCGGAATTTCCGCTCCGTCCAAAGCGCTGTGGTTCCGGACCGTGGAACCACAGCCTTAGGCTATCTCTCAGCATCTCATCTTTTGGTGCCATTTTTCTGATGTATTCTTGGATACTCCTTGTTTCATCCATGATTGTAGCTTGGATACTTATCAAGCCTCAACCACCCTCCTTTCTGTTGAAATACAATCTTTGGTGCTAGACTTAGGGTGGAAACCTCCATGCAGTATGAGGAGCTTTCGTGTCTTCACATCTGCAGCTTCCATCTCTTCTTTTAGCCAGCACACAATGCCAGCTGGGTATCTGATAACTGGAAGGGCATTGATGGAGCAGATTTTATTCTTCCCATTGAGCTGGCTCTTCAAGACGTGTCTCACTCTTTGATGGTATTTGGATGTTGCTGCTTTCCTTGCCTCCTCATCATGGTTACCGTATCCCTGTGGGATGCCGAGGTACTTGTAGCATGTCTGTACATCTACTATGTGCCCTGCTGGTAATTCCACTCCATCGGTTTTTACTACCTTGCCTCTCTTTATTACTAACCGGCTGCACTTCTCCAGTCCGAAGGACATCTGATGTCTTTGCTGTAGATCCTTGTCAAGTGGATCAGTGAATTGATGTCTCGTTCGTTTTTCGCATACAGCTTGATGTCATCCATGCAGAGGAGGTGGCTGATTGTGCTTCCACTCTTGAACTTGTATCCGTAACCAGACCCTGCAATTATCTGCCTGAGGGGGTTCAAGCCTATGCAGAACAGCAATAGGGACAGTGCATCACCTTGGTATATGCCGCATTTGATGGACACTTGTGCTAGTTGTCTTGAATTGACTTCCAATGTTGTTCTCCATAGCCCCATTGAGTTTCTGAGGAAGGTTCTGAATTTCCTGTTGACATTGTAGAGAGCCAAGCATTCACAGGTCCATGTGTGGGGCATTGAGTCATAGGTTTTCCTGTGGTCAATCCAGGCTGTGCTGAGATTGGTGTGTCTGGACCTTGAGTGACTGCTTTATCTACTAGGAGCTGGTGCTTAGAGCCTCTGGTGTTGGTCCCAATGCCTTTCTGAGCCGGATTCATGTACTGGTTCATATGGTTCTATAGCTTGGTAGCTATGATGCCTGACAGTAGTGTCCATGCTTTTGTAAGGCAGGTTATTGGGCGGTAGTTGGATGGAACTGTTCCTTTGTGAGGATCCTTCATGATCAGCACTGTTCCAACTTGTGTTGGCCAATCTGGGTGGTGGCCTGCTTCTAGCAGTTTGTTCATCTGCTTTGCCATGCTTTCATGTACCGCTGTTAATTTCTTTAGACAGTAGGTGTGGATCATGTCTGGACAAGGTGCTGGCCAGCTCTTCATGTTCTTGACCCGCTGCTGGATGTCTGCTTCTGTAATGGTGATGGGTTCTTGCTCTAGGTGGTTGCTGCGTTTCATTCTCAGATCTTGCAGCCACATTGCACTGGTGTTGTGGTGTTTTTCTTTCTCCCATATGTTCCTCCAGTATTGTTCAGTCTCTGCTATTGGTGGAGTTGCTGTCTTTGTGCTGTTACTCTGTATTTGGGAGTACACCTTGGATGTTTCTTTGGAGAACAGGGCTTTTATCTTGTTGGCCTCAGCTTCTCTAGTGTATCGCCCTAGTCTTGCAGCAAGTGCTGTGAGCCTTTGTTTAGCAGTCTCTAGGGCTTCAGTTGGGGTCAGGCCTTTGTACTTGTCCAGCTTGGTCCTATTCTTGATCTTTACACCCTTCTGTATTTCTGTTAGTTGCCCGACTTCCCTTCGTGTCACCTTGATTTTTGTCTCCAGCCTTCTTTTCCAAAGGGGCACATACTTCTTTTGATCTTGGTGGTTGTATAGCCAAGCATTTCCATGATTGCTGAGGTAATAGCATAGATCAGTTTATTAGTTTGAGTTATGGTGGTGGTAGGTATTGATGCAAGTGCTCTATTGGCATCTTCTAGCATACTGTCTGGTGGTGTTTCTTTGCTGAGCCTTGGCAATCGATCTAGGGTATTGGTGGTATTTAGTTTATCTAAGATCTTCTGTTTCAGAAGGCCAGCTGCAGTGCTCTCTAGTTGCAGGACTGGATCAGGATCTTCAGTGGGTCGCACACGTTGTTCTTCCAGGTCTCATGTGGGGTGGATCTGCAGTGCAGTTGATCCATCTCAAGTTGTGATAATAGCTTTCTCTTTGATAGTGAAACGTTGGGTGACTAGTTGTTTCTCAGTCAGTGGACATGTAGGTCTTGTATCCATCCAGAGTTTCCTCATACGCTTCATATATCCTCTCTCATTTGGTCTGCTGTTATAGTAGCATTTCATCAGATCCAGGTTCTCTTGCCTTGTCCATGTATGGTTTGTTCCAGTAGCCCATGTATCATCAGATTGTGCTGGTTCCTCAACATCTGACGCAGACCTTATTAATCCGGGCGACGTCCGAGGCGGCATGACTCTATTTGTCCGTGACACTCATGTTTATTGAGGTAGGCACTATAGTGTTAGTAGTCTTGCCCAAGGACCACTACTGGTATATTATTTCCAACAGGGCAGAGCCAGGATATAAACCACCAGTCTCACGTTCGATGTTATATTGTATCACAAGGGATTGTGGATGCAACTGTAGCAAACCCTCAGCTGTGAGAGGAAGGCAGAGGAATGAGCACTGACAGTGCGAGGATTCCTCTGCTCATGCATTGCCTCAGTACGAACGCACAGCGCTCAGCAGGGGGCGCTAACCTGACGCCAACAGCTCGGCAGGGAGTCCAGACGCCAAAGGGTAAAAGGCGTCCAAGTCTTGTTTATCCTTGTAAAAATTAATGACAACACTTCCAGTTTTCACCACTAGATGTCAGCAAAACAGTGCAAACGAGCCACAGGGAGATCTTGCTTTACAACCTGCAGCAAACTGAAGTTTTTAAAGAAAAAAAAAAACCTGTACACACAAAGCACCAGACTACCAAATATATTCGCAGTACGTGGCCATTATTAATGATGGCGATCGTGCTCTAAATAATTCTTAAATGCTACACTATTCTCCAGGTCTTTTTAATCTACTTAATACAGTTATCGGCACAGGTATAACACAGGTGGCACATGCCAGGTATGGAGCAGGCTCAGTTCCTGTGCCCGTGTCTTGGACCTGCAGCGGACGTACCATTAAGACCTTCACTGGAAAAAGCTGGTCTGGAATTAGAAAAACATGGCTGCCTTCTTCCAAAATCCAGCACCGCACCGGTCTACGAATTGTGTCTGGTATTACATCTTAGTTTCATTAATGTGAATAGTGCAATACCAATCACAACCTGTGCATAGTGATGGCACTGTTTTTTGGAAAAAGGAAGACTTTTGTTTTTATTTTTTTGCAGCTGATCTGGGTGTACAAAGATTCCAGAGCGTCAAGTCATCGCCACCAGGTCATCGCAGCTGCACATTCAGGGCTAAATCGGCTGCAAGAGGGAAGATACAGGCGATTATAAACCACGTCTGTGTAAAAGTCGAGTACCTGACACTGCTGGGGGCCGCAGCTGACTGCGATAATCTCGCTAACGATCTTCTTCTCCTTTAATCTGACGGCTTCTTCTACCGCGATCTCGCAGAACGGATTCATCGAGTGCTTCACACCATCGGTGACCACGCCGGTCTTATCGGGCTTCACGCGGACCTGCGGATCACACAGAGGCGACATTGGGTTACGGTGGGTGAGCTCACTCACCAGGTAAGTCACCCCAACCTCCCCTCCTGCTGCTATTTTGTACACCGATGCAATGGGACAAACTGCTGCTGTGTGACCTTATAAACAAGAGGGATCCGCAGACCAATGCAAAACACTGTTCATCCTGAACTACCTGATTCAGGCGGATAGTGCGGAACAGGAATATGACTGCATGGCCACATATCACATAAGCCCCGGGGATCATCCATCCACTAAATTAAACGCCAAAGGTCATTTTTTTTCCTGCTTATTAATGAATCTTTTTCTAATTAAGGATAAGAAACGCGTTTCTCGCCTCGCAGACAGTTCCCGTGTCAGCAAGACGCCGTGTGACGAGCCGCCTCCACCTGCCGCAGAGGTTAAACATTCAATCTGGACGCTGAAGTGCATCTCAAGGACACGTTGGTTGTGTGCCTTGAACAGATGCCAGGAGAGAAGCGGCGCGCCGTCGCCCTCCCTGCCGCTGAGCCGTGCCGCACCGGACCGTTTAGACAGGAGAACACCTTTACTATCTGCGCTGTTCCCAATCTCCTCTGATAGGAGGCAAACGAGATAAGGAATATGTTAAGTCAAATCTCATTTGTGCTATGGGGGGAAAAAATGAGAAATGGAAGATAGTGGCCGCAGGGTCGTCCTGAGCTGCCAGAGCTCCCCCTGGTGGGCACAATGCGGAAACGCAAGGTAGAAAGAAAAACTGCTCAGACGCCAATGTCTATGAAGACATTGATAGTCCTGTAAAGAGGACGTGATGATCCCCCCCTCACTTACATATGTAAGTGAGGGGGATCATCACTGGCTCATTACAAGACAAATATTAACCCCTTAATAACACAGAATCTTAATTTAAAAAAAAAAAAAATCATTTTTGGCCCAAACTTTTTTTTTTTTTTTTTTTTATTATTTTGGGCTTGTTTCTTTTTTTTTTTAGCATTATTATGGAATTTTTTTGTATTATTTTGGGATTTGCTTTAATTATTATTTGGGGAATATCTTTTTTTTTTAACATTATTTGGTGATTTTTTGTTATTTTTTTACTATTGTTATATAATAATAATAATAATGTCCCAAAAGAATAATAGTAAAAAAAAAGTAACAATCCCAAAATAATTTTAAAAAGTTCCCAAATGTTAAACAAAAAATATTTAAAATAATAATAATGTTTATTTTTTGATTATTTTTTATTATTATTATTTGGGGCTTTTTATTATTATTATTTTGGGCTTGATATATATATATTAGCATTACTATTATTTTGGGTGTTTATTTTTTTATTATTATTTTGGGCTTGTTTCTATTTCTTATTACCGTAATTATTTTCTTTTGCCGGAGGAGTTGCGCCTTCAAATGACACCATCGTTTTGTCATACAATGTACTGAAACCCCCCACCAAAAAACAGGCAGAAAATACCAAGTGCAATAATAAAAATATTACAAAATGACTTAAATGCTGCGGTCAGGGATTGATCAGGGCTGGCAGGTGCCCTGTGTGGATTGGGCTCAGCACCTGTGCCCGCTCCATACACCCGGACCTGACATGTAACACACTATTACATCCTGCGGAGGGAAGGTGTCAATGAGTGAATGTCTCATTACTAAGAAGATCCCAGAGTGGTTGGATGGCAAGGATTAGAAAAACATGGCTTCCTTCTCACGTAAATAGTGCTACTCCCATCTACAGTGAATTGTGAGAGCAGAATGGGTGGGAGACAAAAGGGATTTTAATCAGAAGATGGAGCAAAGATGTAAAGTATAACCCGTCACCATCATCAGTGCATGATGCCGCATCTATGGCTGCCATCTGAGGGGTCTTATAAAATAGCCCTTCAAGCCCCCCTTCATCCACAATCACACAACTGGCGGAATCAGCGACCAATAAGAATAATCTCCATCCTGAGTGCTCGTCTGAGGCGGTGACGGCGTCTCCTCTGATTCTTCCATCTCCTCCAGAAACAAAAGCTGAAAATTGAGAGAATGAAAGAAGCGGCGTCTGCACCATTTCCATACAAATCATCTGCGGATATTGACAGCCGCCGCTCCTTCATCATCACAAGACGACACTTCATCTGCAACCACACCAGACGGGAAGCGACAGATCATCCTCCCCCGCCTCCGCTGATTCACAGCACAAGGCTCCTCATTAGTTCCTAAAGTCGCTGACGGGAGGAGAATCTCAGAGGCTTAAGGCAGGAAAGCATCCTCAGCGGTCACATTCATTTACACATTAAGCCCCAGGGAGCAAAGGCACAGCAGCCTATTATCTGTACATGGCGTGCTATTGCCCTCTGTTATCAGCCATTTCTGACTGGAGAGAGGCAGATGGAACGGTTTACTAATGGGATGAGTGACAAGAAGTGCAGAAAGACCCCGGCTACTGTGGCCCCATGTCTAGAACAGAGAACCTCGTCTTATATTGCTGCACTATTACACGGGGCTCAATCAGAGGCGTCGCGACTCGCTAGCACAGACAGCTCGGAGAACATGGACCCGGGCCTCGGCAACGGCCCAACCCGGCGGACCAGGGCCTCGGCAACGGCCCGACCCGGCGGACCAGGGCCTCGGCAACGGCCCGACCCGGCGGACCAGGGCCTCGGCAACGGCCCGACCCGGCGGACCAGGGCCTCGGCAACGGCCCGACCCGGCGGACCAGGGCCTCGGCAACGGCCCGACCCGGCGGACCAGGGCCTCGGCAACGGCCCGACCCGGCGGACCGGGCCTCGGCAACGGCCCGACCCGGCGGACCAGGGCCTCGGCAACGGCCCGACCCGGCGGACCAGGGCCTCGGCAACGGCCCGACCCGGCGGACCAGGGCCTCGGCAACGGCCCGACCCGGCGGACCAGGGCCTCGGCAACGGCCCGACCCGGCGGACCAGGGCCTCGGCAACGGCCCGACCCGGCGGACCAGGGCCTCGGCAACGGCCCGACCCGGCGGACCAGGGCCTCGGCAACGGCCCGACCCGGCGGACCAGGGCCTCGGCAACGGCCCGACCCGGCGGACCAGGGCCTCGGCAACGGCCCGACCCGGCGGACCAGGGCCTCGGCAACGGCCCGACCCGGCGGACCAGGGCCTCGGCAACGGCCCGACCCGGCGGACCAGGGCCTCGGCAACGGCCCGACCCGGCGGACCAGGGCCTCGGCAACGGCCCGACCCGGCGGACCAGGGCCTCGGCAACGGCCCGACCCGGCGGACCAGGGCCTCGGCAACGGCCCGACCCGGCGGACCAGGGCCTCGGCAACGGCCCGACCCGGCGGACCAGGGCCTCGGCAACGGCCCGACCCGGCGGACCAGGGCCTCGGCAACGGCCCGACCCGGCGGACCAGGGCCTCGGCAACGGCCCGACCCGGCGGACCAGGCCTCGGCAACGGCCCGACCCGGCGGATCCGGGCCTCGGCAACGGCCCGACCCGGCGGATCCGGGCCTCGGCAACGGCCCGACCCGGCGGACCAGGGCCTCGGCAACGGCCCGACCCGGCGGACCAGGGCCTCGTCAACGGCCCAACCCGGCGGACCAGGGCCTCGGCAACGGCCCAACCCGGCGGACCAGGGCCTCGGCAACGGCCCAACCCGGCGGACCAGGGCCTCGGCAACGGCCCAACCCGGCGGACCAGGGCCTCGGCAACGGTCCAACCCGGCGGATCCGGGCCTCGGCAACGGCCCAACCCGGCGGATCCGGCCTCGGCAACGGCCCAACCCGGCGGGCCACACTTCGGGCTGTAGCGACATCAATAAGACAGTGATAGAGTTGGATCCTCCCGGGGAACACAGCGCCACGGGCCCCCTGCTCTCACCCTCCGTCTTGTAGGTCGTGAGCTGTTATAGGCTGACAAGACCACAGGGTCCCGGCGCAGGCGACGCAATGACATCACTGCCACGTAGCCGCTATGTGGAGGAGGAAACCTGTTCTTCCCGGAGCGGCGAGGACTTCCCGGCTGCTGAACGTTCTGTTCTCCATATACTGAAGTTCGGCCGCTGGCGGACGGTACAAAAGAGGGATTGCTATATTTGCAATGCACTCAGGAGGCATTACTGCTTTCCATAAGGGGCATCAAAGTTCAGAGCAGTCAGGGGGGCATTATTACTTTTTAAGTGGGCACTTGGGGTAATGTTTTAAGGGGGGGCTCAGGGGGCATTATTTGTTCTAAAGAGACACATTTACTTTTTCCTGAGGCATTAAGGGGTATTATTATTTTCAAGGGGGCAGTAATCATTTTATGCCAGCACCACTGCTCAGGAGCTTAGTGAGGGCCCTTATTACTTTCTATGGGGGACCCAGGGCTCCTTATTAATGGTGAGGGGGCACACAGGGCATTATCCTGTTGGGGTACATCGTTCGTACATCTACTTGGAACTTTATGTTTTCGGGGGCACTGTCTGTCCAAACATTCTTTAAGGGATAATTACAGTAGTGACAATTTTTTCAAGTATTGGGGTCCCTGCGCCTCAAAACAGGTGCAACATAGAATCAGGGACATCACTACAGACTCTGCAGAAGAGTCGTGGCCGGGAAGAAGTCGTCATGGCAGTCTGGGACAGATGGAAGAGGTGAAAAGTGAAAAACCCAAACCTGAGCTCCTCCCACTGGAGCGGCGCCGAAGCTGGTCTGGGAATAAAGAATCGGCCAGATCATAAAGCTCAGCTCCAAAGGTTCTGGTCCCTTCCCTTTAAGCAGCTCTTCAGTGTGAGGAGCCAACAAACAGCTCCGTATCTCAGCTTCCAGGACTGCGGCAAATATACAGACGTGTCCAGCCGGACCCGAAGTGTGTGTCGGTGACCCCACGTGTCCCCACGATGTGCCGTTTTTGATGTCAGTGCTCTTATGATGGGTCAGAAGCCCCCAAAAATCTGGGCTTAAGCACAACAGCTCTCTCAACAACCAGACAACGCTCCCTTCTGCCGACAGACAGACACCGCTACCCCTTCCTCTGAGAACCACACCACTCCCCCTTCTCCCAACACCAGACACCGCTCCCCCTTCTCCCGACCACCAGACACCGCTCCCCTTTCTCCCGACAACAGACACCGCTTCCCTTTTCCCGGCAAACAGACCCGCTCCCCTTTTCCGACAACAGACACCGCTCCCCCTTTCTCCCGACAACCA
Organism: Oophaga sylvatica; assembly: GCA_033576555.1. Classification (NCBI taxonomy): domain Eukaryota; kingdom Metazoa; phylum Chordata; class Amphibia; order Anura; family Dendrobatidae; genus Oophaga; species Oophaga sylvatica. The sequence continues at coordinate 424,155,745 of JARQOD010000003.1, read as the reverse complement.
GAACACCGCTCCCTCTTTCTCCCGACAACCAGACACCGCTCCCCTTTCCCCGACACTCTTCTCCGACAACCAGACACCGTTCCCCCTTCTCCCGACAACCAGACACCGCTCCCCCCTTCGCCCGACAACAGACACCGCTCCCCCTTTCTCCCGACAACCAGACACCGCTCCCCCTTCTCCCGACAACCAGACACCGCTCCCCCTTCTCCCGACAACCAGACACCGCTTCCCCTTTCTCACGGCAAACAGCACCGCTCCCCTTCTCCCGAAAACGCTCCCCCTTCTCCTCCCGACAACCAGACACCGCTCCCCCTTCTCCCGACAACCAGACACCGCTCCCCCTTCCCGACAACCAGACACCGCTCCCCCTTTCTCCCGACAACCAGACACCGCTCCCCTTTCTCCCGACAAACCAGACACCGCTCCCCCTTCTCCCGACAACCAGACACCGCTCCCCCTTCTCCCGACAACCAGACACCGCTCCCCCTTTCTCCGACAACCAGACACCGTTCCCCCCTTCTCCCGACAACCAGACACCGCTCCCCCTTCGCCCGACAACCAGACACCGCTCCCCCTTCTCCCGACAACCAGACACCGCTCCCCCTTCTCCCGACAACCAGACACCGCTCCCCCTTCTCCCGACAACCAGACACCGCTCCCCCTTCCTGACAACCAGACACCGCTCCACCCCCTCCCGACAACCAGACACCGCTCCCACGCCCCCTACAACCAGACACCGCTCCCACGCCCCCTCACAACCAGACACCGCTCCCCACCCCCCTCACAACCAGACACCGCTCCCACCCCTCACAACCAGACACCGCTCCCACGCCCCTCACAACCAGACACCGCTCCCATTCCCCTACAACCAGACACCGCTCCATGTCCCCTCACAACCAGACACCGCTCCCTCCCCCTCCAACCAGACTCGCTCACAGCCCTCAAACAAGACACGTCCCCCTCCTCCTGACAACCAGCACCGCTCCCCCCCTCCTGACAACCAGACACCGCTCCCCCTCCTCCTGAAACCAGACACTCCTCCCCCTCCCCTGACAACCAGACACTCCTCCCCCTCCTCCTGACAACCAGACACCCTCCCCATCCCCTGAAACCAGACACCGCTCCCCTCCTCCTGACAACCAGACACCGCTCCCACTCCTCCTGATAACCAGACACGCTCCCACTCCTCCTGACAACCAGAACCGCTCCCCCTTCCCCTGACAACCAACACGCTCCCCGCTCCTCCTGACAACCAGACACCGCTCCCCTCCCCCTGACAACCAGACACCGCTCCCCCTCCTCCTGACAACCAGACACTCCTCCCCCTCCCCTGACAACCAGACACCGCTCCCCCTCCCCTGACAACCAGACACGCCCCGCTCCTCCTGACAACCAGACACGGTCCCTCTCCTCCTGACAACCAGACACGCTCCCTCTCCTCCTGACAACCAGACACCGCTCCCCTCCTCCTGACAACCAGAACCGCTCCCCCTGACAACCAGACACGCTCCCCTCCTCCCTGACAACCAGACACCGCTCCCCCTCCCCTGACAACCAGACACCGCTCCCCCTCCCCTGACAACCAGACACCGCTCCCACTCCTCATGACAACCAGACACCGCTCCCCCTCCCCTGACAACCAGACACTCCTCCCCCTCTCCTGACAACCAGACACTCCTCCCCCTCTGCCTGACAACCAGACACCGCTCCCCCTTCCTCCTGACAATCAGACACGGCCCCACTCCTCCTGAAACCAGACACCGCTCCTCCTCCCCCCTGACAACCAGACACAGCTCCCCTCCTCCTGACAACCAGACACCGCTCCCCCTGACAACCAGACACAGCTCCCCCTCCCCATGACAACCAGACACAGCTCCCCTCCCCATGACAACCAGACACAGCTCCCCCTCCCCATGACAACCAGACACTCCTCCCTCCTCCTGACAACCAGACACAGCTCCCCTCCCCCTGACAACCAGACACAGCTCCCCCTCCCATGACAACCAGACACAGCTCCCCTCCCCATGACAACCAGACACAGCTCCCCCTCCCATGACAACCAGACACGCTCCCCCTCCCCATGACAACCAGACACCGCTCCCCACTCCCCCTGACAACCAGACACTCCTCCCCCTCCTCCTGACAACCAGACACAGCTCCCCCTTCTCCTGACAACCAGACACCCTCCCCTCCTCCTGACAACGAGACACCCCTCCCCCTTCTCCTGACAACCAGACACCCCCCCTTCTCCTGACAACCAGACACCCTCCCCCTTCCCTGACAACCAGACACCCCTCCCCTCTCCTCCTGACAACCAGACACCCTCCTCCCCTGACAACCAGACACCCCTCCCCCTTCGCCTGACAACCAGACACCCCTCCCCTTCTCCTGACAACCAGACACCCTCCCCCTTCTCCTGACAACCAGACACCCCTCCCCTTCTCCTGACAACCAGACACCCCTCCCCCTTCTCCTGACAACCAGACACCCCTCCCCCTTCTCCTGACAACCAGACACCCCTCCCCCTTCTCCTGACAACCAGACACCCCTCCCCCTTCTCCTACAACCAGACACCCCTCCCCTTCTCCTGACAACCAGACACCCCTCCCCCTTCTCCTGACAACCAGACACCCCTCCCCCCCTCCTGACAACCAGACACCCCTCCCCCTTCTCCTGACAACCAGACACCCCTCCCCCTTCTCCTGACAACCAGACACCCCTCCCCCTTCTCCTGACAACCAGACACCCCTCTCACTCTCCTGACAACCAGACACCCCTCCCCCTCTCTCCTGACAACCAGACACCCCTCCCCCTTCTCCTGACAACCAGACACCCCTCCCCTTCTCCTGACAACCAGACACCCCTCCCCCGTCTCCTGACAACCAGACACCCCTCCCCCTTCTCCTGACAACCAGACACCCCTCCCCCTTCTCCTGACAACCAGACACCCCTCCCCCTTCTCCTGACAACCAGACACCCCTCTCCCTCCTCCTGACAACCAGACACCCCTCCCCCTTCTCCTGACAACCAGACACCCCTCCCCCTTCTCCTGACAACCAGACACCCCTCCCCTTCTCCTGACAACCAGACACCCCTTCACTCCTCCTGACAACCAGACACCCCTCCCCCTTCTCCTGACAACCACACATCACTCACTTCTCCTCCTGATAACCGGAGTTAACATACTGTAATGACAGCAGTTACCCTCCTCCCCTTTGCCCCTGTGACCGCCGCACGTCTCACCTTCACCGCATAGTCTATGACCCGCTTGACACCGACCAGGGCCCGCAGCGCCATGTTGCTTGCAGACCGAATTGAAGCATCTGCGCCGCCAACCAATCAAATCTTTCACATAGCCAGCAGCCAACCACGGGTTAAACACTTTAGCCAATCACAAAGCGCATCTGATTAAATACATCACGTGCCCTACAGCACCATCCAATCACTGAAGAAGACGTCACATACTGACGTCATTTAGAGGTCGAATCGGACTGCTGCGGGGCGGCCATGTTTGCTTCGGGCAGCGAGGAGTTCTGCAGAGCAGACAGACAAGTTGAGACTCGGAGAGAGCAGATGTAGATTTGTGTCTGTGAGAAGCCGAGGCCTAGCAAAGATAAAAGCGTCGCCACCTGTTAGGCATTTTGCCGCAGCGCCGCATGTGAAAACCTTTCACACTTCCGGCGGCCAAAATGCGTTTTTTGCCGGATGGTTTCTGATGCTTGGAGAGATAAGAAACCATCCGGCAAAAACAAAAAACGTTAGGCCTCTTTCACACATCCGGCGGGCGCCTTGCGGCGCCCCCGGCATTTTGCCGCAGCGCCGCATCTGAAAACCTGATGCGCCGCATGCGGCTTTTTTCGCATTGACATGCATTAGCGCCGGATGGCGCCGCATGTCAATGCGTTGCATGCGGTTTTGTCCGGATGCGGCGCAAATGTACATTGCGGCGTCCGGAAAAAACGCTGCATGTAACGTTTTTTGTTTTTGCCGGATGGTTTCTGATGTCTCCAAGCATCAGAAACCATCCGGCAAAAAAACGCATTTTGGCCGCCGGAAGTGTGAAAGCTTTTCACATGCGGCGCTGCGGCAAAATGCCGGGGGCGCCGCCAGGCGCCCGCCGGAAGTGTGAAAGAGGCCTTACATGCAGCGTTTTTTCCGGACGCCGCAATGTACATTTGCGCCGCATCCGGACAAAGCCGCATGCAACGCATTGACATGCGGCGCCATCCGGCGCTAATGCATGTCAATGCGAAAAAAGCCGCATGCGGCGCATCAGATTTTCAGATGCGGCGCTGCGGCAAAATGCCGGGGGCGCCGCCAGGCGCCCGCCGGAAATGTGAAAGAGGCCTTAAGGTACTGCCACCACTAAGCAATCCCGCTAGCGATCTCTCTAGCGTTTGCATACTAAGAGATCGCTATGGGATGTAATCTATATCGCTAAATGCTGCCGCATTTAGCGATATAGTTACGACGCTATCGCCGTTAGCGATCTTCTTAACGACTTTAGCGGTACAAAAGTACCGCTAAATCGCTAAGAAAAGGTGCCACACAGCGATTAGATCTTACCCAGCGGGAGCGCCGACGAGAAAATAGGGTCCGGAACGATTCCAGCGACGAGCGAGATCACAGCAGGAAGCTCGTCGCTGGAAGCTGCCGCACTGAACAATATCGCTAACGGGATCGCTAAATAGTGACGTTTTTTAGCGATCCCGTTAGCGATATTGTTTAGTGTGGCATACCCTTTACACTGCAGTGGTGATTATCCACCAATCAGAATCCAGCTCTCATTTCTCTGAGCTCTTTTGGAAAACGATAAAAGCTCGCTGATTGGTGGCACTGCACAGGTGCTCCACTTTCCTTTTACAATAGTTTTGAGCTACTTTTGGGAAAGTTTTTTGTGTGAATCAACATGGCGATGTCAAAAATACGTTTTATAGTCTTCAAATGACTTAATCACAGAAGTTTGAAATGAATTTAATAAATCTAGAAATTCTCTTTAAGTGGAAGGAAAGCTGCCAATATCTCCAATCTATGGGGAAAAAATAATAATACAAATCTGTTCTTAAAAATCTTGACTGTGCAGGTGTCCCGCCATGCAAATCAGTGACATGAGAGGTCATCCATAGGGGGGTTTAGGGTATTGGTCCGAAAGTCTTCACTCTTCAGATTCAGGTCTCTATTTTTATTGGGAGAAGGTAAAAGCCTCTAATTATGGGGGGGGGGGGGGCAGTTACTTTTCCGATGTATTTTTATGGCAGACGGAGCAGGAATACTCCACGCTGCAAGCAATGGCGCGTTTATGATCAGTCTGGGGGCAAGACAACGCAATAGGAAGCCAGAACTGACCCATAAGAAGAATTAACCCTTTGCATTTAAAAGAAAACACCATCTAAAGAACAGAGGTTTTCAAAAATAGTTTGCAAGCTTTCGAGACTACTCAGGTCTCTTCATCAGGCGAAGACTAATACAAAATCTGAAGAATCACATATTTATATACAACAGGACACAGGAATAATGCAATAGATAAGACAAGTGACGTGAAGCAGAACTGTCATTATGGCAGAGGGATGAACATAAATATTGGAACAGTTCATAGATAAGGAGTGTGAAAGTTTTATTACCCTCTGATTGGAGTCTGCTATTGTGTTTTGATGCCCCTAGAAGGTCAGAGAAGCAGATTCCTTAATTGATCAATTAAGGAATCTGCTTCTCTGACCTTCTGGGGGCATCAAAACACAATACCAGACCCCAATCAGAGGGTAATAAAACTTTCACACTCCTTATCTATGAACTGTTCCAATATTTATGTTCATCCCTCTGCCATAATGACAGTTCTGCTTCACGTCACTTGTCTTACCTATTGCACTTATTCCTGTGTCCTGTTGTGTATAAATATGTGATTCTTCAGATTTTGTATTAGTCTTCGCCTGATGAAGAGACCTGAGTAGTCTCGAAAGCTTGCAATTTGTTACTATCTTTTCAGTTAGCCATTAAAAGGTATCAACCACTGAGGACTTCAATCTAAATATTTTTCTATCTACTGGCTAACACGGTACAAAGATACACATCTTTCCTATATCAAAAATAGTTTAAAATTCTAGATGGTGCTATTGCATTATGTGTCCACTAGATGTCGCCGCTTCATACACATTTATTACACTACATACCACTAGTGTCAGGATACAGATGATCTGTAAATGAGAAAACTGCAGAGAGAAGGGGAGTCCTTCTTATGGACCATTAGATTCCCTAGATGTTATGTTTTGGATGCAGGGTGCAAAAGGTTGTGATTATATTATTATTGTTATAGGACAACCCCCTTTAAAAATATTAGACTAACATGGAACAATGACAGTGCCCACCAGGGGGCGCAAAAGTAAAAAAACTTTTTATTCCCCCATAGACTTTTAGTCCTTTATCAAGCCCATAAGTGTATGGAGTCATTATTATTATTTTTTACTTTTGCGCTCTCTGGTGGGCACTGTCTTCATTCCATGTTGGCGTTTCTTGACCTGAGAGTTTTCCAGATATTTTCTTTTTTTTTTAACCCTTTGAAAATTGGTTGCCTAAGATCTCTTTAGCCAAACCTGTGTGCATGACCCCAGCCGTGGTGAGGACCTTCTGCAAAACTGTGAAAACATATTGTAACGAATGGAAGCGGAGGCAGAGGTGGAGAAGTTCACATTAGTTTTTATTTTTTAATGGGGAACCTCGAGACCGCGGTCCGGGGGGCTCCGAAGGGGGCGTAACTAGTGAGCCCCGGGTACCCGTAGTAAGGCCCCTCGAACAGGACCAGAATGGAATACCCGGAGGACACAGGTGCTACCTCCAGTTAGACCCCGGACACGTGGCAGCTGTCCCAGAGGGACCAAAAGGGTAACAGGTATTTACAGAGTCCGTGGAGGGTTCTTGACAGAGAAGAGTAAGGTCCTGGTCCAGAACGGATGGTAGAAGGCTGGCTTCAGTGACCTTGTCACGGTCCACGGGTACGGATGGCTGATGGCAGAACGGGATGACACTTGCGCCAGTAATAGCCGAGATTGTCCAGGTTAGCCAGATACGGGTTAGCAATGATCTGAGGAGACAAACAGTATCAGCGAAGCACAGAGACTGCAGACGCAGCGCAGACAGAACCGGATGTAGCAATGATAGAACACGTTGCTCCGGCACTCCCCTAATGGTGGAGTGACCAGATATAGTACTGAGTGCGCAGCCATTGGTTAATTAGCTATTTCAAAAAATGCACGCTGCCCCTTTAAGAGAGACGGTGGGCGCAGCCTCGCGTCCTAAGCAGACCATCTGGAGGCCTGCCAGCAGAGTGCCAGGAAGTGGAGGAGGACACAGGACGCCGAGGAGCAGATGGGACAGGTGAGTGAGCAGAACGGAGTGCAGAGCCAGCGCTGGGACCGAGTGTAACACATATAATGACTCCATAGATTATAACAGGTAACGACTCAGAGTCTTATTTTTATTGGTCGCAGTTTTTTCATGGTGGTCTCCTCAGTAGGCGAGACGCCTGGGTGCCTGCCTCACCCGTGTAGGGTAACGGCTTGGCACTTCTTCGGAGTAGGTTGACATCCTTGGTATTTTCGCAGGTCTGGCCTTTGAAAGGGCCATCAGAGAAGATGTCTGGTCGTTCATGGTCGACCCTGAGCTTGTGGTCGCCTCTGGTGGTGACTGTGGTTGAGGCACAGACCTTTGCGGCACGTCCTTCACGGCCGTTTTCCACGGCACATCCTCCTTACTGACAGTCTCCTCTGGTCGTGGAGATTTCACCAGTGGCATTAGGACATGGTCTGTGGCCACCATTGGATGTGGAACGGTTTCCGGGGATCTTGAGGCGGCATCCATTGAGATTGGGCAAGGTGCGCTCAGAGATGATGCGGTGGCCGTCGGGGGTGCGCAGACTCTTTGTGGGACGCTTTCTAGTAATCTTCGAACATTGGCGGCAGGCATTGAGAAGAAATATGTCTTTTTCGGATCGTTATCTAGTTGCCTCGGTGCATCGATGCTGCCCTCTGTGCTCGGAGGAGCAACAGGCGCTGGGGTCTCGGATTCGGCATTTTGATGTACATCCTTTTTTGGAAATCTGAAATTTAAGCAAAATTAGTAATAAGCGGAAAAAAAACAACACAACCGGCCCCCAAAACTCCAGCCTCATAATAATAGGGAAACCTTAAATTAATAACTTTTCAGGACTGGACGTATTAATAAAATGCTGCCACCTACAGGTGAAATAATATGAAAATGTAGCCTCACCGAAGCATGTTCCCAGCGCTGTGGTCAGTCCTGTGTTCGGTCGGTGGTCAGGTCTGGATATGTGAAGCATAGAACTTCTGGCTGTCCATAAGAAGCGTTCTTAGTGACGTCACCATTCCTATTATGTCATAATCCCCCTGCACTGCATGGAATCTCCCTATGAGTCAATGCTAATTATTTCACAGTTGGCCCCTTGCTGTAAACTTGGCTTTTGATTCCCAGGTCAGTTTTCCTCATTGCTCCAGGGACCAATTTCATTTATTTTCCACTCTCATTATTGCTTAAAAGGCAATTCCTTTCACTGATTTTAGTAGAAAGCCGTTCATTTACCAGCGGAGAACAAAGAAAAAGTTTGTTTTTACAAAAGGTTTTTGAAAAGTTCAAACATTAAATAAAGTTTTCACAACTTTCTAAAAGTTTGAAACTTTTATGTTGAAAATGGAATAAAAACAGAATTTAAGGAATTAAAGGACGAAATTGAAGAATAAAAAATCAAATAACGGAGATTTTTATTTTTCAAAAAGTTTTAATAGATTTTTGCTTTAATGTGCACATTTTGGAATAATTAATACGAGTCAGGACTGCCGCTCTTTACCTGTGTTATATTGACAGGTACTAAGAAAAAGCAGAAACATAAATCCCAGAATTCCTAAAATCCTAAAAAAAAAAACAATATACGGCTACAGATAAACTAATAATTTGGGAACTGGTTGATGAAATCACGACAAGTTGGATTTCAGTCCGTCCTGTGGTTCCTGGCAGCCATTTATCTTCTTACTGTATATAGTGAGCTGGTGGATTGTATATAGCACGGTCAAAAGTTTGGACACCCCTGTTCATGTTCATGCACGGATTCTCCTTGTTCTTTTTGGAATATGCTCATTGCAGATTCAGACAGTAGGCAGCAAAACACATAAAAACAAGGAGAAGAGGAAAGTGTGAAACAAACTAGATTGTTCTGCTGGACTTACAGCTACACTATTCAGTACAGCTAGATTCACAGCTACTATACTGAGTACTGCTGTATTCACAACTACACTACTCAGCACTACTGTATTCACAACTACACTACTCAGTTTTGCTGGATTCCCATCTACACTGCTCAGTGCTGCTAGATTCACAGCTAGACTACTTCCAGATTCATACCTAGACTACTTAGCATTGCTGGATTCACAGCTACATTACTCAGTACTGCTAGATTCACAACTACATTACTCAGTACTGCTGGATTCCCATCTACACTAGTCAGTACTGCTAGGTTTGACAACTACACTAGTTAGTACTGCTGGATTCATAGCTACACTATCACTACTTTAGATTCACAGCAAGACTACTCAGTACTGCTAGCTTTACAGCTACATTACTCAGTACTACTAGATTCACAGTTACACTACTCAGTACTCAGTGTTACCCCTCATCCTCTATAGCAGAGGTCATTTTGGGCTTCCTTTCCTCATGACAGCCAGTTTCATCACATTGATTGTTGGTTTTCATGACTGCACTTCAGGTTATCTTCAAGATTCTAGCAATTTTCTGGATTGACTGACCTTGATGTCTAAAAGTAATAATGGACTGCTGTTTTTGATTCCACGAGACATACCTGTTTATTGGAAGCCATTCCATCTGATGACTTAATGAAGCGGCTGGAGAGAATGCTCAGGGGGTGTAAAGCTGTCATCAGAGTGACGGGGGATATGTGAGAAATCTAAGGTGTAACACAAATTCCGCTTTATTTCTCACATGTTTCTTTACTCCCTGTTTCCATATCTATGGTTTCCTTCTTTTGTGGTTTCGCTGCCTTCAGTCTGAATTTGTAATGTGCACATTCCAGTAAGAACAAGGAAAACATTGAATGGAAAGGGGTGTCCAATCTTTTGCAGCCATTACTTATCTATGGTCTCATGGGTGAAAGATTGGACGTCAGATGTAGAGATCAGTCTGGAGCAGGAGAAAGATGAATCTGATGAAGAGGAGGACAGGAGCTGTGGACGATACCAGTCTTTACACCGACTCATATCCGGGTATTGGTGACGATCGATGAGCCAGGAGGTGGCAAATCCCTGAAGAAACAACAGCACAACATATAATGTGGGCTGGTATTAGACATGGGACCATCTATGTATTCGGTACCTGGCACTTCGTGACCCCATGTTCCCAGCCAATAAGTCACTAGATGTGATTTGGCTTTAGTTTCCACTCACATTCAGAGCTGCAATCATAATTCTGCTAGCTGCCACTGTACCTGATAATTTGTTTTGACATCCCTTAATATCTTACAGCCGGTTTCATGCATTTATCATTCACGCTATGTGCAGTGGACCTGCAGGGAACAACAATGATACACAATGTGTGACACCTAGAGTAGTAAGGGGCACTGCTGGATTCATACCTACACTGCTCAGTACTGCTTGATTCACATCTAAATTGCTCAGGACTGCTGGATTCACAGCTACACTGCTGAGCACTGCTGGATTCACAGGTACACTGCTTAGCACTGCAGATTCACATCTGCACTGCTTAGTACTCCTGGATTAACAGTTACACTACTCAGTACTGATGGATTCACAATTACACTACTAAGCATTGCTGGATTCGCAGCTATACTACTCAGTATTGCTGGAGTCAGAGCTACACTACCCATTTTTGCTGGATTTACAGCTACACTACTCAGTACAGCTGGATTTTCATCTACACTGCTCAGTATTGCTGGATTCACAGCTACACTACTCACTACTACTCGTATAAAGTCTGCAGCTCTGGATATGACTTTAGTATACAGTCTAGAAAGGATTCTGAAAATTATAGGATTGGCGATGTGTCTCACCACCCCCTCACTCCAGTAAGAATTGGGGTCCCTGACACCCGTCCCATCTTGATATTTCACCCCACCACCTACTTGTTACATGTTCTTAGAGGGATTTTTAGTGGTTTTTCGATGGGGAAGGGACAGCAGACCAACCTGAAATGATGAGGAGCACATTGGCGGTCCAGCACAGGTAGAAGGACCACTGGTAATTACATGAACTGTTGAGGACTGAATAAGACGTCTCAGCCGTGTAAACAGACATCCCGACAAGAAGAAACATGGCTGCAAAATATACGGGCACAGAATAAACCACAAGGACCCCGAGTTTGGCATTCATTATTCAATTGGCTGAATGCAAAGCCCTATTCTTTTTTTTACCTGCAACAGCAGCACCACCTGTTAACTTGTGGATGTGTCTGGTATTGCAGCTAATTTTTTTTTTCACTTGGGACTGTGCTGCCATACCAAAAACAGTCACAACCAGTGGGGAAATCTTGAAAAAGAAATATGCAAGCTTTATAACATTACCTCCCCATCCCTAGTAGTGTAAGGTCTTTTTTTTCCCTTCTCCATAAGTTTGGATCCTCTGCTACCAAGTGGTGCAGTGATATAATAATGTAGAGCTATCTGGTGTTGGACTCTTGTGCTCACCTGATAAGCTTTGCAGGACAGCAGACCCGAGGCAGGCAGTGATTCTTCCAATATGGAACTTGAGAAATGTGAGGCAGGAAAATATCATCCCAAAGATGAGAAGCGCGATGGAGAAGATAACAAACCCTCTGGTGGTATTTATGTATCCTGGAGGAAGAACACACAGAGCCATCATGTAATGATCACTATACAGTATATCAGATCACAATATAATCAGTGAGCAGAACCCACCACTAGGAGGAGCTCACCGCATATGAATCTCTTTGCAGTGAGCTCCTCCTAGTGGTGACTTAAAGCAGACATTATTTTATATTTTAGTTAAAAGGCTGTTTGGAGGAAAGCAGAGATTATGGAGCTCTGTAGCAGAAAACCGGTGCTTAAACCATTATAGAGAATTTTTGACCTAAGAAGAGTAAATAAAATTAATTTACAGATAAATCAACAATACAAGCGAATAAAAGAAACCTTGTAATTAGGGTTGAGCATTCCGATACTTCCGATACCTGAAATCCAATGTAAGTCTATGGGAACAAAATATCGGAAGTATCGGAAGTACTTCCGATATTTTGTTCCCATAGACTTACATTGGATTTCAGGTATCGGAAGTATCGGAATGCTCAACCCTACTTGTAATACATTTTATAAGATAAATAAATAAGATCTGCTTCTTTCTCCACTTCTGAGCCACTTTTTCACCTTCACCTGCCTCCTCAACTAATCATTCACACATTCTGTGAACATCTGCATTGGTTAAGATAAATGGACTTCCAGCTCACCAAGACTTCAGACTGTAGCTGCTTATTGAAGTCTATGGAGAGGAGAGGGGAAGCAGAATAGAGGAAAAGAAAAGAATGCAATACACAGAGATGGCACTGCTGCTTTCTAGTAAGTCGTTTATCTAATGCCAGTGCTGGATTCACAGGTACACTACTCAGTACTGCTGTATAATGTCATCAATGTCTTGTCTCTGCTTTCAAGTAAGTATTGTATCTCACTACAATGATTGATTCAAAGCTACACTGTCCAATACCGCTGTAAAAAGTCATCTTTCTAGCGTTTTTTTTCTCACCACAATGACAGATTCACAGCTACATTGTCCAGTATTGCTTTTTAAAGTCATCCATGCCTCTGCTTTCTATTAAATGATGGATTCACAGATATATTGTCCAGTAATTCTGTATAAAGTCAGCCAAGCTACTGATTTCTATTAAGTTATGCATGTCACAACAATGATGGATTCACAGCTAAAATGTCCAGTACCGCTGTATAAAGTCAGCCATGCTGCTGTGTTGTGAGCATCTTTGATCTGGCTTCTGAATTTGAGCTCACTCTGGTGGTTGCTGCTGGTAATGGAGCTGGTCTGGCTGACAGAAGTCAATCATCAGAGGATGATTGGAGATTAGGTGTTACAGAATGGAGAGATTTAAGTGAGCAGCCTTCCCTTAGTTGTTGCCGGTGATTTTGGGTTTCTTCTTGAGCCTTCTGGAAGTCTCTTGCTCCCTGCTTTGTCCTGCATCTTTCAGATAAGTTATTTGTCTGTTTTACTCTGTGGCATTTTGCTTTTCTCTGTTCTCTGTCTTGCTGGTGTGAGTTCAGCCGGGTTCCCTGCGGGGACTTGTGCTAGACTCTGTTTTCCGTTGCCACAGCTTATGTCAGTCTTTTCTGTATTTCTAGTCCCCTGTTATTTCAGTATCTGTTGTTTTGTGTCCAGTTTACACCAGAGTTCTGATTTAGTGGGGGAGAGGTCGTGTGGCCTCAGTATTTTTGCATATCAGACGTGTTGGAATTTTTCTTAGGGTTTTTGCGGGATTGCAGACAGTATCCTTTCCTGTCCTGTTCTATCCAGACAGTTTGGGCCCCAGCATTTGCTCACTCTATTTTCTGCCTGTGTTTTGTACTTCATCTGTCTCACAGGCAATATATGTTTGGGGGTTATCTATTCCTTTGGGGCTCTACTCCGGGGCAGTTTAGCTTTCCCTTTTCTTTAGGCTTAGTTAAACTCTTTGGCTGTGTCGAGGTGTCTAGGGCATCATAGGTACGTCCCACAGCTAATTCTAGTTGTGTTGTCAGTTTAGGGGTCTGCAATCTGCTAAGTTACCAACCTCTCTGGGTGTCTGGTTGCCTAGCCTATTTCTCTGTTATCCTCCTCGGTTACCGAATCATAACACTACTGCTTTCTAGTAATTGTTTTATCTCACCACAGTATTGGATTCCAGCAACACTGTCCACTGCTGCTATATAAAGTCGCCCATTCTGCCGCTTTATAGTAAGGCTAAGTTCACACGTTGCGGAATTGCCGCGGAAATTTCCGCGGCAATCCCGCACTTCTCCCACAGGAAATACGCACGTTTTTTGTATGCTGATTCCCGCCAGAATAATAGCGTTTTGCAAGCGTAATTAGCTTGCAGAATGCTAGCGTTTTCCTAGCGATCTGTAGCATCGCTTGGAAAACTGATTGACAGGTTGGTCACACGAGTCACACATAGTGTTTGACAAGTGTGACCAACTTTTTACTATTGATGCCGCCTATGCCGCATCAATAGTAAAAAGATCTAATGTAAAAATAATAAAAAAAATAATAAATAATGATATTCTCACCTTCCCGCCTCTCAGTGACGCTCCCGGCAACTCCGGTCCCAGGAGTGCTTTGCGACAAATCACACCGATGACGTACATCTCGCGAGACCGCTATGCCATCTGGGTGATTCTCGCAAAGCACTCCTGGGACCGGAAGTTGCCGGGAGCATCGCTGAAGGCGGGAAGGCTGCGGGGGCCGCGGGAAGGCTGCGGGGGCCGCCGGAAGGTGAGAATATCATTATTTTTTATTTTAATTATTGTTTTACCAGGGATATGGTACCCAGGGCCTGGAGGAGAGTCTCCTCTCCTCCAGACCCTGGGTACCACCGCACATGAATCGCTTACATTCCGCAAAATTAATGAACATGTTGCTATTTTTTCCGCGAAGCGTTTTTTTCGCGGAAAAAAACGCAACATGTGGCCAAAACATGCGGAATCAATTAACATGTATAGGATGCTTAATGCTTGCGTTTTTATCGCGTTTTTACCGCGGAAAACCGCGGAAAAACCGCGAAAAAAACGCAATTATTCCTGATCGTGTGCACTTAGCCTAAGTGTTTTATCTCACTAAATAGCTGATTTCACATCTACACTATCCATTGTTGTTGTATAAAGTCATCCATGTTGCCTCTTTCTAATAAGTGTTTAATTGCACCACAATGATGGATTCACAGATACGCTGTCAAGTACTGCTGTACAGCCATGCTGATTTCTAGTAATTGTTTTATCTCACCACAGTACTGGATTCACAGCTACACTGTCCAGTGTTGTTGAATAAAGTCCACCATGTTGCCTCTTTCTAATGTTTTAGCTCATGACAGTACAAGATTCACAGTTACACTGTTCAGTACTGCTGTATAAAGTCGCTATACTGCTGCTTAATAATAACTCTAAATTTTTTTATTTTATTTTAGGACATTTGTTTTTTGTGCCTGGTTTTCTGTGTAATGGTCATGTGTTAATATGCATTTACATTTTGCATACACATCAACTTACTTTTTCAGTTCAGATCTAGTTTTCTATGTAGTTCAGAGTGCATTCTGTGCATATAAGGGTGTGACCGCCCTGATTCTGAGTTGAGAAATCCATCCTGTCTGTCCTATGCTTCAACTGGTGGGTTCAGTCCCTCTGCCTTGTTCACATTTACATCACTTGACAAGTGGAAAGGTTTTTAATATTAGAGTAGGACTGTCCCACAAAGGGTTGCCTTGACGTGGCGGGATGGCTTGTACATTCTTTTGATCAAAATTATGTTTACTAAATACCCTTATAATTATTACTACCTTCATGCAATTTTTGCAAAAAAAAAAATTATTTTATTTTAGGATATTTGTTTTTTGTGCCTGGTTTTCTTAATAATAACTCTTTATTGCATCACAGTGCAGGATGCATAATTACACTGTACAATGCTGCTGTATAAAGTGTCATCCATGGTGAAAATTTCTACTAAGTGATTTATCTCACCACAGTACTGTATTCACAGATACACTGTTCAGTACTGCTGTTTAAAGTTATCCATCCTGCTGCTTTCTAGTAAGTGATGCCTCTCAACACAGTACTAGATTCACACCTACAGTGTTCAATACTTATGTATAAAATGATCCATACAGTTACTTTCTAGTAGTGTTTTATCTCACCCAGAGGTGGATTTGCAGCTACAGTACTCAGCACTGGTCTCTAATATCCTCCATGCTGCTTCTGAACATGCTATATAGAAACTGGAGAGCAGGAATCCCTTATAACAGCTAGTCTACACTCAATATCTCAGAAAAAAAATAGTTCAGAAAAAAACTAAGAAAAAGGGCTAGAACCTGCAGAGGGGAAAATGCAAAAAAATGTAAAGTACAAGTCATGTAATGGCTAGAAATAGCAATACTCCACATGTGCTCACACAGGGAAACTTATTCAGAAAAGTCACGTGAAAAGTGTATTCTCAATATCCCCAGGTGCAGAATGTCATAATGAAACACTCACCGCTCCCGTTGACTTTGGTACATATGTTTTTAGTACAAGTTTGCCACAATCCCATATGGAACAAGTCAGACCCGAAGCCAACCAACCAGAAGTCAGTGAGGATCCCGGTGAGCAGGAGAATGAAGCTGAGACTCGAGCAGCAGAGGCCAAAAATATTCATCAACATGATTCACTGTGAGTGATACGCCAAACCTGCAAAATCATGGAGAGGCAGAGAGATAACGGTAATATTGTATCCAACATGGTATAATGGCGTGTGCAAAAATGTGTTTATTGGGGGCACTATTCCAGTAGTTATATTCTTGTACATAGGGGCGGTATTATAGTAGTTATATTCTTGTACATAGGAGCAGTATTATAGTAGTTATATTCTTGTACATAGGAGCACTATTCCAGTAGTTATATTCTTGTACATAGGGGCGGTATTATAGTAGTTATATTCTTGTATATAGGAGCAGTATTATAGTAGTTATATTCTTGTACATAGGGGCAGTATTATAGTAGTTATATTCTTGTACATAGGGAACAGTATTATAGTAGTTATATTCTTGTACATAGGGGGCAGTATTATAGTAGTTATATTCTTGTACATAGGAGCAGTATTATAGTAGTTATATATTCTTGTACATAGGGGTAGTATTATAGTAGTTATATTCTTGTACATAGGAGCAGTATTATAGTAGTTATATTCTTGTACATAGGGAACAGTATTATAGTAGTTATATTCTTGTACATAGGGAACAGTATTATAGTAGTTATATTCTTGTACATAGGGGGCAGTATTATAGTAGTTATATTCTTGTACATAGGGGCAGTATTATAGTAGTTATATTCTTGTACATAGGGAACAGTATTATAGTAGTTATATTCTTGTACATAGGGGGCAGTATTATAGTAGTTATATTCTTGTACATAGGAGCAGTATTATAGTAGTTATATTCTTGTACATAGGGGCAGTATTATAGTAGTTATATTCTTCTACATAGGAGCAGTATTATAGTAGTAATATTCTTGTACATAGGAGCAGTATTATAGTAGTTATATTCTTGTACATAGGGAACAGTATTATAGTAGTTATATTCTTGTACATAGGGGGCAGTATTATAGTAGTTATATTCTTGTACATAGGAGCAGTATTATAGTAGTTATATTTTTGTACATAGGGAACAGTATTATAGTAGTTATATTCTTGTACATAGGGAACAGTATTATAGTAGTTATATTCTTGTACATAGGGGGCAGTATTATAGTAGTTATATTCTTGTACATAGGAACAGTATTATAGTAGTTATATTCTTGTACATAGGGGGCAGTATTATAGTAGTTATATTCTTGTACATAGGGGCAGTATTATAGTAGTTATATTCTTGTACATAGGGAACAGTATTATAGTAGTTATATTCTTGTACATAGGGGGCAGTATTATAGTAGTTATATTCTTGTACATAGGAGCAGTATTATAGTAGTTATATTCTTGTACATAGGGGCAGTATTATAGTAGTTATATTCTTCTACATAGGAGCAGTATTATAGTAGTTATATTCTTGTACATAGGAGCAGTATTATAGTAGTTATATTCTTGTACATAGGGAACAGTATTATAGTAGTTATATTCTTGTACATAGGGGGCAGTATTATAGTAGTTATATTCTTGTACATAGGAGCAGTATTATAGTAGTTATATTTTTGTACATAGGGAACAGTATTATAGTAGTTATATTCTTGTACATAGGGAACAGTATTATAGTAGTTATATTCTTGTACATAGGGGGCAGTATTATAGTAGTTATATTCTTGTACATAGGAGCAGTATTATAGTAGTTATATTCTTGTACATAGGGAACAGTATTATAGTAGTTATATTCTTGTACATAGGGGCAGTATTATAGTAGTTTTATTCTTGTACATAGGGAACAGTATTATAGTAGTTATATTCTTGTACATAGGGGGCAGTATTATAGTAGTTATATTCTTGTACATAGGAGCAGTATTATAGTAGTTATATTCTTGTACATAGGGGCAGTATTATAGTAGTTATATTCTTGTACATAGGAGCAGTATTATAGTAGTTATATTCTTGTACATAGGAGCAGTATTATAGTAGTTATATTCTTGTACATAGGGAACAGTATTATAGTAGTTATATTCTTGTACATAGGGGGCAGTATTATAGTAGTTATATTCTTGTGCGTAGGAGCAGTATTATAGTAGTTATATTCTTGTACATAGGGAACAGTATTATAGTAGTTATATTCTTGTACATAGGGAACAGTATTATAATAGTTATATTCTTGTACATAGGGGGCAGTATTATAGTAGTTATATTCTTGTACATAGGAGCAGTATTATAGTAGTTATATTCTTGTACATAGGGAACAGTATTATAGTAGTTATATTCTTGTACATAGGGGGCAGTATTATAGTAGTTGTATTCTTGTACATAGGGGCAGTATTATAGCAGTTGTATTCTTGTACATAGGAGCAGTATTATAGTAGTTATATTCTTGTACATAGGGAACAGTATTATAGTAGTTATATTCTTGTACATAGGGGCAGTATTATAGTAGTTGTATTCTTGTATATAGGGGCAGTATTATAGTAGCTATATTCTTGTACATAGGGGGCAGTATTTATAGTAGTTATATTCTTGTACATAGGGACAGTGTTATAGTAGTTATATTCCTGTAAATAGGAGCAGTATTATAGTAGCTGAATTCATGCACATAGGAGGCAGTATTATAGTAGTTATGTTCTTGAACATAGGAGCAGTATTATAGCAGTTATATTCTTGTACATAGGGGCAGTATTATAGTAGTTATATTCTTCTACATAGGAGCAGTATTATAGTAGTTATACTCTTGTACATAGGGGCAGTGTTATAGTAGTTATATTCCTGTACATAGGAGCAGTATTATAGTAGTTATATTCTTGAACATAGGAGTAGTATTATAGTAGTTATATTCTTGTACATAGGGGCAGTGTTATAGTCGTTATATTCCTGTACATAGGGGCAGTATTATAGTAGTTATATTCTTGTACATAGGAGGCAGTATTTTAGTAGTTATATTCTTGTACATAGGAGCAGTATTATAGTAGTTATATTCTTGTACATAGGGGGCAGTGTTATAGTCGTTATATTCCTGTACATAGGAGCAGTATTATGTTAGTTATATTCTTGTACATAGGAGGCAGTATTTTAGTAGTTATATTCTTGTACATAGGAGCAGTATTATAGTAGCTATATTCTTGTACATAGGGGCAGTATTATAGTAGATATATTCTTGTACATGGGGCAGTATTATAGTAGTTATATTCTTGTACATAGGAGCAGTATTATATTAATCGTATGGATTAAAAATATTAAATTGTTACTCTGTCATTTTCCCTTACTATTAATGGTGATATCCTCAGTGGTCGCAGTAGCTCTTTACGGTACGTGCTGCAGCATCTGAGCTCTTTGCATTTGACCATATATGAATCTGAAGCTTGTTGGAGACTTATGTGTCACAGAGATGCCACAGATCACACAGGATGTGCCGCTTTTTGTGACATTTATTCTGAGTATGCCTCTAAAGCTTCAGTTATTATCTGTATACAGAAATAACAATTGTGTCAAAGTGATGGTGTGAGATACAGATGTAGCAGAGCTGAATTTGTTATATAGATCTTACTATTACGCCCGTGCACATACACGTCTTATAATAAATCCCCTGTGTCTCCAGTATGTGATGTCCGTACACCCAGTGATAATATGCAATAATTGTCTGTGCACCGCTTTACCTAGTGACTGATAAGCTGTCTTAGTCATGAGAATATTCTCCAGATATTACAGCAAGTAGAGATCCTCAAAATGGCGCGCGGCTCATATAGAAAGTTGCAGAACGTTTCATTATGAAATGATTAGATTAATTAATAATTTCCTGTTTGTAGGAATGATAGAAAATGAGGGGACGATTCCTAGATTTGCCATTGTTGCACCTTATGAAAGTTGCGATACCCCCCTCATCCCGCACTCCGGTCCATCCATTAATAATGGGCACATGTCAATTTGGCGCCAGTCCTAGGAATTGGGGTACACGTTCCTCTATGCGCCCCCCAACTATACCCCATTTAGCTTTTCCCTACCATTTATTATAGTGATGTAGCAGAGCTGAGCTTGTTGCGGTAACGCAGTAGTGTTATTGCAGTCCTATGTAAAACCTTGTACATAAGGAGATGCGCCCATTAATAAACTTGGCTCTGCTACATCCCCATGTGCTCAGTATATAGATCATAGTCACCTCTTTCTGGGGAGTGTGGTGGCTGTTCTTCAGCTTCCTGAGTGGTGTGACTGGTAAATGTGACTCTGCAGAGGAGCTGCTGAGAACGCTGTCACCTTAATGGTGTGAGATATGAGGGTGGTCTTTCTGATAATGTTCCAGGAAGCCCCACAAAGTGCAGCCACAGAAGCAGCGTAACCGGTAAAAAAAAAATTGCACGTCACTATCCCTGGTATTACAGCATTATAAATATTGTTCATTCAGAGCCTCTTTATTCTTGAATGGAATGCCAGATTACAGTGGAAGGTGACACATTGCTCCTAAAGATGTAGTAAAAAGTCACGTAAAGAGTTATTCACATCATCTAGAAATGGATAGTGCTTGTAAAAACAAGCACTTTTGCAATTTACTGCTTATTAAAATTTGCAGCCGTTTCAGAGATATTAAAACTTTTCTTTTTTTTGTTTACAGCTTGTTGCCTTGGAGACCGACCACCGCTGCTTTCTGGCTCGCAAGCTGTAAGCGATCCTGAGCAGTTGCAAAACAGTGCTAACAGACTCAACAGAAAAAGAGCTTGTAAGCACTGCTGCTGCGGTGCACGGTCTCCAAGGAAACAAGTAGTAAACAAAACAAAAAAGTGTTAATATCTCAAGAACGGCTGCAAATTTTAATAAGCAGCAAATTGCAAAAGTGCTTGTGTTTACAATCTCTGTCCAACAATATCTGTAGATGAAGATGGGAATAACCCTCATCTCATATCAGAGATGACCAAAGAGCCCCATAACAAAGATGGCCAAAGGGCCCCCATAACAGAGATTGCAGAGCCCCCATAACAGAGATGGCCAAAGGGTCCCCATAACAGAGATAGCAGAGCTCCCATAACAGAGATGGCAGAGCCCCCATAAGAGATGGCCAAAGGGCCCCCATAACAGAGATGGCAGAACCTCCATAACAGAGATGGCCAAAGGGTCGCCATAACAGAGATGGCAGAGCCCCCATAACAGAGATGGCCAAAGGGTCGCCATAACAGAGATGGCAGAGCCCCCATAACAGAGATGGCCAAAGGGTCCCCATAACAGAGATGGCAGAGCTCCCATAACAGAGATGGCCAAAGGGTCCCCATAACAGAGATGGCAGAGCCCCCATAACAGAGATGGCAGAGCTCCCATAACAGAGATGGCAGAGCTCCCATAACAGAGATGGCCAAAGGCCCCCATAACAGAGATGGCCAAAGGCCCCCATAACAGAGATGGTCAAAGGACCCCCATAACAGAGATGGCAGAGCCCCCATAACAGAGATGGCCAAAGGGCCCCCATAACAGAGATGGCCAAAGGACCCCCATAACAGAGATGGCCAAAGGGCCCCCATAACAGAGATGGCCAAAGGGTCCCCATAACAGAGATGGCAGAGCCCCCATAACAGAGATGGCCAAAGGACCCCATAACAGAGATGGTCAAAGGACCCCCATAACAGAGATGGCCAAAGGGCCCCCATAACAGAGATGGCCAAAGGACCCCATAACAGAGATGGCCAAGCCCCCATAACAGAGATGGCCAAAGGACCCCATAACAGAGATGGCAAGCCCCATAACAGAGATGGCCAAAGGACCCCATAACAGAGATGGCAAAGGGACCCCATAACAGAGATGGCCAAAGGGCCCCCATAACAGAGATGGCCAAAGGGCCCCCATAACAGAGATGGCCAAAGGGCCCCATAACAGAGATGGCCAAAGGCCCCATAACAGAGATGGCCAAGGACCCCATAACAGAGATGGCAAAGGACCCCATAACAGAGATGGTCAAAGGCCCCATAACAGAGATGGCCAAAGGGCCCCATAACAGAGATGCAAGGGTCCCTACAGAGAGGCCAAAGGCCCCATAACAGAGATGGCAGAGCCCCCATAACAGAGATGGCAGAGCCCCCATAACAGAGATGGCCAAAGGGCCCCCATAACAGAGATAGCCAAAGGGTCCCCATAACAGAGATGGCCAAAGGGTCCCCATAACAGAGATGGCCAAAGGTCCCCCATAACAGATGGCCAAAGGACCCCCATAACAGGGATGGCAGAGCCCCCATAACAGAGATGGCCAAAGGGTCCCCATAACAGAGATGGCCAAAGGGTCCCCATAACAGAGATGGCCAAAGGGTCCCATAACAGAGATGGCCAAAGGGTCCCCATAACAGAGATGGCCAAAGGGTCCCCATAACAGAGATGGCCAAAGGGCCCCCATAACAGACATGGCCAAAGGGCCCCCATAACAGAGATGGCCAAAGGGCCCCCATAACAGAGATGGCCAAAGGGTCCCCATAACAGAGATGGCCAAAGGGCCCCCATAACAGAGATGGCCAAAGGACCCCCATAACAGGGATGGCAGAGCCCCCATAACAGAGATGGCCAGAGGCCTCCATAACAGAGATGGTCAAAGGACCCCCATAACAGAGAAGGCAGAGCCCCCCATAACAGAGATGGCCAAAGGGCCCCATAACAGAGATGGCAGAGCCCCCATAACAGAGATGGCCAAAGGACCCCATAACAGATGGTCAAAGGGCCCCCATAACAGAGATGGACAGAGTCCCCATAACAGAGATGGACAGAGTCCCCCAGTATCAGTGCCGGACAGTGATTTGCTCTGTATAATGTGTGATAATAATTTGCCTCTGTCCAGAATATTGAGTAAATCTACAGAAGTTTCAAGGAAACTGCTACAATGTTGCAATATTTCCTTCCATGTCTATTATTCAATACTGTCATGTTCTGGGGCAGAGAAAGCTGCTGATACTGGAAACCAACAGGACCAGCGAGGCGCGAGGTAAGCGGACCTCCCTACATTGTTACTGCCATGTCCCTATGGACCCCCATAACAGAGGTTAGCTGACATATTGGGGGCCTGTTCTCTAGAATTCTGCAAAACCCAGAAATAACTGCAGAATGAGAACCCTGACAAACAGCCCCCCATATCTCAGCTTCCTGGACCTCTGCGCTGTGAAAGGGAAGATAGAAAAGCTGAAGTCACGGGGGTCTCAGGGGATTGTTGTCACCAACAGTTGATCTTATGAAGGCAAAGATCATATTTTATATTGTTGAAGTGTTTTTTTAATATGGTTCATTAAAATAGTTCCTGTCCCTGAAAATATGGATAAACGAACCCCCCAAACTGTGTCCTGTTCCTGCAGAAAGCCATTGCCCATATTACAGAGGGAGACTATAAACCGACCATCACCTGGTGCATAAATCAGGCTTCTTACATTAAATTCATTTTTAGAAAATAACAATGATAATGTTTTTAATTGTTCATATTGTGTTTATGGGGAAAACAATGAGATTTTACAAATTTAATATGGCCATTATGACTAATACCAGACTCATAGTTACTATTCTCTAGAGATGACTTTCATCACAGGCAGGGTTACAATGAAATGTAAAACCTCTCTATTCACAATAGGGGATGTCACAGCTCACCTCCTCCTTCTCCTGTATAATGACTGATAACACCTCTATATACAGCAGATAACACAGGATCCACCATTCACAATAGGTGATATCATAGCTCACCTCCTCCTCCTGTACAATGACTGATGACACCTCTATATACAGCAGATAACACAGGATCCACCATTCACAATAGGTGATGTCACAGCTCACCTCCTCCTCCTGTACAATGACTGATAACACCTCTATAAACAGTAGATAACACAGGATCCACCATTCACAATAGATGATGTCACAGCTCACCTCCTCCTCCTGTACAATGACTGATAACTCCTCTATATACAGCAGATAACACAGGATCCACCATTCACAATAGATGATGTCACAGCTCACCTCCTCCTCCCCCTGTACAATGACTGATAACACCTCTATATACAGCAGATAACACAGGATCCACCATTCACAATAGGGGATGTCACAGCTCACCTCCTCCTCCCCCTGTACAATGACTGATAACACCTCTATATACAGCAGATAACACAGGATCCACCATTCACAATAGGGGATGTCACAGCTCACCTCCTCCTCCTGTACAATGACTGATAACACCTCTATATACAGTAGATAACACAGGATCCACCATTCACAATAGATGATGTCACAGCTCACCTCCTCCTCCTGTACAATGACTGATAACACCTCTATATACAGTAGATAACACAGGATCCACAATTCACAATAGGTGATGTCACAGCTCATCTCCTCCTCCTCCTGTACAATGACTGATAACTCCTCTATATACAGTAGATAACACAGGATCCACCATTCACAATAGGTGATGTCACAGCTCACCTCCTTCTCCTGTACAGTGACTGATAACACCTCTATATACAGCAGATAACACAGGATCCACCATTCACAATAGATGATGTCACAGCTCACCTCCTCCTCCTGTACAGTGACTGATAACACCTCTATATACAGCAGATAACACAGGATCCACCATTCACAATAGATGATGTCACAGCTCACCTCCTCCTCCTGTACAATGACTGATAACACCTCTATATACAGCAGATAACACAGGATCCACCATTCACAATAGGTGATGTCACAGCTCACCTCCTCCTCCCCCTGTACAATGACTGATAACACCTCTATATACAGTAGATAACACAGGATCCACCATTCACAATAGGTGATGTCACAGCTCACCTCCTCCTCCCCCTGTACAATGACTGATAACACCTCTATATACAGCAGATAACACAGGATCCACCATTCACAATAGATGATGTCACAGCTTACCTCCTCCTCCTGTACAATGACTGATAACACCTCTATATACAGCAGATAACACAGGATCCACCATTCACAATAGGTGATGTCACAGTTCACCTCCTCCTCCCCCTGTACAATGACTGATAACACCTCTATATACAGGAGATAACACAGGATCCACCATTCACAATAGATGATGTCACAGCTCACCTACTCCTCCTCCTGTACAATGACTGATCACACCTCTATATACAGTAGATAACACAGGATCCACCATTCATAATAGATGATGTCACAGCTCACCTCCTCCTCCTGTACAATGACTGATAACACCTCTATATACAGCAGATAACACAGGATCCACCATTCACAATAGGTGATGTCACAGCTCACCTCCTCCTCCTGTACAATGACTGATAACACCTCTATATACAGCAGATAACACAGGATCCACCATTCACAATAGATGATGTCACAGCTCACCTCCTCCTCCTGTACAGTGACTGATAACACCTCTATATACAGCAGATAACACAGGATCCACCATTCACAATAGGTGATGTCATTGATATGGAAATTTAATTAGGATAAAAATATCCTGTGTTTGCTGCTTGCTTCTCCAAATCTCTATATAATGTCTTTTTGAGCACTCAGAACGAAATGAGGACTGTCCACACGAAAGTGTCAGTATAACAGTTCGTCAAAGACATACATTTATTATTCATTCAAGGTTTTATACGTTTACAAAAAGGGGCTGGTTAGTCAATTAACATACAATTAAAAACTGCTAGATTATTGGCTGTTCTAGTGTAAATATGATAATTATGATTAAAAGAGCTGAAGTTGCAGAATTATTGTTTTATATTCTTGTGACCTAGTTGTCTTGCATAACTATAATGTAAACAACAGATATCTAATAGAACTTTTTGTACTTCATGCATTTGTTCCTTTACGAAGGCCTCTTATGAAGGCCAGATTTCTTTAAAACGACTGATTATAGCTGGCCTAGAAATATGTGAGCACAGGGTTTTTTTAGCAAGTGAGATCTATCTAACTGTGAACTGTGAATACATATATGTGAATATACTTTCAATATATGGAATACATATATATTTCCATGACAGTCCCCCCTTAGATACCACTTGCCCTAAAAACCTGCTCCTGGCCCAAAGCGTTGCAACTTTTATGCTGCCGGTGAGTTGAGACACCCCTAGTACATGCCTCCCCCACTGAATACAGACTTTTCGCAAATGGGCGGTCAGGAGGACTGTCCCTGTCGGGGGTTTATGTGTTTGCAATCATAGTCTCCTTATTTGATAGGATGATTCATCAAGGATGTGTATTCTCAGTCTGGAGGTAGTTCGGAGATCTGGTCAAGCCAGGCAGTTCTATCCGGACTGGTGCGAGGTCCAAGATGGTGAGTGGCATCAAATTGGTTGTCTCCTGAACAGCTTTTTCCATTTTCCTGCGGATACAAGGAATTACACAGCAACCAGTAATTAATGCAAAAATGAGAACCCCCATAATGGCTGTCCCAACCTGTGCCAACATTTTCTGCCACCCACTCATCCACCCAAAGTATCGATCCCATGGGTCAGTGACACCTGAGTTCTGTTTCAGTTCCTCTGATAACTCATTAAGTTTCTGTATTGCCATTGTGACTTTACCATTTGGGCCAGTGTTGTCTGGGATGTAGGTGCAACAGGTGTCTTTGATCATTTTGTAAACACCTCCTTTCTCAGCTAGAATCATATCCAAAGCCATTCTATTCTGGAATGCCATAATGGAAGTGGGGCCTAACTGTGCTGCCAAACCTTTTACAGCATCTATGGTGAAGTTAACAAATCTCTGCTGGTTATAATAGATGTAATTTATCCAATCAACATTTTTGTTTATAGTGACTCAAATCCTGCTTTAACTTGGTCTCTGGCCTTGAACTCATCAGGTAGGTCATCTGGTCATCTGTCTGGTCAGTCAGAGCATCCACGACATCCTTCATGGCTTAGGTGTCTCTCCTGGTACGGGAGCTTCCTTGCAATGCGATACGTGGATTCAAACAGGCTTTCCCTCTAGTTACACAGAGGTTGATGTCATCTGGGGCTCTTGGACAGGATCATCAAATCTGGCAGTGAGGAGAAAAACTCGAGAATGGACATTAGTTTTTGACCAATTCAATTACATAAGTGTTATGATTTGGTAGCTGAGGAGAGCAGGCAAAAAAAAGCAATACACCAGAGAGGTTGGAATCTATGGGATTGCAGTACCCTGACTAACCACCACAACTAAAGGCAGCCGTGGAGCGTTCCTACGTTGGTCCTAGACGCCTCGTCACAGCCTGAGAAGCTAACTACACCTAAAGATAGAAAAAGGAAAGCTATCTGCCCCGGAGCAGATCCCCAAAGAACATAGGAAGCCCCCAAACATGTAATGGCGGTTAGACAAGAGGAAATACAGACACAGACAGAAAATAGAATGAGCAAACGCTGGGGCCCAATCTGTCTAGATAGAAGAGGATAGGAAGGGTACTTACTGCAACCCCAAAAAACCCTGAAAAGTACCAACTCTACTAATTACAAAAACACCTGAGATCACACGACCTCTACCACCTAAATTAGTTCTCTGGTGTAACAAAAACTAAACAGCAACCACTGAAAAAACTGGAAAAGGCAAATGAACAAACAGTGGCTGAACTAAACTGAGAGGAGCATAAGCCCCCCGAAGGGTACCCGGCAGACCCCCACAGAAGTGCAGGACAAAATGCAGGCACCAAAAAACTAAAAGAAGAAAATGTCTTATCTGTTAGCAGAAGATGCAGGCACGAAACAGCTTTTCTGGGTCTCTGGGAGTGTGCCTTACGCTAAACAGTGCAATAGGGAGTGTGTCATGCCATGGTTTGCGTGACTCTTGGGCAATTTTTCAGCATTCTATTCTTAAGTGTTTCGTTCAGTTTTTCTACCTTCCTGCTGCTCTGGGGGTGGTAAGGAGTATGTAGGCCTAAATCTGACCCTACTGCTAATCGGGTCTTGTGTGTCAGATTTGCTGTGAATGCGGGTCCCTGATCACTTTCTATCATTTCTGGAACCCCGTATCTGCACACTATTTTCCGAAAGTAGCTTCGTTGCAGTAGTCTTTGCTGACTTGGAAGGCTTCTGTTCATCTTGAAAATACTTCTTTTGACCACAATGGCGTATTTGAATCCTTCACTTGGCGATATCTGGATGTGGTCTATCTGGATCCTTTGAAGCTGGTAAAGTGGTCTTTCCAGATGAGGTGAGGGGGTCTTTCTTCCATACGTCCAGGCTTGCATTTGCCGCAGGTCAGACAGCTGCTGGTGAATTTGGCTGTTAGGGTGGAGATCCCTGAAGCGAAACAGTAAGCACCAATCAGATCATTCATTTGTGTCTTTGATATGTGGATGTGGGTCCATCTACCCATTGGACCACCATAGGGTGCATACTTTGTGGTAGGCAGAGTTTGAAGTCTATTATTGATAGCCTTCCTTCTTCACGTGTTGCTTTTTTCCCATTCAGCTCTTTTCCTTTTGGAGCTTGGTCTTGTAACTTCTTGAGCAGATTCCAGGACGTCTCTTTGTCAGGTTTCTTGTCTTCAATCGTCATGTAGTAGCCGTCCGGCTCTACGACCTCTCCCACTTCTCCATGTTGTCTTCCTTTGGCTGCTTCTTTGGCTGCCATGTCCGCCATGTTATTGCCTCACGCCTCTTCTGTTCTCAGTTTTCCATGCACTTTGATTTTTCAAATTGCCACCATTTTGGAAGTTTGAGTATACCCAGTAGGTCCCTGAAGGCTCCATGATGCTTCACGGTTGTCCCGTTTGCTGTGATGAAGTCCCTTGTAGCCCAGATGGGTCTAAAGTCGTGTGCTATGCCATGCGAGTACCTGTAGTCCGTGTAGATGTTTGCAGTCTTGCCTTCTGCCATCTGGCAGGCCTTCGTCAGCGCTATCAATTCTGCTTCCTGGGCTGACAGGCTAGGTGACAGACTTCTGGACCACAGGATTTCTTGATTGCTGGTCACTGCACTTCCTGTGTTGAAACTTCTTCTGGAGCCATCCAAGTATCCCCCCTTGGGAGTGGGAGTAGAGTGGCCGGGCTGAGGACTGTAGGTCTGGAGACGGTGACATTATGAGACAAAGGCAATAGAGGCACCACAAAGATGCCTGGCGGTGGAGAGATTACTGTTGGTTGAGCTTGATTGAAGATTGCCAAGATGTCATGTGGAGTGAGAGTTTCCAGTGGCTGTCCAAGAGTGATTTCAGCAACCTTGTCCAGGAGGGTGTGTGCTGCAGATACTGCCATCAGGCAGGAGGGTGCTCTTCTTGCAACTGGATCCAAGCGGGCTGAGAGGCAGCCTAAAAGTCTCTGTTTTCCCCCGTGAATCCGTGCCAGGACTCCAGTAGCATGACCTTCTTTCTTCCATCAGGTAGACGGAAAGACTTTTCATAGTCAGGTAGGCCTGGTATTGGCGCTGAGACTGTGGAGTTCTTCCAATCTCCTGAATGGGTTGAAGGCTGCGTCTGATAGAAGGAGCGGGGTTACGTTGATGCAAGCGCACAGAGGCTGCATTAGGACTGAGGCATCAGGGATCCAGGTTCTGCAATACGACACTAGACCAGGGAAGGCCTGCAGCATTCTTGGAGTTGTTGGGGGAGCCATCTTCTCCACAGTGGTCTTCCAGTCTTTTGACATGTGTTTCGTCTTGTGGGCAATACAGTGTCCCAGGGATGTAACTTGCTTCTGGCATCACTGGACTTTGTTCTTCCAGACCTTGCGTTGCTGTTCTTCCAGGTAGAGTAGGAGAGATAAGGAATAGGCTGTGCAGGTGTCGATGTCAACCACACAAAAGAGAAAGTCATCCACGTGTTGTAGAAGAGTGACTCTTGCATATTCTGCAATCCAGTTGACGAAGATGGAGGACATTGTCTTGGTGAAACTTGAAGGGCTTGTTTTGAGCACCTTGAGGCAACATTGTCCATATGCACTGCACTGGTGCGTGAAAGCAGGCCTCCAGGTGGAGGGGAAACACTGAAGAAGGTACTGGCCAGGTTGATCACCGTGAATACCGTTGCGGTGACTGGGACTCTTGAGAGCAGAGTGTGATGGTTCAGCACTGTTGGGGTTTCAAATACCGTAGCCTCTTTCGCGGCCTCCAGGCCTTGCACCATTCTGAACTCAGTGGGGTTTACAGTCTTTTTCTTCACTGTGGAAAGCTGGGATTGATTCCGATGGGCGAGGCAGCCCAGTTTGGCCTTGTCCTTCAGTATGCGGCAGGGGACTCCCATCTGCTGGTGCAGAGCTGGCGGGAAAACAAGCCGTCTACTAGGATCCACATCATGAGAGATGACGACCAGCTGGCTTTCTTGTTCTCCACCAAGACAGTTACTGTGTTAGCACCTGTTCTGGTCACAGGGGGTCTTCTTGTTGGGACGTCTCCTTAAACGGCTGCTTTTTTCTCAGCACGGGCCATCAGTAGTTTCTTTTTCTCCAGCTCGGTCTCAGGTCAGTATTTGTGCACAAGTTTGAAGAGCTGAGTGGCCTTTTTCTGGTCTAGGGCCTGGGTGAACTGGTTGATTGCAGGGGGCACCTCCTGGTGCTTGCAAAAGATGAACCTCTGGCGTTAGAGCTGGATGAGGTGTTGCCATTCCATGAAGCGAGTAGAGTCCTTCTTGAGTTGAATATCCTGGCCAATGTCAAAGTTCTCAGGCCGTCTTCTTAGGCGAGTTCACTTAGACCTTCAGTTGGTCAGAGACATCTTGACTCTGGGTGATGGAGTGGCTTTTCTGGTACTATGTCCAGCACCTCCTGTGATAGGTCTGCAGTGTGGTTGTTTGAGGTTCCTGTTTCTTTTTGGGTCAGGGGTGAAGAAAGTGTCATGGTCCCATCTTCCTGGAACACTCTGGTCGCTTTCAGCTTCTGCAGTAGGTCCACTCCCAATAGGTTGAGGGTACAGGTTTTTTACACAACAAACTGGGACATGATGGAGTGTTCTGGCTGAGTCCACACGCTCAGGGGCTTCATAATCTGGAAATATCTGACTTGACCATCAATTCCCATGCAGGAAGCAGAAGATTCTGGTTGCGGAGTTCCACAAGAAAAGATATGACTACGCCATCCACTCTCAGGATATTGGTCCCACCGGTGGGGTTCCTTGTGGACTTGGTGTGCTCTTGTCCTATGGACGGGGTTCTTCACTGCTTTCTGTGTTTCTTCTTTTTTCTGGGTGAAGTCAGTGTTTTGCACTTGTTCCGGAAATGACCAAACTCGCCACAGTTGTAACACTTGACATTCCTTCTGTCCCGGCGGGACTCAATCCTTTTTGCTACTGTGAGCAGGGTATCCATTGCTATTGACGTGTACTCAGGCCTGGCTGCTACCAGTGGTTTCCTGATTGATTCTCTCAGTCCATGCACAAAAGCCTGTGCCAACATCCGTCTGTGTGTCTGATCATGGGTAATGAGGCCCAAATCTTGAAACCCCTTCATTACTCTGTCATGGAACTTCTCCACAGACTCTGTCTTGTCTTGACTCGTGACATGTAGGCTGAGAGTTTGTCCTGTCAGTCTGCTTTTGGCCCATTCTCTGGGTTGCTCAATTAGCTTTGGTCCTGTCTCCCAGGCATACGCATCTAACTCTGTTGGAAGCTTGAAGTGTTCTCTCATAATTGGCCAGAATGCATCACCTGCTTTTATTTCCATTACGGTCCAGAGATCAGTCCAGGCTGCTGCATACGTTCGCTGGATCTGCTGCATTTTTTGGCAAAATGGCATGGGGTGTATCCCTGGGTCTGGCAGCATACTGATCACCTGGCTTGGGATGAAGGGCTCATAGGATGGTGCCTCTACCTGTCCCTGCTCTATTGGTGCTTGTGTGTTTTCTTCCCTAGTATTGGGCAGCATGTGTGACGTTGCATCTTCATCTTCATCAGATAAGAAGTGACATGGTGTACTTGGTGCATACACTGGGTGAGATTTGGGCTTTAAAGTTGTCTTGCTGCATGGGGATTTCCCACTTCCTTGCTGAGGCTGCGGTGGATCAGTGTCATGGTTCCATGCTAGCAGCCCTGTAGCTATACCACCCCCCTGTGAAGCAAGCCCTAGCTGTGGACTGTTGTGTCTAGGGGCTACATGTAGCGTTTTGTGTAGGGAGATCTGCACTTTCTTCTCCTGATATAATGACTGGCAATGTTTGTACTGTGCTTGGGATAGACAAGGTGCCCTGTGCTGGAAACACTGAATACAGGGACACCACATTGCTTGGATTGGGCGTTGACCCAGTTGATGACGAAGTAGAAAAAAAAAGGAAGAGAAGGGAGGTGTGAGGGAGGAGCGAGAGAAAGAGGAGGGGAGGGAGAGAAGAGTGAAAGGGGGAAAAGAGAGAAAGATGGAGGAGAGAGAGAGAGAAAGATGGAGGGGAGAAGTAGAAGAAGATGAAGAAGAAGATTTGAGAGTTGGAGAGGAAGAGATAGAAGAAGAGGAAGATGAAGAAAATGGATGTGTCAGAGATGTGATGGAGGGAAAAGAAGGAATGAAAGGGGTGGCAGCGAGGAAAGAGGAGAAAAGTCTGAAGAAGAAAAAGAAAGGGACTGAGAGAAGAAAAAGGAGAGGGTGTCCCCCCTGTGACTCTTGAGAGGGGATGGTTGAAACAAAAATGCCTTCTCCCTGTGGAGAGAGGCGGGGAGCGTTTTTCCCTGTACGAGGCTCCTTACTCAATGAGAGCAGCCTACACCTGTCCCGTGTCTCCACATGATGGACATGTGATGTGTGTGACTCTGAATTCTGCTCTTGTGACATGTCAGTGATCTTTTTCTCACAGATGATTTAACACCTTTTCAAACTTATTCACATAAAAAAAAAAAAAAATCACTTCCTGGTCCGTTCAAATTAACTTGCTGTATCTTTTACACGATGCACCGCTGCTCTTTTATAGCAGATGGTAATCTATTAATAAACTTTCCCGTTACCTTTCAAATAACAAAAAATAAGAAAAAAACATTTCATTATGCAGCGTAAAGGCTGCCTGTCTATTTGCTTCTCACGTACTCTGACATTCTATTCACATGCCTAGCCCTTCGATTCTTACGTACTGTGTCTATTCCAAAAACCTATTCAACAAAGGTGATTTAAAAATCTGAAAACTGCACTCTGGTTCTGTTTGTTCTCGCCGAATGCCCGACGGGAGGGGCTACTCAGACCACTGCGTAGTTTGTGTCTGCTCTCTCCCTCAGCCTGTAATTCTCCTTATCTATGTGACCTTGTTCTAAAGCAAGCTTGTAGAAAAAAAAAAAAAAATGGCTGGAGAAATAAAGCTCTAAAATAAATTGCTTAGAGAAAAAATCTCTCCAAAATCATTTAAAAATGTACTTAAAAGAAAAATTTTAAAAAACAAAAAGTTAGATTTAGTAAAAAACTCTAGAAAAAGAAAACAAAAAATAAATAAATAAATAAATTCACCAAAAAGGGAGAAAAGAAAAACCGTATTAATCATAAAACTCTGAAAAACAACCCTTGTTACTAAAACAGCTAATTAAAAATCTCTGGAATGTCAGCTGGCTGCTTCCCCCCTCCCTTCCTTATATCTCTGCTTGCTGTCTCTATAGGCACTGAAATCACGTATCAAAAAAAAAAATTATTATTCCTCAGAATAGCAAAAAATGAATATAGTTCAGTCTGAATGCCTGATAATTCTCACGTTAAAACCTGTAGCCAAAAAACTAGCTTAAAAAAATAAAAATCAAAGCCAAGAAACAGAATGCCTGATAACATGATTAGCAGAGGAGGGGGGTCAAAGGGGTTTTCTCGCTGCTGCAGCCAGCACACTGCTCTGAATGAGTTACTGACAGACCGCACGGAGATGTGATTTAAAGCGACAGTACCTGATACAGACAGTGAGACAGACACCCGGGAGAATACGAATCCCTCTTTTGATGATCTGTGACACATACAAGCTGCTCTGGTAACTGATAACTCACCAATTGCACTGAGCGCGGTGAGGCTCAAGGTTCTATCGCTCTGTACGTACGCCCTGGCTGGTGCGCCGGTCACAGTAATCTGCAATAGCCTTCATCAAAATTCTCACTATCCACGTCTGATTTGACTGGGATGGCCTCCCGGTGCGTGGACAATTATTGTGAGAACTTATCCAAACAAAGCTTCTGCCCTTCACGTCTGATTTGACTGGGATGGCCTCCCAGTGCGTGAAAGTTTACTGCAGAAACTTAACCGAACAAAGCCCTCGCTTCCACAACTGGATTTTTTGGGATAACCTCCCTCCAATGTGTGAAGAATATCTGCGTGGACTTATCCAAAACAAAGCTCCCCGCCCTCCACGTCTGATTTGACTGGGATGGCCTCCCGGTGCGTGAAAGTTTACTGCGGGAACTTATGCAGCAATTTGTCTTTTGCTATACAGCCCCAGAGATCAGCAAGCAAAAACACAGTCACCGTTCCAACTTTCTCCCGGTTCACATAAAACATGAAACATATACAGCACAGCAGCAACCAACTCGGCTTATATCCCAGGGCTTTTGGATAAGGGTATGGACTTTTTACACAACCTGGGAATGCGGTGATGACCACGTCCGACCGGCTGGAAGTGTAGGCTAGGACTAGGCACAGGGAACATTCAGGTAAGATGACAAAGTTTTCTTACCTTACTGATGGAGCTGCAGTCTCCGTCCCGTGTGCCAAGGCCAGGGCCAACACCCCCGTCTCTCCGGTCGGCCGGGTCCTCGTGCGTTTCGTCCAATGCCCCGCGTGCAGGCGCCAACTGATATGGAAATTTAATTAGGATAAAAATATCCTTCCGTGTTTGCTGCTTGCTTCTCCAAATCTCTATATAATGTCTTTTTGAGCGCTCAGAACGAAATGAGGACTGTCCACACGAAAGTGTCAGTATAACAGTTCGTCAAAGACATACATTTATTATTCATTCAAGGTTTTATACGTTTACAAAAAGGGGCTGGTTAGTCAATTAACATACAATTAAAAACTGCTAGATTATTGGCTGTTCTAGTGTAAATATGATAATTATGATAATCATGATTAAAAGAGCTGAAGTTGCAGAATTATTGTTTATATTCTTGTGACCTAGTTGTCTTGCATAACTATAATGTAAACAACAGATATCTAATAGGACTTTTTGTACTTCATGCATTTGTTCCTTTACGAAGGCCTCTTATGAAGGCCAGATTTCTTTAAAACGACTGATTATAGCTGGCCTAGAAATATGTGAGCACAGGGTTTTTTTAGCAAGTGAGATCTATCTAACTGTGAACTGTGAATACATATATGTGAATATACTTTCAATATATGGAATACATATATATTTCCATGACATCATAGCTCACCTCCCCCTCTACAATGACTGATAACACCTCTATATACAGTAGATAACACAGGATCTACCATTCACAATAGTTGATATCACAGCTCACCTCCTCCTCCTCCTGTACAATGACTGATAACTCCTCTATATACAGCAGATAACACAGGATCCACCATTCACAATAGATGATGTCACAGCTCACCTCCTCCCCCCCTGTACAATGACTGATAACACCTCTATATACAGCAGATAACACAGGATCCACCATTCACAATAGGGGATGTCACAGCTCACCTCCTCCTCCCCCTGTACAATGACTGATAAACACCTCTATATACAGCAGATAACACAGGATCCACCATTCACAATAGGGGATGTCACAGCTCACCTCCTCCTCCTGTACAATGACTGATAACACCTCTATATACAGTAGATAACACAGGATCCACCATTCACAATAGATGATGTCACAGCTCACCTCCTCCTCCTGTACAATGACTGATAACACCTCTATATACAGTAGATAACACAGGATCCACAATTCACAATAGGATGATGTCACAGTTCACCTCCTTCTCCTGTACAGTGACTGATAACACCTCTATATACAGCAGATAACACAGGATCCACCATTCACAATAGATGATATCACAGCTCACCTCCTCCTCCTGTACAGTGACTGATAACACCTCTATATACAGCAGATAACACAGGATCCACCATTCACAATAGATGATGTCACAGCTCACCTCCTCCTCCTGTACAATGACTGATAACACCTCTATATACAGCAGATAACACAGGATCCACCATTCACAATAGGTGATGTCACAGCTCACCTCCTCCTCCCCCTGTACAATGACTGATAACACCTCTATATACAGCAGATAACACAGGATCCACCATTCACAATAGATGATGTCACAGCTCACCTCCTCCTCCTGTACAATGACTGATAACACCTCTATATACAGCAGATAACACAGGATCCACCATTCACAATAGGTGATGTCACAGTTCACCTCCTTCTCCCCCTGTACAATGACTGATAACACCTCTATATACAGGAGATAACACAGGATCCACCATTCACAATAGATGATGTCACAGCTCACCTCCTCCTCCTGTACAGTGACTGATAACACCTCTATATACAGCAGATAACACAGGATCCACCATTCACAATAGGTGATGTCATAGCTCACCTCCCCCTCTACAATGACTGATAACACCTCTATATACAGTAGATAACACAGGATCCACCATTCACAATAGGTGATGTCAAGCTCACCCTCCCCCTCTACAATGACTGATAACACCTCTATATACAGCAGATAACACAAGATCCACCATTCACAATAGGTGATGTCACAGCTCACCTCCTCCTCCTGTACAATGACTGATAACACCTCTATATACAGCAGATAACACAGGATCCACCATTCACAATAGGGGATGTCACAGCTCACCTCCTCCCCCTCCCTTTTTCATACAGCAGATCCTTCAGGTGTTCGGGCGACATGTCCTGGCAGTCTAAGCTCCTGACCTATGTGGTGATACTGCTGCTCTTCGGCACCAGCGTGCTGGCAATCACCGCCTTGGTGTCCAGTTACTGGGGGCGAGTCCCATCTCAGTCCTTACACTTCGGATTGACGATAATTTGTAACGACAATATGGAGTGTTCCTCCGGTACGCTCATCGGAGCAGGTAAGGAGATCACGACCCTCATCATCTTCATCTTGGCTCTAAAGTGATTTATTTCCTCTCTTTACAGCCATTAGGTAGCGCTATCAATAATGACCATAGAGCCAGAGGGGCCACTCAGGGGCTTTGGTTGCTGGGGAACATTTGTCTTTTCGGGTGACTGTCTCTTTTCTGGTGCAGGGTCAGTGACCCCCTAATTTCTGTCCTTGCAGATGACGTCCTGAACCTCCTGATCACCGTTTTCATCTTTTCCGCTGTTCTCTCCATGACTTGTGGCATTATGGAACTTATCAGGACCTTTGCTTGCTTTGCTTTCCTAGGTGGATGCTCTTTGCTCATTAGTAAGTGCAGCAGCAGAAACAACTTGTAAATATCTCAGTTATTTGTTGTCGCCACTAGGGGAGCTCTATTAGTCTATTCCTAAAAGATCCATATACAAATGTCTAAACATCACCCTCTAGTGGAGGCAACAAGAAATACATTTTTTTTACATTGGAAAATCAGAGTGGTGTACATGGTTATCAGAGGGCGATGACCTCTGCAGTCACCCTGCACTGACCTCCGCACTCACCCTGCGCTGACCTCCGTGCTCTCATCTCTCTCCGCAGCGCTCTTGGGCTTCGCCGCGATGGCTCATTCAGTCGTTGTGTTCAACTCGTTATTCGGGTCACTCTACACCTTATCCTGGTCCTTCGCTGTGGGATGGCTGTCCGTACTGACTGCGGCCATGTCAGGTATGGCGGTATAGGCTTAGATACACCAGCCCAGCAGACAGTATCACACAAGATAGGATTAGATACATCGCTCAGCAGACAGTGTCACACAGGATAGGATTAGATACATGGCTCAGCAGACTGTATCACACAGGATAAGATTAGATACAAGGTTCATCAGACAGTATCACACAGGAGATGATTAGATACATGGCTCAGCAGACAATATCACATAGGATAGGATTAAATATACGGCTCAGCAGACTGTCACACAGGATAGGATTAGATACATGGCTCAGCAGACAGTATCACACTGGAGGGATTAGATACATGGCTCAGCAGACAGTATCACACAGGATAGGATTAGATACATGGCTCAGCAGACAGTATCACACTGGAGGGGATTAGATACACGGCTCAGCAGACAGTATCATACAGGATAGATTAGATACACGGCTCAGCAGACAGTATCACACTGGAGAGGATTAGATACACAGCTCAGCAGACAGTATCACTCAGGATAGGATTAGATACACGCTCAGCAGACAGTATCATACAGGATAGGATTAGATA
This sequence comes from Oophaga sylvatica, assembly GCA_033576555.1. NCBI lineage: Eukaryota > Metazoa > Chordata > Amphibia > Anura > Dendrobatidae > Oophaga > Oophaga sylvatica. The sequence goes on along the minus strand of JARQOD010000003.1, from coordinate 424,117,179 downwards.
CACGGCTCTGCAGTCAGTATCATACAGGATAGGATTAGATATACGGCTCAGCAGACAGTATGATAGGCTTAGATACATGTATCTATTATGATATTTCTTCTGCTGCTTCTCAGCTGCTCTCAGTTTCTTCTTATGTTGGACGGCACCAAAGACGACGTCGGACGAGTCATCATCCTCCATCCCAACGGCCATCGCGACTATCACTGGAATATGTACAATTCTCCAGCGACCAACGAAGGGATCGTCCCCCCACCCCAATATATTGTACGGTGATGCCCCCGAACTGCTTCCAAAAGGAGAAATCATTAAACCATTGTGTTTTATTGACCATTTTTTATTGAAAAAATATTTACACCCTGAGACCTTTTTCACATTTTTTCAAGTTACACCCAAAAACTTAAATGTATTTTTTGGATTTTCTGTGATACTAACACAAAGCAGCCAGTATTGTGTAAAGAATGATACAATATTTCCATTTGTATTCAGCACTCTGTAGTCTGATGTCCCTAAATAAAATCCTGAGTCACCAATCGCCTCCAGAAGTCACATAATTAGTACATTGCATCCCCAAGGGGTGAATTCTTCTTAGTATAACTACAGCTGCTCTGTGAAGGCTTCAGAGGTTTGTGTGAGAACATTAGGGATCAAACAGCAACATGAAAACCAAGGAACCCACCAGACAGGTCAAGGATAAAGTTGTGGAAAAGAGTAAAGCAGGGTTAGGTTATAAAAAATAGCCCAAGCTCCGAGCATGTCTTGGAGCACTGTTCAATCCATCATCCCAAAATGGCACAACGACAAACTCACCAAGACTTGGCCATCCACCTAAATGGACATCCCAAGGAAGGAGAGCATTAATTAAAGGAGCAACCAAGAGATTCATGGTCACTCGGAAGGAGCTGTAGAAATCCACAGTTCAGGAGGGAGAATCTGTTCACAGGACAACTATTATTATAGTCCACAAATCTGGCCTTTAACCCCTTCACCCCCAAGGGTGGTTTGCACGTTATTGACTGGGCCAATTTTTACAATTCTGACCACTGTCTCTTTATGAGGTTATAACTCTGGAACGCTTCAACGGATCTTGGCGATTCTGAGATTCTGTTTTCTCGTGACATATTGTACTTCAAGTTATTGGTAAAATTTCTTCGATATAACTTGCGTTTATTTTTGAAAAAAATGCAAATATGGCAAAAATGTTGAAAATTTTGCAATTTTCATAATTTGAATTTTTTTTCCCTTAAAACAGAGAAATATGTCACAGAAAATAGTTAAGAAATAACATTTCCCACATGTCTACTTTACATCAGCACAATATTGGAAGCAAAATTTTTTTTTGTTAGGAAATTATAAGGGTTAAAATTTGACCAGCGATTTCTCATTTTTACAACAAAATTTACAAATCCATTTTTTTTAGGGACCACCTCACATTTGAAGTCACTTTGAGGGGTCTATATGGCCGAAAATACCCAAAAGTGACACCATTCTAAAAACTGCACCCCTCAAGGTACTCAAAACCACATTCAAGAAGTTTATTAACCCTTCAGGTGCTTCACAGGAGCTGAGGCTACGTGGAAGGAAAAAATTAATATTTAACTTTTTAGTCACAAAAATTATCTTTTGCAAACTTTTTTTTATTTTCACAAGGGTAAAAGGAGAAAGTGGACAGATAAAGTTGTTGTGCAATTTCTCCTGAGTACGCCGATACCCCATATGTGGGGGAAAACCACTGTTTGGGCACACGGCAGAGCTCGTAAGGGAAGGAGCGCCGTTTGACTTTTTCAAACCAAAATTGGCTGGAATTGAGATTGGGCGCCATGTCGTGTTTGGAGAGCCTCTGATGCACCTAAACAGTGGAAACCCCCCACAAGTGACACCATTTTGGAAACTAGACCCCCTATGGAACTTAGCTAGATCTGTTGTGAGCACTTTGAACCCCCAAGTGTTTCACAAAAGTTTATAATGCCTGAGTGTGAAAAAAAAAAAACAACTTTCCACAAAAATGATTTTTTAGTCCCAAATTTTTGATTTTTCCCAAGGAAATTGGACCCCAAAAGTTGTTGTCCAATTTGTCCTGAGTACGCTGATACCCCATATGTAGGGGGGGAAACTGTTTGGGCGCACGGCAGGGCTTGGAAAGGAAGTAATAACGTTTTGGAATGCAGACGTTGATGGGGGTCATGTTCCGTTTACAGTGCCCCAGATGTGCCTAAACAGTGGAAACCCCCTACAAGTGACCCCATTTTGTAAACTAGACCCACTAAGGAACTTATCTAGCTCTGTGGTGAGCACTTTGAACTCCCAAGTGCTTCACACAAGTTTATAATGCACAGGCATGAAAATAAAAAATCCTATTTTTTTTCCCACAAAAATTATCTATTAGTCACCAATTTTTTATTTTCCCAAGGGTAACAGGAGAAATTGGACCACAAAAGTTGTTGTCCAATTTGTCCTGAGTACGCTGATACCCCATATATTGGGGGGAACCACTGTTTGGGCGCACAGCAGAGCTCTGAATGGAAGGAGCACCATTTGACTTTTTCCAACCAAAATTGGCTGGAATTGAGATTGGACGCCATGTTGCATTTGGAGAGCCCCTGATGTGCCTAAACAGTGGAAACCCCCCACAAGTGACCCCATTTTGGAAACTAGACCCCCTAAGGAACTTATCTAGATCTGTGGTGAGCAATTTGAACCCTCAAGTGCTTCACACAAGTTTATAACGTAGAGTCGTAAAATTAAAAAATCATATTTTTTCCAAAAAAATGATCTTTTCACCCCAATTTTTATTTTTTCAAGGGTAACAAGACTCCAAAAGTTATTGTGCAATTTGTCCTGAGTATGCTGATACCCCATATGTGGGGGTAAACCACTGTTTAGGTGCATGGCAGAGCTTGGAAGGAAAGGAGCGCCGTTTGACTTTTTCAATGCAGAATTGGCTGGAGCCATGTCGTGTTTGGAGAGCTCCTGATCTGCCTAAACAGTGAAAGCCCCTGACAAATGACACCATTTTGGAAACTAGACCCCTCAAGGAACTTATCTAGATGTGTGGTGAGAACTTTGAACCCCCAGGTGTTTCACTAAAGTTTATAATGCCCGAGCATGAAAATAAAAAAATAATATTTTTTCCACAAACATGATCTTTTAGTCCCCAACTTTTTATTTTCCCAAGGGTAACAGGAGAAACTGGACCCCAATAGTTGTTGTCCAATTTGTCCTGAGTACACTGATACCCAATATGTGGGAGAAAACTACTGTATGGGCACACGTCGGGGCTCGGAAGGAAGTAGTGATGTTTTGGATTGCAGACTTTGATGGAA
>JARQOD010000003.1:424074970-424113759 GCA_033576555.1 Oophaga sylvatica | reverse complement strand
GGTTTCCTAAAATAGGGGTTTTGTCCATAGTAGATAACCCTTTAAGTCTATTTGCCTTGCTATTGAATGGACATGGTCATTGGCACGTTATTATATTTTAAGAGGGTTTTTTTTTCATTAATAAGGTAACAACTCGTAAAATGTCGGAGAGCCTAGCCCACGCATGTACGACCTCTTGTTTGTATGAAGTTTTTTTTCAAGAGTTTTGTATTAAAATAAATCCGATTGGTTAAACTTCTTGTGCCCTGATGTATCACAAACATAACGTGCTTGTCCTCACTTACCTTGTGTCAATGGCGTCTATACCGGGATGGGGTGCCAGTAATTTACTCCTGTAAAATTCCTTTAATTGAAGCTGGACAGTGTTGTAGCCTCGGTGAAAATGATCTTCTCGATACTTTGCCAGGAGTCCTTCAACCTACGGAAAATTACTGATTGCCCAAACCACAGTAAGTGACTGCGACTCTGAACTTCCTCAAGCATTGGCCACAAGGGGCTCAGAAGCCACCACCAATGTGCTGAGGATGTCGCCAAGCCCCTGATGTGATATTTTTGGCCATCTTTTCGGAGCAAGGGAGGGAGACGTTTGTAGGGAAATTGATAGAGTGGATCGAGAATATGAAGATATTAGGTGAAGATCAAACTAAATGTGAGGTAGATAAAAATGGATGGAGATGACTTGTCCAAGTGTTCATTTGTTTTTAATGGAGATGGGAGAAAGAAGAACATCGGGCAGCCACTTATCTCACCTGACGACAACAAATTGTTAAATTCGAAAGTGCACAATGTTATCTCCATCACCTCCACCCTGAACAACATGGCCCCCATACACAACATCAGAAGGTCCTATACACCAGATCATTGGCGGATATCCAATCCCAAACTTTGAAGGACCTTATTCCTATTTTAATGGGGGTGTGCTTAATATAGGACAGTTACAAGTTATGAACTAGATCTGAGATAAATAAAAGACCGTCATATGACATCGGTGTATCTGGGATAGTTATGAGATATTCGATCTACACACAATTATTGGTACCTTCTGTTAAAGTAAGAAAAACCCCACTGTGGTCACTGATATAACTTGAAACGGACAAAAGTAATTTTCTATTTAAATTTACTGAACGTCAACTAACGAAATCAGACTTTTCCATTTTTTTCAACAAAAAAATAGAAAAAAACGAATGAAAATGGCCTGTACAAAAACAATGGTACCGCTAGAAAAAATTGAAAATTATTTGACCGCAAGGACATGTGAAACTAAGGAGTCTCCTGTAATTTGCATCACAGGTGTCTATAGACTTTTAATCAGACAGTCTGCCTATTTAAAAGGTGAAAAGTAGTCATTGTGCTGTTTGGTATCATGATGTGTACCACACTGAACATGAAGCAAAGAAAGCTAAGGAGAGTTATCATGAGAAAGAGCTTGATATACAAACACGTTAAAGGTAAAGGCTATAAGACATTTCCAGTATGATGTTTCTGTTACTACAGCTGCACATATTGTGAAATTTAAGATCATGGGGACTGTAGCCGACTTCCTTGGATGTGGAGGAAAAGTGATGACAAATTAAAGACGCGCATAAAAATCGAATGGTGAAGACCCATAACAATTTCCAAAGGGATTAGAGGTGAACTTCAAGGTCCATCACTGTCGGATCGCACTGTCTATAACTGTCTTGGCCAAAGTGGACTTCATGGAAGATGACTGGGGAGGAAACCACTTCTGAAAGCAAATTAAAAAAAACGAGACTGAAATTTGCCAAAATGCGTATTGACGAGCCACAAAACTGGGAGAATGTTATGTGGATGGATGAGACAAAACTGGCTCTTTTCGGCATCACATCAGCTCTATGTTCACAGACACAAAAATGAAGCCTACAAAAAAAGAACATTGTACTTCCTGTGACATCTCTAGGAACTCAGGGATGTTCTGGGGTTGCTCTGCTGAATCTAGCACAGGGGGTCTTGAATCGGTTCAGGGTACAATTAAATCCTAGTACTATCAAATCATTTTGGAGCCAAATGTGCTACCCAGCATCAGAAAGCTTGGTCTGAGCTGCAAGTCATGGGTCCTCCAACTGGATAATGACCCAAAACACAGCTACATTCAAGAATGGCTAAGCGCAAACATTGGACTTTTCTGAAGTGACTTCTATGAGCCCTGATCTAAATCCTACTGAACATCTGTGGACGGAGCTGTGAAGTCACCTTCACACCTGAGACAGCGGGAGAAGTTTGCTCACAAGGAGCAGCCAAAATACCTGTGCATGGAAGAAGAAGTCTCATTGAGAGAAATGTGGACGAGGGAAGAAGTCTCATCAAGAGAGAAATGTGGACGAGGGAAGAAGTCTTATTGAGAGTTACAGAAATGTGGACGGGAGAAGAAGTCTCATCGAAAGTTACAAAAATGCGGACGGAAAAGAAGTCTCACCAAGAGTTAAAAAATGTGGATGGAGAAGTCTCACTGAGAGTTACAGAAATGTGGACGGAAAAGTAGTCTCACCGAGAGTTACAAAAATGTGGACAGAGAAAGAAGTCTCACCGAGAATTACAGAAATCGTTTGGAATGATTGCCTGAAAGTCCTCCAGCAAAGTATTAATCTAAGGGAACCATCATTTTTGCCCTGGCCATTTTCATTAGTTATGTTTATTTTTCTGTTGAACCAAAATCAAAGCCTGGTTCTCATTGATATTCAGTAAGTTAAAAATGACTTTTGTCAATTACAAGTTATTTCAGTGACCATTGTGGAGTTTTCTTATTTACCAGATGATACCAACATTTATATCCGTGACTGTAAGTCATACTAGGGGTTTGCCTTTCCTTTACATTTGGAATATGGAAAAGCTCCACAAAGCGAGTCTTTTGACCTGAAGTAGTGCCCTTACTTTCAGCAGAGATGATCGGCAGAACATAGGTAAATCTATGTAAAGATTTGGGTCATCCTATGTGCCACCTTCATGATAAGCCATGACTAATTTATAGCATGATCAACACACAAAAAAAATCTGTCAGACAAAAAAGGGTTAACCCTGGCCGTCATTGTTCCCTGGGGCCTGCTTCTCTGGAAAAAAAACTGTCATCCTCATCACATCCATTCATGATGCCAGAGTGCCAGCTAAGCACATACCTTTATCAGGAACCCAACGCGCTCTCGGAGCGAAGGGAACAGGGGGGTAATCTATTGACCCCTTTCTATCGGCCCGGGGCGAGGGTGGTCTCCTGAACTAAAAAGATTTCACCTGCGTCGACAGAAACCATGCACAACGGTTGGGAACATGATGGGTTTTTTGGACTGCAGCCTAGTTTGATTCCTTTCGGCGTTGGAGTGAGAACTTGTGTCTGCTCACCTCTCCTAAGGACACGTCAAACAGGTAAGGGGCTTGTCCGGGACCCCATACACCCGGAGCATGCTGTGGTCACCTGACTTACGTATGCATCACGAGACCCTCAGAGGTTCCTCCACAGCAGCGAAACGAGGAAGATTTTCGTAGGAGCTGGCTACAATGTTATAAAAATTTAGGAATTCTACGATGTTTCCAATACAATGTATCTTTTTAATATTTTGCTTTTCAAAATTGTTAATATATGTAACAGATATGTAATCATTAAATATAAATACCAAGCACATTTATCTGATAAAATTGTGCACCCCCAAAAAAGTTACACAACCTTTTACTGAGACACTGGTTTCTGTACATTTCTTTTTAGCACTTTTCTTCTAGGAAAGTTTGGATTTTTATTTGAACACACTTAAATCGATGGTTAGATCTATCATTTCACTTCTTTTCTTTAATAGAAGTTTAATAAAAAATATACAATAGTGCTTGTAAAACTGCAAAACAACTTCTATAAGGCACTAAAAGTTTACGGTTAGCCTTCGTTGTATTTAAAAAAAATGTATCTTAATTTTAACTTTTTAATTAAATTCTCTTATTATTGTTTATTTTTTATTGTATGTTTTGTTATTTTTTTAAGAACAACAAATTAATATTTTTGTAGCTCACATCTATTCGATTTTATATTTATTTTACTTTTATCAGTTGGAATAGACTGGGAAGCTAGGGTATGTGCACACGTTGCGGATTTGTTGCAGATCCGCAGCGGATTTTCCGCGCGGAATTGCAGCAGATCTGCAAGTGTGACCAAATAATGTTAAGCAATGAGAAAAAAAATAACTGCTGTGCACATGCTGCGGAAAATTCCGCACAGAATCCGTAGCAGTTTATTTTCCGCAGCATATCAATTCTTTTTGCGGATCCGCTGCGTTCTTACACCCATTGAATTAATGAAATCCGCAGGGGTAAAAACGCAGAAAAATCCGCAAAAAAACGCACAAAATCCGCAAAAAAAGTGCAGATTTCCATATGCATTTTCTGGCAAGTGATGCAGAATCCGCTCAGGAAATTCCTGAGCCCAATCCCCAACGTGTGAAACATACCCTTACAGATATTCCTCACTTTTGCCACTCATCAGATCTTTTCACTGCCAAGTTAAAGCTGTTACCCTAAGGGCTCATTCACATCTCTGATTTTTTGCATGGCCATATATCTCCTTGTGAGAATTTGCACTGGATTATCAAATATTCTGGATTATCAGACGTTCTATAAAAGTTTCCATATATCTCACCTGTCCTCTTTTCAGACATCTTCTGCTGTCAGGATGTACAGTTTCATGGGTGGAGGCCTCTTCTGCGCCTGCGTGGGTAACATCCTCTTAGTCGTTTCTACCGCCACAGACTACTGGATGCAGTATCGATTGTCCGGAACCTTTGCGCATCAAGGACTGTGGAGATATTGTGTGACCGGAAAATGTTACTTGCAGACGGAGACCATCGGTAGGGAGCCATGACTGTACTTTCTAAAATGAGACCTCCAGAAAATGTGTTGGATGTGTTAAAATCCTAGTAAATGTCAGCCTCCTGCCTAATCAGAAAATCAGGTGGCTGTTTTTTCTATCCGCTGTGCTTTACACAGCATCCCTTCGTGCAGATTGTCTACTATGTATAAGCAGGAGCAGAGGTAACAGAGAAGTTAAACTGTTCTGGCCGATATACAATACAGCGCTTGTGTTTTTCTCTTGCAGCGTATTGGAACGCCACACGAGCCTTCATGATCCTGTCCACATTGTCCTGCTTTGCTGGGATCATCGCCGGGATCTTGTCCTTTGCACATTTCCCTACGTTCCAGAGGTTTAACAGGTCTTTTGCTGCAGGAATCATGTTCTTTATTTCCAGTGAGTAAAATGTGTACATAAAAAGTAACTTTACTCAATAAGGGCAGTATTATAGTCGTTATATTCTTGTGCATAGGGGCAGTATTATTGTAGTTATATTCTTGTACATAGGGAGCAGTATTATAGTAGTTATATTCTTGCACACAAAGGACAGTATTATAGTACTTATATACTTGCACATAGAGGGCAGTATTATAGTATTTATATTCTTGTACATAGCAGTATTATAGTAGTTATATTCTTGTACATAGGGGCAGTATTATAGTAGTTATATTCTTGTACATAGGGGCAGTATTATAGTAGTTATATTCTTGTACATAGCAGTATTATAGTAGTTATACTCTTGTACATAGGAGCAGTATTATAGTAGTTACATTCTTGTACATAGGGGCAGTATTATAGTAGTTATATTATTGTACATAGTAGCAGTATTAGGCAGGGATCACACATGCGAGAAACACGAACGAGTCTCGCATGTGAATTCCCGGCACTGCCGTCGGCACTCGGGAGCGGAGCGTTTGGCTACATGTATTTCTATGCTGCCGCTTGCTCCGCTCCCGAGTGCCGATGTCAGTGCCGGGAATTGACATGCGAGACTCGTCCGTGTTTCTCGCATGTGTGATCCCGGCCTTATAGTAGTTATACTCTTGTACATAGGGGCAGTATTATAGTAGTTATATTCTTGTACATAGGGAGCAGTATTATAGTAGTTATATTATTGCACATAAAGGACAGTATTATAGTACTTATATACTTGCACATAGAGGGCAGTATTATAGTAGTTATATTCTTGTACATAGCAGTATTATAGTAGTTATACTCTTGTACATAGGGGCAGTATTATAGTAGTTATATTATTGTACATAGGAGCAGTATTATAGTAGTTATATTCTTGTACATAGGGAGCAGTATTATGGTAGTTATATTCTTGCACATAAAGGACAGTATTATAGTACTTATATTCTTGCACATAGAGGGCAGTATTATAGTAGTTATAGTCTTGTACATAGCAGTATTATAGTAGTTATATTCTTGTACATAGGGGCAGTATTATAGTAGTTATATTCTTGTACATAGGAGCAGTATTATAGTAGTTATACTCTTGTACATAGGGGCAGTATTATAGTAGTTATATTATTGTACATAGGAGCAGTATTATAGTAGTTATATTCTTGTACATAGGGGCAGTATTATAGTAGTTATATTCTTGTACATAGGAGCAGTATTATAGTAGTTATACTCTTGTACATAGGGGCAGTATTATAGTAGTTATATTCTTGTACATAGGAGCAGTATTATAGTAGTTATATTTTTGTACATAGGAGCAGTATTATGGTAGGTACGGTATATTCTTGTACATAATGGACAGTATTATAGTAGTTATATTCTTGTACATAGGGGCAGTATTATAGTAGTTATATTCTTGTACATAGGAGCAGTATTATAGTAGTTATACTCTTGTACATAGGGGCAGTATTATAGTAGTTATATTATTGTACATAGGAGCAGTATTATAGTAGTTATATTCTTGTACATAGGGGCAGTATTATAGTAGTTATATTGTACATAGGAGCAGTATTATAGTAGTTATACTCTTGTACATAGCGGCAGTATTATAGTAGTTATATTCTTGTACATAGGGGGCAGTATTATAGTAGTTGTATTCTTGTACATAGGAGCAGTATTATAGTAGTTATATTTTTGTACATAGGAGCAGTATTATGGTAGGTACGGTATATTCTTGTACATAGGGGACAGTATTATAGTAGTTATATTCTCGTACATAGGTGGCAGCATTATAGTAGTCATATTCTTGTACACAGGAGCAATATTATAATAGATATATTTTTGTACATATGGTGCAGTATTATAGTAGTTATTTTGTTGTACATAGGGGGCATTATTATATTAGTTATATTCTTTTACATAGGGGGCAGTATTATAGTAGTTATATTCTTGTACATAGGGGCAGTATTATAGTAGTTATATCCTTGTACATAGGGGGCAATTTTTATTGTAAAAACCAAACAAATACAAATATACTGACATTCCTCCAGTAATACAAAAATAAATTCACTTGGATTGTACATACATTCATTACATATCCGGATTATACATATAAAATATCTTAAAGAGTCCATACACCTGGTTGGAAAAAAAAAAAAAAAAAAAAAAACATTTTTCAACCCAGTGACACATCCTTCCATAACTTAACATTTCCTAATGATTTTATCTATCTGGGCTCGGACATTATGTGGTTGACAGCGTCACAGATCTGAGTCAGAGTTATTCTGGTCACCGCCGGTCTCCATTTCAGACTCTACCCGAGAGCCCTCAGGTAATGGCTTCCGCTTGGGCGGAGGACAGTCCTCTACGTCCCTATCAAACTCTGCGTCAATTCTTCTAAGGTCATCCTCAAAATCACCGTCAGACTCAGACAGAACACCAAACCTATTAGATAAGTCCATTACACCTGCAGAACTCTGGACCTTCTTCCTGGCTCCTTGGCCAGTGTCATACTCCTTCTCAGGTTTACGGGAGGTCTTGTCCTTTTTCTTCCTTTTAGTCTGAGACACAGATGGTAGTACTGAAGTAATGCTTCCCTGTGACTGCTGCCCCTGAGGGACAACCTCCATACTCCCCTGTGCACCCTCTGAACCCTGCTGCTCTGGTGTCACCTGAGTAGACCCCTGGTGGACCTCTGGTCTGGACAGTATTTCCCCTGACAGTAAAGCTGCCTCCTCCAGAATCTCTGCCCCTGCCACCAAATCCTCATCAGGATAGTCCTTACAGATATTGTGCCAGGCGTCAGGACAGTCCCTGTGAGGGTGACCGATCTTCCCACAGAGGTTGCACCTGATGTTCTGGCAGTCTGCAGCCACATGGCCGACCTCCCCACACAGGTTGCACTTCACCACAGTACACGTATTTGCCAGGTGACCCGCCTTGCCACATTTGAAGCACTTACGAGGCTGCCCAGGATAGAAACACACACCCCTCTCCCTCCCAATAAAGAAGGAGTTGGGTAAGTGGGCAGTGATATTATCGCACTGGCGCAGTTTCACCAAAACCCACCACCCTCCCGTCCAGATACCATCATTGTCTCTGCTTTTGGTGAGGTCAGAGACCAGGTCACAATGCCTCCGGAGCCACACCACAATGTCCTGCGGGGGAACAGACTCATTCCAGAAAATGAGATTTACCGTAACGGTATCTGGCTTAGAGATAGGAATAAAGCTGAACTTACTCCAGCCCTCAGTGTCTCTAAACTTGGGGAAATTAGACCAAAACCTGTCCAGGTCACTCATGAGCTTAAAGCTGACGTCATAGCCCTGCCTGTCTGGAAGATTAATCACCGCCAAGATGCTGACTGGCGCAAACCCCATCTGGCGACACAAGAGCTCCCTGACCACAAACCTTCTATCTGGCAGATCCTCCTTGGCACCTCTGTGCCGGAAACGCACAACGTTTCTCCGTTTAAACGCCTGGCCGGTATAATTGGCACCAGAGGTGAAGGACGGAGCGCCACGACTCCAGGCATTACTGGGGGGAACCTGCGGGGTCACACTAGGCTGACTGACGGGCTGAGGGTCTGCAGCAGGGGGGGCTTCTACACCTTGTGTGCTCGGAATTAAAGGGGGGAAATCACAGACATCATCATGAACATTGTTATCATCAACATCAATGTCACTATCAGACTGCGCAGCGTCCAGCAAAGATACTGTGCTCCCCCAAACCCCCGACCCCTCAGATACAGCGCGGTTATCCCCAGCATCAGAGCCCTGCTGGGCACCATCAGGAACTACCGGCACATGTCCACTGCCCAACTGTGGTGCATGGCATTCTGAGACTTGTAGTCCCTGTGCTGAAAAATGTCCATGCTGCTGCTTGGAATCTGCTGCAGGCGGCTGTACTGGGCATTCTGCAACTTGTTGTACCTCTACTGGAATGTGCCCTTCATGCTGCTGCTTGGAATCTGCTGCAGGCTGTTGTGCTGGGCATTCTGTGACTTGTTGTACCTCTGCTGGAATCTGCACTACATGCTTCTGCTTTGGATCTGCTGCAGGCAGTTTTGCTGGGCATTTTGAGACTTGTGGTACGTCTGCTGGGGTCTGTACTACAGGCTGCTGCTGGTGCGGCATTTGCCCCTTTTGGAAGCAGAAACTTGCAGGATGCAGCACTGGCCGCACCTGCTTCTGGGGTCCACCTGGGACAATGTCTGACCTGGAACCTGCAGAGTTCTGCTTCTGTGACTTAAACAGTTCCTGGTTCCTATAAGTCTCCGCCAGGGGCCCCATCCTCTCTAGGACGCAGTCCATGTCCCTCACCACTTTTGCCAGCAATACACCCAGTGTGTTCAGAGTCTCATCATAAAAATCATGACTCCCGGGATTAATAGCCTTTAGCTTATAGCAAGTGTCTATCTGCATCTGTAGTGAGTCTTTCTGCTGCTGTAACTCACCGAACTTCTTGACCAGTCCTGGGATCTCCTCTGCGAGCTGAAGCTCAGGTGCACGTGGCGTCTCCTCCTGGTATCCTGCATTCAGCGATGTCCCCGGCTGCTTGAACCCAGATGTCTCCTTAATTTTCACCACCGCTGGTTTCATGGCTCCAGGCTCCACAGCACTTTTACTGCTGCCACCTGACTGCGACCTTGTGCGTCCTGACCGTGCCATACTGCCATGCTGCTGTAAGTTCTCCTGGATGGTTTGTCTTTCCAAAGACGTCCGTCTCTGCCTGGGAGCAGGAGAGGTGATCTGTACAGCTGGGACTGATCTCACCTGTGCACCTGGCAGGAGCTGCTTGCTGACTGGGGAGTTACCTGACTTCACATTGTGCTGTAACCCTTCACTGACCGACACTTTTCCTTCTTGCTTCTTTGCTGGACTTGGAGAAGGTTTTCCTCCCAAAACTTTACTGACGGCTTTTTCCTCCTTCACAGAACTGCTGCAGCTTTGGCTCGTTGCATTCACTGCTCTGACAGTGGCTCTGGGATTAACATTCCCATTAGGAGAGGCCTGGGAGGCTTGTCCCAGTGTAGGCCGAGAAGCCTGGGCCTTGCCTGGGGAGCTTCCACGCCCAGGGTGGCCCCTCCCTGGGCTTGCTCCAGACATCAGGAGAGCTACAAACACACAACCTCTCAGCTAGGAGGCAGTATTATAGTAGTTATATTTGTGTACATGGGGCAGTATTATAGTTGTTATATTCTTGTACATAGCAGTATTATAGTAGTTATACTCTTGTACATAGGGGCAGTATTATAGTAGTTATATTATTGTACATAGGAGCAGTATTATAGTAGTTATATTCTTGTACATAGGGAGCAGTATTATGGTAGTTATATTCTTGCACATAAAGGACAGTATTATAGTACTTATATTCTTGCACATAGAGGGCAGTATTATAGTAGTTATAGTCTTGTACATAGCAGTATTATAGTAGTTATATTCTTGTACATAGGGGCAGTATTATAGTAGTTATATTCTTGTACATAGGAACAGTATTATAGTAGTTATACTCTTGTACATAGGGGCAGTATTATAGTAGTTATATTATTGTACATAGGAGCAGTATTATAGTAGTTATATTCTTGTACATAGGGGCAGTATTATAGTAGTTATATTCTTGTACATAGGAGCAGTATTATAGTAGTTATACTCTTGTACATAGGGGCAGTATTATAGTAGTTATATTCTTGTACATAGGGGGCAGTATTATAGTAGTTGTATTCTTGTACATAGGAGCAGTATTATAGTAGTTATATTTTTGTACATAGGAGCAGTATTATGGTAGGTACGGTATATTCTTGTACATAATGGACAGTATTATAGTAGTTATATTCTTGTACATAGGGGCAGTATTATAGTAGTTATATTCTTGTACATAGGAGCAGTATTATAGTAGTTATACTCTTGTACATAGGGGCAGTATTATAGTAGTTATATTATTGTACATAGGAGCAGTATTATAGTAGTTATATTCTTGTACATAGGGGCAGTATTATAGTAGTTATATTCTTGTACATAGGAGCAGTATTATAGTAGTTATACTCTTGTACATAGGGGCAGTATTATAGTAGTTATATTCTTGTACATAGGGGGCAGTATTATAGTAGTTGTATTCTTGTACATAGGAGCAGTATTATAGTAGTTATATTTTTGTACATAGGAGCAGTATTATGGTAGGTACGGTATATTCTTGTACATAGGGGACAGTATTATAGTAGTTATATTCTCGTACATAGGTGGCAGCATTATAGTAGTCATATTCTTGTACACAGGAGCAATATTATAATAGATATATTTTTGTACATATGGTGCAGTATTATAGTAGTTATTTTGTTGTACATAGGGGGCATTATTATATTAGTTATATTCTTTTACATAGGGGGCAGTATTATAGTAGTTATATTCTTGTACATAGGGGCAGTATTATAGTAGTTATATCCTTGTACATAGGGGGCAGTATTATATTAGTTATATTCTTTTACATAGTGGCAGTATTATAGTAGTTATATTCTTGTACATAGGGGCAGTATTATAGTAGTTATATCCTTGTACATAGGGGGCATTATTATATTAGTTATATTCTTTTACATAGTGGCAGTATTATAGTAGTTATATTCTTGTACATAGGGGCAGTATTATAGTAGTTATATCCTTGTACATAGGGGGCAGTATTATAGTAGTTATACTCTTGCACATATGGGTAGCATTATAGTAATGTTTCTTTTGGTTGAATTGATGCCTTCTTCTTCATGTTCTCAGCCCTTTTTGTGTTACTGGCTATGGCAATTTACACCGGAGTAACCGTTAATTTCCTGGGCAAGCGGTTTGGCGACTGGCGTTTCTCCTGGTCCTATATCTTGGGCTGGGTCGCTTTGCTGATGACTTTCTTCGCAGGTAAGACTTGATTACAGGGCGGTAGAATAACTATGTTAGTGAAGTTCTCCATGGTGTCTCTTTCTCTACTGCTGTCTTCTGTTTGCAGGGATATTTTACATGTGCGCTTATCGAATGCACGAATGTCGAAGAGTCACCGGACCTCGCTAAAATGTCCAGATTGGTCATAAAGACAGTTGTATGGGATGATGTTCAGTAAATGTTTCTCCACGTCTTCTGGAATGATGACAGGATGGCGACAAGCCTTGGCACGCTTTTGCCAACATACAAGCACATACTTATATTTACAGCCCCGATCCACAGCATTAATTGATTATAACAAACGTAACATGTCCGTTTTTTTTACATTGGTTTCCAGGAAAGCTGGGTGACAAGAATTAAAGCCTTTACAGCTTTCATGTGGTTGACACCCAGCTTTACTTGGCTCCTGAATGTTAAACCTGTGACGTTCCATTTCTATATTTCTGCGGGAATCTGGGAAAGCTGGTTGTAATACCTGTCACTTTGTTGTATACTCTTTTTTTCCTGTTTTCTTTCAGTTATCTATGTTCCTATGAAAGCTGGGTGACAAGCAGCATAGCCTTTATTTCCAGACTTCTAAAATGGATAACATGCCTTTCAGGATTCTAAAAAGTTGGGTGATCCTCCCACGTTGAAACAGGGTGTGATAAATTGTTGTCAGAAGTGACAGTAAATAATTACTGACTTTTCACCCAGCTTTCCCAGGTTCCTTGTAGACTAATATGCAGAAGAGGTGTATTTGTTCAAGGTTTAATTAATAATTATCATGCAAGAATCTGGGAGAGGTAGGTTACATCCCCCAATGGGAACCAAAAAAGGCGGCCATGTTGTTTTCCACCCAGCTTTCCCAGAAAAAGATCTTAATTAGGAAACTGCTGAATATAAATTTTAGAAACCTTCTGATTGGGATTTTTTTCATATTTTGGGGGGGGGGGAATAATCCTCGTTATGGAATTTACAGATCATATCTAGTGTGAATTTTTTCTGTGTGACATGACAGATCTTCAGTATAAAAATAAAACATCTCCAACCAGCTGCTTATTTTGGGGCAAGTTGCAAGAAATTAATTTGTAATATGGCACCTTCTAGAAAAATCACCCCAACCTGTGGCTGGCTGACAGTTCTAACACTACAATTCCCATCATGCACGGACAGATAGCCTATTTCAGTGCATCCTGGGAGTTGTAGTTTAGCAAGATGTGGTTAAGCAAGGATCTTATAATAATGGGACCATGCCAGTAAAGTTTATTGTATATCATGCGCAAAATTATAGTCATCATATATGAAAAGAAAAAAAAAAAGATGTGAAGTTTATGAAAGTTAATTGTGACTGTTGTAGCCCCTCCCCTGAGGATCATAGTAGGTGGAGCATAGCGCAGAGATTTGAAAACATGAAAATCTTTGTGTCATGCTCTGCCTCCTCAGCGGCACAGCATATCAATTATGATGAAAATAGCTTCTTTAATTTTTGCTCTATAAATTTTAATTGTGGATGTAGTAGCCCCGCCCTGGAGGATCATAAGAGAGTAATGTGGCGTAGAAATTTAGAGGTGGAGATGTGTCATTCTTCTCCCCTCAGTATAAAACCATGTGTCATGTTCACTGAAAGTAATTTCTCTATTTTGCCCTTTTTAAAACTTAATTTTTGGTGTAGTAGACCCACCCTGAGGATATTATGTGTGGTTGAAACAAGAAATAGGGATTTAAAAAAAATCAGACATTTTGTTTCAATGACAATGTATCAGATTCACTGACAGTAATTTCTCAGATTTTTACACTCTATAAAACACAATTGTTGTGTATTAGCCCCGTCCCTGAGGATCATATGGGGGTGGAAAATGACACAGGAATTTAATGAATTGGACATCTTTATGTAACACTATTCAACTAACATGACACAGTGTGTCAGTTTCATTTAGCGTAATCTCTCTCGTTTTTGCCGTCTATAAAACTCAGTTGTGGTTGTAGTAGCCCCACCTTTGAGGATCATATGGGGTTCAAGAATGACATAGAAATTTAAAGAGTTGAAAATCTTCATGTCACACTAGGCAACCAACGTGATAGTGTATCAGTTTAACTGACATTAGTTTCCTGATTCCTGCCCTCTGTAAAACTCAACTTTGGTTGTACTGGCCCCACCCCGAAGATCATATGAGGGTGAAGAATGACACATGCATTTAAAAGATCAACAATCTTCATGTCACGCTGGTCCACTGACATCATACAGTGTATCAGTTTCACTAACAGTAATTTATCTTATTTTTTCCCTCTATGAAACAATTGTGATTGTGATAGCCCCACCCCTGAGGATCATATGAAGGTGTAGAATAGCACAGGAATTTAAAGAAGCAGAGATACTTGTAGCATGCTCTGTCTCCAGCATGGTTCAGTTTGTAAGAATGACAGTAATTTCTCTGATTTTTGTGATTTCTTCTTGTATAGGAATATAATTAGCATTTAAGAAAAGTCTCTCCACACAGATTGGGTAAGTCTGTGCCTCTTTTGGTTCCTAAATAATAAGCTGGAAAATAAACATTCAAATGAAAAAAAAACTGCAAAAAAGAGGGAGATTTACAGACTCCTTATATACAGTTTGCTCTAAAAAAAATTCTATTGTTATTAAAAGACATAATTAGCAAATTAATTAAATAGAAAAATAATCAATTGCTTCCTCAACACATTGTGTTTTACTGATACAGAGCTCCAACTCCAATGCCTAGATGTCGAACTGAGAAAGAGAAAATTCTGATTACCTGCAGACACCACTAGAGGGAGGTTAGGAGTACAATGTATACGGTAAGCTCCTAAGCTCCCTCTTGTGGTGACTGAAGGCGAAACAGTTTTATCCTTTGAAGTTCAATATCTACGCAGGGGATTTGGAGCTCTGTGCCAGAAAATAAGCAGAGCATAATATACACAGTATAATGCTGAACTAATGAAGGTACTAAGCAGACTCTGAAAAATTAACCCTTCACACTCTCGGGGGGGTCAAAGGAACTTGTAATTTTTGCAAATTAAAAAAAAAGCCACTAAAATAATTTAAAAACTTATACAAGTAAGGGTGGAGATCATTCCGGAGAATCATGATTACAGATCCTTTTTTTCCTTCCCAACCACAAAATAGCAAAACCCAATAAATTAAAAAGTTCTGGCTCGTGGAAGAAGAGGAGGAAAAAAAAAATGTAAATCTGAAAAACAGAAGTTAGTTGCATCTTTAAGGGGTTAAGTAGGCCACCTGAACCAATCAGCTGGGCTCTAAGAGGTCGACTTGTTTTGTTTTTTTGGGGAAGTGAAGGACAATGATGAGGAGTTTGGTGTTTTTTGCTGGATGAGTTGCCAAGGCTAAAAGGATATTCTGGCTTCCCATTTTTGGGAGAAGTTTCCCTTTAAGTGAGTGACGTCTGCCTCAGCTGTTAGGATTCTACAAGTGGCATTCCCCTTTAAGACACAATGATGCTGGTTGGCGCAGCACTGGTTGGCGCAGCCTCAGTGCCTGGATATGGCGGTGGGTCATTATTGCCCTTTATCAAGTCTTGTAAGGTGGTGAAGGGCTTGTCCGGCTCCAGAGCAGCATGGACTAAACTCAAGATACCTGCAGAGGAGAAAAGATGGGATCGGTCATGTGCAACGTGGCAGGAGAGTCCCACCCTTGCCGTCCTCACCCTGAAACTTCATACCAACCCGTCACCCAGTGACACCGGCCCCCATCTGCCATCCATTGGCCCTGGACACTTTGCAAAACGTGATGGGAAGTTTCCAGAGAGCAGCCACCACCATCATTTCACCAGTCCCATGCTGGGCTCTAGCAGCCGCCACATGCAGCCGGAGGGTGGTCCCATAGAAAACGGCATTTATAAAACTCACCAGCAGCGACCACCAGCCCTGTGCTCAGCCAGCCTAGCGGGAGGCCATATAGGATGCGTCTGCGGTCCACAGCTAACGCAAAGAAGACTGTGGCGGAAATCATCCCGGCAATCCCCAAGAATGCTGGAAGGAGAGAAACGTCCGGTCACTACACAAGGCGCTCACGTAATAGCTGCATATACACACACGGCGCTCACGCTATAGCTGCAGTATACACACACGGCGCTCACGCAATAGCTGCAGTATACACACACGGCACTCACGCTATAGCTTCATATACACACACGGCGCTCACGCTATAGCTTCATATACACACATGGTGCTCATGCTATAGCTTCATATACACACACTGCACTCACGTAATAGCTGCATATACACACACGGCACTCACGTAATAGCTGCAGTATACACACACGGCGCTCACGCTATAGCTTCATATACACACATGGTGCTCATGCTATAGCTTCATATACACACACCGCGCTCACGCTATAGCTTCATATACACACATGGTGCTCATGCTATAGCTTCATATACACACACCGCGCTCACGCTATAGCTTCATATACACACACTGCACTCACGTAATAGCTGCATATACACACACGGCACTCACGTAATAGCTGCAGTATACACACACGGCGCTCACGCTATAGCTTCATATACACACATGGTGCTCATGCTATAGCTTCATATACACACACGCGCTCACGCTATAGCTTCATATACACACATGGTGCTCATGCTATAGCTTCATATACACACACCGCGCTCACGCTATAGCTTCATATACACACACGGTGCTCACGCTATAGCTTCATATACACACACTGCGCTCACGCAATAGCTGCATATACACACACGGCACTCACGCAATAGCTGCATATACACACACGGCGCTCACGCAATAGCTGCAGTATACACACGGCGCTCACGCTATAGCTTCATATACACACATGGTGCTCATGCTATAGCTTCATATACACACACTGCGCTCACGCTATAGCTTCATATACACACACTGCGCTCACGTAATAGCTTCATATACACACACGGCACTCACGTAATAGCTGCATATACACACACGGCGCTCACGCTATAGCTTCATATACACACACTGCGCTCACGTAATAGCTGCATATACACACACGGCACTCACGTAATAGCTGCATATACACACACGGCGCTCACGCAATAGCTGCATATACACACACTGCACTCACGCTATAGCTTCATATACACACATGGTGCTCATGCTATAGCTTCATATACACACACTGCACTCACGTAATAGCTGCATATACACACACGGCACTCACGTAATAGCTGCAGTATACACACACGGCGCTCACGCTATAGCTTCATATACACACATGGTGCTCATGCTATAGCTTCATATACACACACCGCGCTCACGCTATAGCTTCATATACACACATGGTGCTCATGCTATAGCTTCATATACACACACCGCGCTCACGCTATAGCTTCATATACACACACGGTGCTCACGCTATAGCTTCATATACACACACTGCGCTCACGCAATAGCTGCATATACACACACGGCACTCACGCAATAGCTGCATATACACACACGGCGCTCACGCAATAGCTGCAGTATACACACGGCGCTCACGCTATAGCTTCATATACACACATGGTGCTCATGCTATAGCTTCATATACACACACTGCGCTCACGCTATAGCTTCATATACACACACTGCGCTCACGTAATAGCTTCATATACACACACGGCACTCACGTAATAGCTGCATATACACACACGGCGCTCACGCTATAGCTTCATATACACACACTGCGCTCACGTAATAGCTGCATATACACACACGGCACTCACGTAATAGCTGCATATACACACACGGCGCTCACGCAATAGCTGCATATACACACACTGCACTCACGCTATAGCTTCATATACAACACGGCGCTCACGCTATAGCTTCATATACACACATGGTGCTCATGCTATAGCTTCATATACACACAAGGCGCTCACGTAATAGCTGCATATACACACACGGCACTCACGTAATAGCTGCATATACACACACGGCGCTCACGCAATAGCTGCATATACACACACTGCACTCACGCTATAGCTTCATATACACACACGGCGCTCACGCTATAGCTTCATATACACACATGGTGCTCATGCTATAGCTTCATATACACACACTGCGCTCACGCAATAGCTGCATATACACACACGCCGCTCACGCAATAGCTGCATACACACACGGCGCTCACGCAATAGCTGCAGTATACACACGGCGCTCACGCTATAGCTTCATATACACACACCGCGCTCACGCTATAGCTTCATATACACACACAATGCGCTCACACTATAGCTTCATATACACACACTGCGCTCACGCAATAGCTGCATATACACACACGGCACTCACGCAATAGCTGCATATACACACACGGCGCTCACGCAATAGCTGCAGTATACACACAGCGCTCACGCTATAGCTTCATATACACACATGGTGCTCATGCTATAGCTTCATATACACACACTGCACTCACGCTATAGCTTCATATACACACACTGCGCTCACGCTATAGCTTCATATACACACACTGCGCTCACGCTATAGCTTCATATACACACATGGTGCTCATGCTATAGCTGCAGTATACACACACGGCGCTCACGCAATAGCTGCATATACACACACATGGCGCTCACGCTATAGCTTCATATACACACACTGCGCTCACGCTATAGCTTCATATACACACATGGTGCTCATGCTATAGCTGCAGTATACACACACACGGTGCTCACGCTATAGCTGCATATACACACACACGGTGCTCACGCTATAGCTGCAGTATACACACACGGCGCTCACGCTATAGCTGCATATACACACACACACGGTGCTCACGCTATAGCTGCAGTATACACACACGGCACTCACGCAATAGCTGCATATACACACACACGGCGCTCACGTTATAGCTTCATATACACACACACAGCGCTCACGCTATAGCTTCATATACACACATGGTGATCATGCTATAGCTGCAGTATACACACACACGGTGCTCACGCTATAGCTGCAGTATACACACATACGGCGCTCACGCAATAGCTGCATATACACACACGGCGCTCACGCTATAGCTTCATATACACACACTGCGCTCACGCTATAGCTGCAGTATACACACACACGGCGCTCACGCTATAGCTGCAGTATACACACACATGGCGCTCATGCTATAGCTGCAGTATACACACATACGGCGCTCACGCAATGGCTGCATATACACACACTGCGCTCACGCTATAGCTGCAATATACACACATACGGCGCTCACGCAATAGCTGCATATACACACACACGGTGCTCACGCTATAGCTGCAGTATACACACACGGTGCTCACGCTATAGCTTCATATACACACACTGCGCTCACGCTATAGCTTCATATACACACACTGCGCTCACGCTATAGCTGCAGTATACACACACTGCTCACGCTATAGCTGCAGTATACACACACTGCGCTCACGCTATAGCTGCAGTATACACACACGGCTCTAACGCTATAGCTGCATATACACACACGGCGCTAACGCTATAGCTTCATATACACACTGCGCTCACGCTATAGCTGCAGTATACACACACGGTGCTCACGCTATAGCTTCATATACACACTGCGCTCACGCTATAGCTGCAGTATACACACACGGCGCTCACGCTATAGCTGCATATAACACACACGGCGCTAACGCTATAGCTTCATATACACACTGCGCTCACGCTATAGCTGCAGTATACACACACGGTGCTCACGCTATAGCTTCATATACACACTGCGCTCACGCTATAGCTGCAGTATACACACACTGCGCTCACGCTATAGCTGCAGTATACACATACGGCGCTCAAGCAATAGCTGCATATACACACACACGGCGCTCACGCAATAGCTGCATATACACACACAGCGCTAACGCTATAGCTTCATATACACACACGGTGCTCACGCTATAGCTTCATATACACACACTGCGCTCACGCTATAGCTGCAAATACACATACTGTGCTCACACTATAGCTGCAGTATACACACATGGTGCTCACGCTATAGCTGCAGTATACACACACTGCGCTCACGCTATAGCTGCAATATGCACACATGGCGCTCACGCTATAGCTTCATATACACACATGGTGCTCACGTTATAGATCATATACACACACAGTGCTCATGCTATAGCTGCAGTATACACACACGGTGCTCACGCTATAGCTTCATATACACGGTGCTCATGCTATAGCTGCAGTATACACACACTGCGCTCACGCTATAGCTTCATATACACACACGGTGCTCACGCTATAGCTTCATATACACACACGGTGCTCACGCTATAGCTGCAGTATACACACATGGTGCTCACGCTATAGCTTCATATACACACGGTGCTCATGCTATAGCTGCAGTATACACACACGGTGCTCACGCTATAGCTTCATATACACACACGGTGCTCACGCTATAGCTGCAGTATTCACACACACGGTGCTCACGCTATAGCTGCAGTATACACACACTGCACTCACGGTATAGCTGCATATATACACACTTCGCTCACGCTATAGCTGCAGTATACACACACGGCGGTCACGCTATAGCTTCATATACACACATGGTGCTCACGTTATAGATCATATACACACACTGTGCTCATGCTATAGCTGCAGTATACACACACGGTGCTCACGCTATAGCTCCATATATACACACGGTGCTCACGCTATAGCTGCAGTATACACACACGGTGCTCATGCTATAGCTGCAGTATACACACACGGTGCTCACGCTATAGCTTCATATACACACACTGCGCTCACGCTATAGCTGCAGTATACACACACTGCGCTCACACTATAGCTGTAATATACACACACTGCGCTCACGCTATAGCTGCAGTATACACACACTGTGCTCACGCTATAGCTGCATATACACACACGGTGCTCACGCTATAGCTGCATATACACACACGGTGCTCACACTATAGCTGCAGTATACACACACGGCGCTCACGCTATGGCTTCATATACACACACGGTGCTCACGCTATAGCTTCATATACACACACGGTGCTCACGCTATAGCTTCATATACACACACGGCCCTCATGCTATAGCTGCATATACACACACGGCGCTCATGTTATACCTACAGGTGCATCTCACAAAATCAGAATATCATCAAAAAGTTAATTTATTTCAGTTCTTCAATACAAAAAGTGAAACTCATTATGCAGAGTCATTACACAGAGTGATCTATTTCACGTGTATTTCACGCAGCCGTCTACCAGGAAATTTTAGAGCATTTCATGCTTCCCTCTGCCGACAAGCTTTTTGGAGATGGAAATTTCATTCTCCAGCAGGACTTGGCACCTGTCCACACTGCCAAAATTACCAATACCTGGTTTACAAACAACAGTATCACTGTGCTTGATTGGCAGCAAACTCACCTGACCTTAACCCCATACAGGATCTATAGGGTATTGTCAAGAGGAAGATGAGAGACACCAGACCCAACAATGCAGACAAGCTGAAGGCTCCTATCAAAGCAACCTGGGCTTCCATAACACCTCAGCAGTGCCACAGGCTGATCACCTCCATGCCACGCCACATTGATGCAGTAATTGATGCCAAAGGAGCCACGACCAAGTATTGAGTGCATTTACTGTACATACATTTCAGTAGGACAACATTTCAGATTTTAAAATCATTTTTCAAGCTGGTGTTATAAAGTATTCTAATTTACTGAGATAATAACTTTTGGGTTTTCATTGGCTGTAAGCCATAATCATCAACATTAATAGAAATAAACACGTGAAATAGATAATTCTGTGTGTAATGACTCTATATAATATAGGAGTTTCACTTTTTGTATTGAAGAACTGAAATAAATTAACTTTTTGATGATATTCTGATTTTTTGAGAAGCACCTGTATGTATATACACAGTGCTCATGATATAGCTCGACACTTACAAGGTGTTCATGTTATAGCTCTGTATATACACAATGCACATTTTATCGCTATATATACACATAGGGCTCATGTTATAGAGGTATATAGACAATGCTCTAGCTATAGCTGTATATTCAAATATGGCACATGTTATAGCTCTGTATATACAGTGCTCATGTTATAGCTGTTGTAGTGCCATGGTAGCACACTTATGCAGTGAAGAGGCAGTGGCCCACAAAGTTCAAACAAAGTCTCTTTAATGTGTTGCTCCACACATTAAATGTCCAATTCACACAAGTGTATGCAATATTAGTGTCCACTTTACACTAGTGCATATAACATAAGTGTTCAGTTCACACCAGTCTATAGCACTACATAACACATGGCATCCTTTAGATCACCGTCACTAGACACACTGGAACTCCTTTTGTCCAGTCACCGTGGCCGACCGCACACCGTGACAATGTCTTCTACTCACACAGACGTACACAGTCCTTGATATCCTCCAGATTACAGCCAGGAACCATATCTACCTGTTTGCAGCCGTTAAACATGCTGGTCCTTCCTTCGGGCACAGGACAGTCTACCTCTGAGACCAGTCCCCATAGAGGGCAGCACCACTGTGGGCACCAGGCCTATTGGCTCCACTGTGTCCTCTGTTACCTCACACAGGCCTTGCTCTGCACAGTTGCAAGCACCAACTCACTCTGGCCCTGACTCACCTAAACCCTTTCCTACAAGGCTTTTAGCAAAGGAACCTGTGGCCTTCAGCCACATGGAAAACCCAGCCCGGAATGAAACGGACTGCACGACTACCATCCTGCAGCCTGTTTCACCACACAATATTCCAGAGCAGGTTTTCTCTACGTATGTCTTGGACACTAGCATGTCCAAGACTAACACTTATTTTTATTACTTTTAGTCTGCATTGCAGTCACAGCTACGCCAGTGTCTGCCGTGCACTCCTATGGCCTGCATACGCCTCCGTGCGTATCCTGGGGAGACTACACAGCGACCCCTACCTGTGACATCGGTCACTGCTTCACCATTGCAGTCCCAGCTATGCCAGTGACTGCAATGCATTCCCATAGCTTCCATATGCCTATGTATCCTGGGGAGAACATACAGCACCCCCTAGCTGTAACAGAGGTGCCTGCCTCACACTGTATATATACAAGGTGCTCATTTTATAGCTCTTTATACAAATAGTGCTCATATTATAGCTTTAGGCTACTTTCACACTTGCGTTTTTTTGCTCTGCGTTTCGAGCGCACATGAAGCGCATTAAAAAAGCGCATGCAAACACTTGTAAATGCTGCAATTTTTAGTCGAATCAGCATGAGCATTTCGACAAAAAAACGCAGCGTTTGTCTGCGATTTCATGCGTTTTTGCATGCGTTTGCGTTTTTTTGGCGCATGCGTTTTCTATGTGTCACATTTCTATCATCTCTGTCTCTATCATCTAACATCTGTCTCCATCATCTCTGTCTCCATCATCTGTCTCCATCATCTCTGGCCTTTATCTATCTCTGTCTCCATCATCTGTCTCCATCATCTCTGTCTCCATCATCTCTGTCTCCATCATCTCTGTCTCCATCATCTGTCTCCATCATCTCTGTCTCCATCATCTCTGTCTCCATCATCTCTGTCTCCATCATCTCTGTCTCCATCATCTTCTCATCATCTGTCTCCATCATCTCTGGCTCTATCATCTCGTCTCCATCATCTCTGTCTCCATCATCTGTCTCCATCATCTCTGGCTCCATCATCTCTGTCTCCTTCATCTCTGGCTCTATCATCTCTGTCTCATCATCTCTGTCTCCATCATCTCTGGCTCCATCATCTCTGGCTCCATCACCTCTGGCTCCATCATTTACAGAAAAATCGTGTACATGCAAAAAGCGCTGACGAGCGCAAATCCATGCGCACGCCAGCGCCCCATAGACTGCAATGTTATTTTTTGCGCATAGCATGCGCACACGTGCGCACACGTTTTTTTTAAAGCGGTGGACCGAAAAAAAAAATGCAACATGTAGCGTCTAGCGCGTATGGGCGCACACCGGGAATATGCGCAGCGCACGAAAAACGCACATGAACGCGTGCAAGCGCTAGACCCTGCGCCCGCCATGTTAAAGATAGGGGAACATTGCGCATGCGTCCGATAGCGCACGATGCGCACACGTTTTTTTTAAAGCGGTGGACCAAAAAAAAAATGCAACATGTAGCGTCTAGCGCGTATGGGCGCACACCGGGAATATGCGCAGTGCACGAAAAACGCACATGAACGCGTGCAAGCGCTAGACCCTGCGCCCGCCATGTTAAAGATAGGGGAACATTGCGCATGCGTCCGATAGCGCACGATGCGCTGCGCGATAAAACGCAAGTGTGAAAGTAGTCTTACATATACAGATTGCTCAAGTGATAGCTTTTTATATACACAGTGCTCATGTTATAGCTCTGTGTATACATACAGGGGTTGGACAAAATAATGGAAACACCTGGAAACATCAACAAAAGTTAGTTTAATATGGTGTAGGTCCACCTTTTGCGGCGATTACAGCCTCAATTCTCCGAGGTATGGATTCATACAAGGTGTGAATTGTTTCCAAAGGAATTTTAGCCCATTCTTCAGTTAAAACACCCTCCAGTTCTTTGAGCGACGATGGCGGCGGAAATCAACGTCTACCTTGAATCTCTAAAATCGACCATAAATGCTCAATAATGTTGAGGTCTGGGGATTGTGGGGGCCAGATGAGATGCTCAACTTCATTAGAATGGTCCTCGTGCCATGCTTTAATGATTCTAGCTGTATGAATTGGTGCATTATCATCCTGAAAGATGGCGTTCCCCTCCGGGAACAGTGCTTGAACCATAGGATGCACTTGGTCGCCCAGAAGCCTAAATAATCGCGGCTGTTAATTCTTCCATGAAGGGATATCATTGGCTTCTTTCGGCTGTCTCCAAACGTACACGCGGCCGGAGGTCGGAAATAGGATAAACGATGATTCGTCTGAGAATATCACATGTTTCCACGGCTCGAGGGACCAATTCTGGAGGTTTCTTCACCACTCTAAACGATTGGAAACATTTGTCATTGAGATCAGCGGTTTTCGAATTGCAGCTCTTCCGTGGAATCCAGATTTGTTCAGCTCCCGACGAACAGTTTTTGTGGTAACTGGGTTCTGTAGGTGTTAATTGAGCTCAGCAGTGATTGTTAGAGCCGTGGTCTTGCGTTCCTCTCTCACAATTCGCTTTAGAGTCCGACGGTCTCTCTCAGTCAACTTCGACTTTCGGCCGGTCCTGTGCTTTGCTGCGGATGTTTTTCCTTCTCTTTCAAACGCAGTCATTACTTTGGAGACAGTACCTTTTGACACGCCAAGCATTCGGGCAATTTCGGTTACACTAGCGCCTGCCATACCAGCACCAACAATTTGGTCTCTTTGAAAATCCGAGAGGTCTGCCATTGGTATCAGGTTCTCATCAATGTTCTTACAATTATGCAAAACAAACAGTTAATTTACATACACATATCACATAACACAAATAATCAACTACAAAACATTACCATATGTCACAGTTTCCATGTTTATAAACATGTTCGAAGATTATGATGCCAAAACGTTAGGTGTTTCCATTATTTTGCCCAACCCCTGTATGTAGATATATATTGCCATGTTACTGCTCATATCTACCATTAAACAGACTGGTTTTCCCAATGATCTTCTTAGTGTTCTCTTCTCCCACCCAGAGGGTGAATATAACGGCGATGTTGGTTAAGATGTTAAATATGACGAAGAAGACCAGGAAGATCTTGGCATGAACTGAGTGAGAAAGAGAAAAAGGAGACATTATTACATAAAGACAAGAGACCATGAAGAAGACGGCGAGATATATCCAGACTAGTATGAGGCAAACAACCACTGCACTTGTATGGATGCCAGTAGGACAAACCAGTCTCATCACACCTGGCCAATCACTAGAGTAAGTGGGTGACAACCCCTGCCCGAGGTGGACGATGGCGAAACTACTTGTGGCTCAGATTTACAGCCTCTCCTGATGACTTACTAGGTGACAACCCCTGCTGGAGCTAGACAATTGCAAAACTGCTTTTGGCTCAGATTTACAGCCGCTACTGATGATGACTTACTAGGTGACAACCCCTGCTGGAGCAGGACAATGGTGAAACTGCTTGTGGATCAGATTTACAGCTGTTCCTGATGATGACTTACTAGGTGACAACCCCTGCAGGAGCTAGACAATGAGGAAACTGCTTGTGGCTCAGATTTGCAGCTTCTTCTGATGATGACTTACTAGGCGACAACCCATGCAGGAGCTGGACAAGGAGGAAACTGCTTGTGGCTCAGATTTACAGCTTCTTCTGATGATGACTTACTAGGTGACAACCCCTGCTGGAGCTGGACAATGGCAAAACTGCTTGTGGATCAGATTTACAACCATTCCTGATCATGACTTACTAGGTGACAACCAATGCAAGAGCTGGATAATGAGGAAACTGCTTGTGGCTCAGATTTACAGCTTCTGATGATGGCTTACTAGGTGACAACCCTTGCTGGAGCTGGACAATGGCGAAACTGCTTGTGGCTCAGATTTACAGCTTCTTCTGATGATGAATTACTAGGTGACAACCCCTGCCTGAAGCTGGACAATGGCAAAACTACATGTGGCTCAGATTTCCTGATGATGACTTACTAATTTCCGAGTGGGATTGGCAGAATATCCGGTTGCACCGATTCCAGATGCCGGCATATATCTCATTTTCAGTGTCAGCCCAACGATTTGTGGATATGGCGATGAGTAGAAAGACATTGCTGACCGTCAGTGTCACCCGACTGACAGTCTCAGTCCATAGGAAATCGAAGGGCTATAAAAGAGCAAAGAACATAAAACTATCAATGAGAATGTTATCCAGGAACAGGGTACCACCTAACTAGTGTATCTAAGACCATCTCATGTGAAACATCCTACTCAGCTGGTGTATCTAAGCTTACTATATGTGATACTATCTGCTGTACCTGTACATATAACTTTGTCATGTGCTAGCTAAGCCTTCTAAGGCCGGCGTCACACTGGCGACAAAATCGGACGACTGCAATGCGATGAAATATCGCATTGCAGTCGGACCAATGTTAATCTATGGAGCAGCTCCCAGCATCAAAACGGACCGCACGTCTGACTTGCGATTAAATCGCACCGGTGTCCGATAGAAAAGCCGGCAATTCATCCCCGGCTATACTGTAAAATCACACTGACAGCTTTAATAAAGAATAGAAACAACACATATACACACATAGAAAATATATATATATATATATATTGTGAGACAGTGAAGGAATATGTGTTGAATGAGGTGTATATTTCACCTAAGTACTTTGCTGACTGGTATGAGCGAAATGTGTGGCTTTGTAAACCTGGTGGTAAAGAAAGGTCACTACACCTGCCATTCAGTACACGCTTGCAGCTCAGACCTGAATCCACTCAGGTGTTGATTAGGAAGCCAGAAGTAGGTGCTTGGGAGCACAGTCAGAGAGCTCGCTTAGTCTGGACACAGGAGGGGTCCAGGCACAGAAGGTGTCTCCAGGAGTATGAGCTGTCTCAGTCTGGGTGCTCGATGTACCCCGGACACAGGAGTAGTCTCTGTGAGAATCCATGCGGATAAGCTGCTGAATAGGAGGGGAGCTCTCTCAAGTCTGGACGTTGAAGGTGCCTTCAGACACAAGGAGGAGACTCTGTGAAACTCCACGCTGGTAAATGCTGAACATATGTGTTGTTTTGGCCCAGGCTGTTAGAGTCGGGACCCGGATAGACAGGGAAATCTATCTAAGTGTAATTAGTGGCTGGACAAGCCCAGGTCTTATGTTTATGATTTGGTTTTGATTATGTTCTGTTTGCTGTGGACTTTAATAAAACTGGTTGCGGCCAGTTTTTACCAGAACCGCTGTCTGTGAATGAACTGTTTCCGTGCCACTCCGTCTACCCGGACGGCGATCCCAGAGCTATATCCCCTGAAAAGCTTACAATTGGTGGAGAATGCGGGCAGCACAGTGGCTGATACAATTGGTGCTGGAATGTGCGTGCAGCACAGTGGCTTAGAGACAGCAATAAAGGTGAAGTCTGTTGAAGCAGCAGCAGAGAAAAAAAAGTGTGTCAGCAAAAGAAACGTCTGTTAGAGCAGTCTTAAAGAGACAGTAGCCCTAATAGAGTTTGCAAAAGAAAAAAAAAAAAAAAAAAGTGTGTCTGCACAGCAAAGCTGAACTTGTTGTGGAAAAGACTGTGGAGTGTGCAGCAGCAAAGGAAAAGTCTGTTGGAGCAGTCTTAAAGAGACAGTGGCCCTAATAGAGTTTGCAGAGAAAAAAAAAAAAAAAGTGTCTGCACAGCAGAGCTGAATTTTCTGTGGAAAAGACTGTGGAGTGTGTATGTCTTGAGTGAAGACTGCCGTTGTTGAGACAGAGAAGTCTGACAGCAAGGATGACAGCATGGAGGCGCTGTTTGAACAAATGGCGCAAGTTAATGTGCAACATAAGACTGCCGTGGTTGAGACAGATAAGTCCGGCAGTATGGAGGAGCTCGTTGAGTACCTGGTCCAGGCCCAGCGGAGCATGCAGCAGAGCATGGAGCGGCAACGCCTGCAGCACCAGCAGCGCATGCAGCAGGCCCAGCAGCAAATCCTGCAGCAGCAGCAGGAGAATAACTGGTTGTTTTTTGAGCAGGTTGCAGCACTACAAAAGACTTGCAGCGCATCGTCCCAAAGTAATGTTGCAAAGTCACCCGCATTGTCCGCTGTAAAGAAGGCGGTAAGACGGTCCCTGAAAAAGATGACACCTCGTGATGATGTGGAGGTATATCTCACTAGGTTTGAGGGACTGGCAGAGAAGGAGAATCTGCCCCTATCTGAATGGGCCATGATGGTCGCACCCTATTTGATTGGAGAACCCCAAAGGGCCTATGCTGACCTGAGCGAGCAGGACAGCCAAGACTATGCCAAGCTGAAAGCGGAGATTCTTACCCGGCTGGGTGTTACGGTGACAGCCCGTTCCAGGGGAGTTCATGACTGGAGATGCAGTTGGGAGTCTGCAGTCAGCAAACCTGATTATGAAGTTGGAAAGGTGATAGTGAACCGCTACACCCGAGCATGTCCTCCTGAGGTACAGCCAGAGGTCGGACAAGGAGATCACCAGGACGCCAATCGTCTGGTCAGCCTGATGGAGAAGGCCTTCGCCAGCAAAGACTGTCTCCGTGACCAGCCGTCTGAGAGGTCGTCACTTCAGAGTTCCCGGACGCTGAACTCTCGCGGTAAGAGCGTTCCAGCTGTTGGGGACATGGGGTATGCTGATAAGCGGGTTCAGGCCCGAGGGGACATATGGGTGGGAACGTGTGATGGACAGTGTTGGAGATGTCGTGAAATTGCAGCCAACTGTCCAATAGAGGGGGAGCCTATGTATTGTGATGTTGGCAGATCCCTCTCTCTCTGCGCAGAACCTGTGTGTGTGTCCACCTCAGCCGAAGAGACTGGACCACAGGTGTCCCCGGTGGTTGTAAATGACTGCCCAGCACAGGCCCTCTTGGACTCAGAGAGTCCAGTGACTTCTGTATGTGACAGCCTGATTGATAGGGACTTCATCCCTGATAAGCACCTGAGTATGGTGTGCATCCATGGAGACACCAAAGTCTACCCAGAGACTGCTGTGGACTTGGTCCCCAAACTCGGGGAGGTTTCATATGAAGTGGGGGTAGTGAAGAACCTGGTGCAACCCGTTATATTGGGTAATGACTTTCCCCGATCTAAGGATCTCTGGGGGAAAAATGTTTCTGATGGACAGTGTGATGAAGCTCCTATTGAGGGTGCACAGTCCCGAGGGGCGGAACACAATGCTAGTGGGCCGTTAAACTTATGTGATAATGATGATGATGATAATGATATGATGATGATGATGATGATCATGATAATGATGATGACCATGATAATGATGCTGATGCTGATAATGATAATGATGATGATCATGATAGTGATGATGATACTGATCATAATCATGATAATGATATTGATAATAATGATGACTGTGATAGTGATGAAATTCCTTTGCAGGTGATGGTGGGAGACGAGGATGGTGGTTCTCGGGAACCGAGTGTCCCTGACTTATCTGTGTCCTGTGACAATTTTGAGAGTGAGCAGTGGCGAGACCCCACTCTTAAAACGGCACAGGAAAATATAAGTGTTCTAAATGAGGTTTCCCAAGAGCCTGGCTCTGAGGAGAGGTTACCTCATGTTGCCATGGACACTCACCTGTTGTATAGGGACACTGAAGTCCAGGGAGAGGTCGTGAGCCAGCTCCTAGTACCTGAGCTATATAGAAGTATAGTGCTGGGGTTGTCACATAGTCACATACTTGAGGACCAGATGGTGAAGTTAATGTTGTGGATGACATGTTAACTAAGGTTCCAGATCAAGATGTGAATGAGAATGAATTGTATAACCCTGACAGTGAGCAGGATGTGAATGAGAATGAATTGTATAGCCCTGACAGTGAGCAGGATGTGAATGAAAATGAAGTGTATAACCCTGAAAGTGAGCCAGATGTGGCTGAGAAAAAGGGGTCAGACAGGGATAGTGGTAGTGATAGTGAATCATCTGATGACCATAAAGCAACCAGTGCAAATGAGGAAGGCATGGTAGCAGAGGAGGTTGAGAGTCCTGAGAAGAAAGCTGATGCTGACCTTACAGCCGGACAGAAGATGGCATCTGAAGATGTTTTACAGTTGGCCGGTTCCCTGGCGAAGACTAAGGTGAAAGGAGGAGAGCTGAGCTTTAAAGGCAGGACTCTGAAACTGAACACAGCACAAGTGGATGCTGTTGAAGATGAGAATTTATCAATGTGTGGTGTGGATCTGCATCATGCCAAGGACTCTGAGGGTGATGCTGCAGAGGTGGAAAAAGCCATGGAAGTGGTAGACACCAAACCAGATGCCTCACCAGAAGCTGAGGTCTCAAGTGAAGCTGTGAGGAACAAGACTGAAGATGTGGGGACTGACTCTGCCCCGGAATCTGTTTCTGCCGGAGACAGCGGCGTGGACGGTGTACTGTCCGGATCCGTGGCTGCAACTCGCGAAGCTCGGGCCGGAAGTTCGGCGCCCGGTGCTCCATCGGTGTTCCCGAGCGACACAAAGGATCTGGATAAATCCCAAGATGAGATTTTGAGACATCAGGTTGGCCTTGGTGAGCTCAAGCGCATTTTCATGGAGTCTACACCTGAACCACGTCCCAGTGAGTGGGAGGGGCGATGTGTCGCTCCGTTGCCGCTGCAGACACACAGGAGCTCAGATGGGATGCAGAACGTGGTGGAAGAGAAGACTGATGGTAGGGCTTCTGAGCATGTCCTACCAGAAGAGCCTGTACAAGAAGAGGATGAAGTATGTGTACCGAAAAAGAAAAACGATCAGCTCCCTCTACAGTGCCAATCGTTTGAACAGTGTGGCTCAAAATGGTCAGAGACCATGACAGAGGCGCTTAAGTTCTGTGAAATAGAATTTATGAATCAACTGATATTTAAGAAAGTAGATGTGCTAAAAAAGGTTCAGGGGGAATTAGAGAAAGCTGAAAAAACCCCTATACCTCCTGTGACAGTTGGTGACACAGGGTCAGTGCCCCAAAAACAGGAGGTACGAAAGTTTCTGAGGAAGAATCAGCAGAGGTGTTCTGACGTGCCTGGTCATACTTCTCTGGTGAGGCACTATACCGAGACTGAGGCTGGCACTAAGGTCAAGCTGAAACCGTGCAGGACACCCGAGGCCCGCAGAGAGCATAGGCCTGGGAGGGTACAGCGTAGTGCGGTTGCTTTAGGTGAAGATACAGATGACAATGGTGAAGATGAACTTGGTGTTGGCCATAACTGGTCCGGAGTTCACTGTCTCTTTAGGATTGTTGACCAGCCCTCCGGTCTGGATGACCAGCCCTCCGGTCTGGAGAAGAGGGGGGGGATATGTGAGACAGTGAAGGAATATGTGTTGAATGAGGTGTATATTTCACCTAAGTACTTTGCTGACTGGTATGAGCGAAATGTGTGGCTTTGTAAACCTGGTGGTAAAGAAAGGTCACTACACCTGCCATTCAGTACACGCTTGCAGCTCAGACCTGAATCCACTCAGGTGTTGATTAGGAAGCCAGAAGTAGGTGCTTGGGAGCACAGTCAGAGAGCTCGCTTAGTCTGGACACAGGAGGGGTCCAGGCACAGAAGGTGTCTCCAGGAGTATGAGCTGTCTCAGTCTGGGTGCTCGATGTACCCCGGACACAGGAGTAGTCTCTGTGAGAATCCATGCGGATAAGCTGCTGAATAGGAGGGGAGCTCTCTCAAGTCTGGACGTTGAAGGTGCCTTCAGACACAAGGAGGAGACTCTGTGAAACTCCACGCTGGTAAATGCTGAACATATGTGTTGTTTTGGCCCAGGCTGTTAGAGTCGGGACCCGGATAGACAGGGAAATCTATCTAAGTGTAATTAGTGGCTGGACAAGCCCAGGTCTTATGTTTATGATTTGGTTTTGATTATGTTCTGTTTGCTGTGGACTTTAATAAAACTGGTTGCGGCCAGTTTTTACCAGAACCGCTGTCTGTGAATGAACTGTTTCCGTGCCACTCCGTCTACCCGGACGGCGATCCCAGAGCTATATCCCTGAAAAGCTTACAATATATATATATATATACAGCGTCGGACTGGAACACCTTGGGCCCACCAGAGAAAATCATTCTTGGGGCCCACTATGTACAGTAGCTACATAGAAATAAATACAAGACCACAAATTGTGCAGTAAAACACACTAATATCAGGGTATAATATAAGGTAGTACATGTCTTAATTATGTAGCAGGAGTTGGGGTAGCCTCCCTCATAGATTATAAAGCAGCCCCCCTCATAGAGGATAATGCTGCCCCCCTCATAGAGGATAATGCTGCCCCCCTCATAGGGTATAATGCTATATATATATATATACATATATATATATTATATATATATATATGTAGATAATAGATAGATAGATAGATAGTAATAGATAATAGATAGATACCATATATACTCGAGTATAAGCCGACCCCCTAATTTTGCCACAAAAAACTGGGAAAACTTATCGACTCGAGTATAAGCCTAGGGTGGAAAATGAGATTATGCCCCATATGCTGCCCCATGTATTATGCCCCACAAGATGCTCCATAGATTGTGCCCCATATGCTGCCCATGTATTATGCCCCCATAGATGCTCCATAGATTATGCCCCATAGAAGCTCCATAGATTGTGCCCCCATAGATGCTCCTTAGATTATGCCCCCATAGAAGCTCCATAGATTGTGCCCCCATAGATGCTCCTTAGATTATGCCCCCATAGAAGCTCCATAGATTGTGCCCCATAGATTATGCCCCTATAGATGCTCCATAGATTATGCCCCCATAAATGCTCCTTAGATTATGCCCCCATAGATTATGCCCCCATAGATGCTCC
Source organism: Oophaga sylvatica (assembly GCA_033576555.1). NCBI lineage: Eukaryota > Metazoa > Chordata > Amphibia > Anura > Dendrobatidae > Oophaga > Oophaga sylvatica. The sequence goes on along the minus strand of JARQOD010000003.1, from coordinate 424,080,180 downwards.
TTAGATTATGCCCCCATAGATGCTCCTTAGATTATGCCCCCATAGATTATGCCCTCATAGATGCTCCATAGATTATGGCCCCATAAATGCTCCTTAGATTATGCCCCCATAGATTATGCCCCCATAGATGCTCCATAGATTGTGCCCCCATAAATTCTCCTTAGATTATGCCACCATAGAAGCTCCATAGATTGTTCCCCCATAAATGCTCCTTAGATTATGCCCCCATAGATGCTCCATAGATTATGCCCCCATAGATGCTCCATAGATTATGCCCCCATAGATTATGCCCCCATAAGTGCTCCTTAGATTATGCCCCATAGAAGCTCCATAGATTGTGCCCCCATAAATGCTCCTTAGATTATTCCCCCATAGATGCTCCATAGATTATGCCCCCATAAATGCTCCACAGATTATGCCCCCATACATTATGCCCCCATAAATGCTCCACAGATTATGCCCCCATAGATTATGCCCCCATAAATGGTCCACAGATTATGCCCCCATAGATTATGCCCCCATAGATGTTCCACAGACTGTGCCCCCATAGATGCTGCAAAAAAAAAAAAAAAAAGACATACTCACCTCTCGTCGCTGGGGGCCAGGTGCTGGTGTCCTGAGCAGGCGGGGACACCGGCGCGCTATGGGTGACAGGTGCCGGTGTCACCACTGGCTCAGGGCCCGGCTCCTGCGATATTTACCTGTCACCGGGTCCACTGCTGAGCGCCGCTGTCTTCGGTCCTCCGGCAGTGAATGCTCAGGCAGGGGGCGCGGCGCTCACTAATGACGTCATCACGCCCTCTGCCTAAACATCGCAGCAAGAGAGGACGTGATGACACAGCGGCGCTCAGCGGTTGGAGCGGGTGACAGGTAAGTAATGATATTCACTGCTTCCCACGCCCATGTGGGCGTGGAAAGCAGTGAATATTCATTTCTCTTTAGCAGCGGGGACAGGGGCTCCTGCATCCTGTCACCCGCTGCTGCTCCGCTGGCGCGGGGCCCCCATGGCAGCTGCGTGGTGTGCCGCTATTAGCGACACGCCACCGGCTGGGGGCCCCTGGAGCAGCGGGGGCCCTAGGCAACTGGCCCCTGTATGCCAGCAGGTGCCAGGGCCCCCAGATGCCAGGGCCCACCGGAGAATCCTCCGGTTCTCCGGTGGGCCAGTCCGACCCTGTATATATATTGTAGAGTGGCAAAGGGTTGTGTTATAGACGGGAGGTATCTGGCTCAGAGATGCCTTGTATCTGTTATGTAGCCCAGTACACATTAGCCCTGGGTAGTGGCATCACTATAGCAGTGTATGTGGTTAAAGGACCTGTGATGATGTCACTACCACATGACCAGTCATGTGTTCTATGTTAGCTGGATGTCTGGGATATAAATAAGCCGACTGCTGACCACAGGTGTGAGTGGCTGGAGGTGAGGAGACCTCCAGTGTGTGTGGGCTGAAGAGACCTCCAGTGTGTGTGGGCTGAAGAGACCTCCAGTGTGTGTGGGCTGAAGAGAGTACTCAGTTAGAGTACCAGGACTTTATATCTGTTTTTTTGTTACTTTGTGCCAGAGAAGGCTGTTTTGTTTTCTGTTTGACCGCAAGTTTATGAAGTCTTAATAAACTTGCTTAAAGAACCAGGAAGAGTCGCCCTCCTGCTTACCTCCGGTCGCACACCAGCGAGACCACATCCCTACAATTGGTGGAGACGTGCGAGCAGCGGTCCCAGCAGAGAAGTGGGTGCTGCATGTCGTGGGTAAAGGTCATAGCAACCCAGCCAGCATTGCAGGAGAAAATGGAGGACCTGCTGAAGCACTTGGTCCAGGCGCAGGTACAGCAGCAAGAGACCAACAGGTTGTTGGTGCAGCAAATACAACAAAGCCAGCAGGAACAACGGCAGCAGTTGCAGCTTCTGACAGCCGCCATCCAGGGCAGGGACGAGCGCCCCAACCCCAGGTCGGGACGATGACAACCACATCAGGAAGGCGGTAAGACGCACCATACAGAAAATGACCCCCGGGGATGATGTGGAGGCGTTCCTGTCTGTTTTTGAGAGGGTTGCTGAAAGGGAAAGACTTCCCCCAGAGCAGTGGGAAGAGGTACTGGCCCCATACCTGACAGGGGAGCCCCAAAAGGCGTGCTTTGATTTAACTGTGCAGGACGCTCAGGAGTATCCTAAATTAAAGGTGGAGATCCTTGCACGGTTGGGGGTGACAATGACTGTCAGGGCACAGAGAGTGCACCGCTGGGAGTATCACCGGGACAAACCACCGCGTTCCCAAATGTTTGACCTGCTGCACCTCGTCCAGAAAATGGCTACAGCCAGAGTCCGCCACACCGGCACAGATGGTGGAAAGAGTCCTAATGGATCGGTTTGTGCACTCCCTGCCCAGGCCCCTGCAGACTTGGGTTGCCCAGGGTGATCCCCGGAGTGCCGATGAACTGGTCGGACTGGTCGAGAGGTACCAGGGGATGGAAGGTACCTTGGGGAAGCAGCCCATTCCGTACTGGGGGTCCCAGCAGGGGGCGGAAGTCCCAAAAAGGGGTGGCGCGTCCAAGGTCAAAAGGGGCGGGGGAGGTGGTGCCCAAGGTCCCTACGGGTGATGTTATCTGTTGGAGGTGTCACAGGCCAGGACATATAGCTGCACGGTGTCCCCAGACTACCGAGCAGATGGACTGCAGCATGGGACGTCATATCTCATTCTATGCCGATCCAGTCTGCAGTGTGGATTCTATCCTGAACGAGGGGCCCCAAGCATGTCCCGTGAGAGTGAATGGTCGAGTAGTAACGGCGCTGCTGGACTCCGGGAGTCTTGTGACCCTGGTGAGGGCGAATCTGCCTCTCAAACTACTCCCGGGGAAAAAGGTTGGCGTGCGATGCATACACGGCGATGCAAAGGACTACCCTATGGCCAGAGTGGACATTGAGACTGCGCTGGGCACTGAGTCCATGAAGTCAGGGTGGTTCGGGACTTGTTGAACCCTATAATTATAGGCCGAGATTTTTGTTTATTCTGGGATCTGTGGGGAAAGTCTGCTGAGGTCACTAGCCAGAATAGGGAACCAGTAAGCCCTAATCAGGTAGCCCCATACCTAGAGGAAGACAGGTTTCCTTTTTGTGTCCTGGTAGGAGATGAGGAAGAAGTGTCTCCTGTATCTGACATTCCAGAGTTAGGGGTGGCCAGTGAGAATTTTGGGACTGCCCAACACAGGGACCCAACTCTGAAGGAAGCCTTCAACAATGTCACTGTCATTGATGGGGTTGCCCAGGAAACGGGGGCCGACACCAGATTTCCATACTTTATGCTGAGTGGGGAGCTGTTGTATCGGGTCACGAAAATAAGGGAGGAGTTGGTGGAGTAGTTGCTAGTACCCGGGTCCTATAGACGGAAGGTGTTGGATATGGCCCATTCACACATCTTGGGGGGACACCTAGGGTAGACAAAACACAGGAACGGATTATTCAAAGATTCTATTGGCCTGGATGTCACCGGGAGATAGTAAACTATTGCAGGTCCTGCCCTATATGTCAGTTAACTGCCCCTACCTCTCATTTCCGGAACCCCTGGTGCCACTGCCCATTATTGAAGTGCCATTTGAGAGAATTGCCATGGACTTGGTCGGTCCCCTAGTTAAATCAGCCCGGGGCCATCAGTATATATTAGTCATCCTGGACTATGCCACACGCTATCCGGAGGCAATTCCCCTGAGAAATTCTTCAGCGAAGAGCATAGCCCGCGAGTTGGTACATGTGTTTTCCTGGACAGGCTTGCCGAAGGAGATCCTGACTGACCAAGGGACACCGTTCATGAGTAAAGTAATGAAGGAGTTGTGCAGGGTCCTGCAAATCTCTCAGTTGAGGACCTCGGTGTACCATCCTCAGTCAGATGGCCTTGTGGAGAGATTCAACAAGACCCTAAAGAGCATGCTAAGAAAAGCATAGAAAAGGATGGTAGAGACTGGGACTGTCTCTTACCCTACCTGATGTTTTCCATCCGTGATGTTCCTCAGGCCTCCACGGGGTTCTCACCGTTTGAGCTTCTGTATGGCCGACATCCGCGAGGTCTCCTGGATATCGCCAAGGAAACCTGGGAAGCCGAATTGACGCCCCACCGAAGCGTTATTGAGCATGTGGCCCTGATGCAACAGAGGATTGCGAAGGTGATGCCAATCATGAAGGAACACCTCCTCCAGGCACAAGAAGCCCAGGCCAGGGTTTACAACCGATCAGCCAGAGTGAGACAGTTCAATCCGGGAGACCGAGTGCTCGTGCTAGTTCCGACGGTGGAAAGCAAGTTCTTGGCCAAATGGCAAGGGCCGTACGAGGTGGTGGAGAAGCTTGGTGAAGTAAACTATAGGATTCACCAACCCGGAAGACGGAAACCAAACCAGGTGTACCATGTCAACCTCCTCAAGCCATGGCATGATAGAGAGTCAGCTGTAACTCCATGCTTGCTGGGCCACTCAGAAGGTGACGTTGAAGGGGTTACGATAGCAGAGACCCTATCAAAGGACCAGAAACAGCAATGCCGGGAGTTGCTCCAGAGGAACAGGGACCTGTTTTCAGAGTTGCCAGGGCGCACGAAGGTCATAGAGCATGAAGTTCTGACAGAGCCACATGTGCGGGTGAATGTGAAGCCCTATCGAATCCCTGAGGCCCGTCGAGAAGTAATCTCCAAGGAGGTGGAGCGTATGTTGAAGCTCGGAGTCATTGAGGAATCCAAGAACGGTTGGGCGAGTCCTATCGTCTTGGTCCCGAAAACTGATGGAGAATGGAGATTCTGCAATGATTATAGGAAGCTGAATGAGGTCTCCAAGTGTGACGCATATCCCATGCCACGCATTGATGAGCTCATCGAAAGACTTGGACCGCCAGGTACATAACCACCTTGGATTTGACGAAAGGATACTGGCAGATTCCCATGGCCCAGGAAGCCAAGGAGGAAAACGGCGTTTTCAACACCAGACGGATGCTTCCAGTATGTCCGGATGCCGTTTGGCCTGCAGGGAGCGCCAGCGACTTTTCAGAGAGCCATGGATAGGATTCTGGCACCTCATAAGCAATACGCCGCTGCGTACCTGGATGATATCGTTTATTTTCAGCCCGGACTGGAGAGTCATCTGGGAAAGGTCCAAGCAGTGTTTGATGCTCTAAGAGAAGCAGGGTTTACAATAAACCCGAAGAAGTGTGCTTGGGGAAGGAAGAGGCCAAGTACCTTGG
>JARQOD010000003.1:424033968-424074870 GCA_033576555.1 Oophaga sylvatica | reverse complement strand
TATATTGGAACTTCATAATTTTGGAAGTTTTTTGTGCCCCAACCACTTGGAGAAATGGGATGTGAGGTTAGAGAGGGTGTAGAATGGGCATGATGTAGAAAAGGAAGCATTATTATGGCAAGTGTAAATTTTAGTTGTCCACTCCTTTGTTTCTCTAAGGGATACACAGCACAAGAAATATTTGGAAGTTGTGAACCAACAAAATGGAAATAATATACAATCTATTCAATTCAATTTATTGAACCTGTGGGACAAAAGCAACTATATTTACCTTCTAACTGTGGACATTCACCGGGAATACTGATGGTTGGCCAAGAGAAAAAAAGAATAACATCACATCACCTAAAGAACATACGTGATCCAAAGGCATAACTAGACCTGTGTGTGGCTATGTTAGATTTTAGGGATCTTCCAAACACTCACCCATTGTGAAAACATCAGGGTGGATTGATTTAAATCACGCCGATTTAAATCAACGATTTAAATCATGATTTAAATCAAATGATTTTTTTCTATTTAAATCAGATCGATTTAAATTGTGATTTTTAATCATGATTTAAATCACTGATTTAAATCAAAAGATTTTTTTAATATAAATCACGATTAAAATCTAAAACTTTCAATCATTGTTCAATTAACTCCACACTTCTAGCTTGGTTTCACTTTCTGTAGCTTGGTTTCAGTTTCTTTTTCCATTCAGTTGACATGCCCAAACTTGTTGGATAGTCAGTCAGCAGTACTTGGCTGTAGTAACAATCAAACTTCAGAAGTGATCTGCGTGAGCCATGGCAGGTCGTAAGAGAGACCCTATTTGGGTTCATTTTGTTGAGATGCCAGCAGAGCTTGGAAAGAAAGGTGGGAGAGCAAAGTGCAAATACTGTCAAAAGGATATCCAAGGACTTGTTTGCCATTTGAAATCACATTATGAAAACTGCAACCAGAAGGGAAATGAAGATGTTGATAGTGATACAATTAATGTCAATGAACCAAGGACCAAGCTAAGGACTAAGGACCAAGCATTAAAAGAAGAACACTATTTAGCCAATATCTTGCATCCCATCTACAGAGGGAAAAAAACTATCTGAGGCGGAAATCAACTCTGCAATGGAGTGGCTCGCCAATACTAACCATGACATTGTGGCAACTGTGCTGAAATTGAAGTGTGAATCTGCACCATTTCAAAAATACATGTTTGCAGATAACGTCGTTAATGAACTAAAACCACTGGACTGGTGGAAGTCGCAATCACTTGTTCTTCCAGCGAAGATAATAAATGTAGCTACTCAGCTACTGACTGCATCGGCTTCATCGGCAGGAGTAGAGAGATTGTTTTCTTCATTTGGTTTTGTGCACACAACAGTCCGAAACCGCTTAGGAACTGCTAAAGCAGGACAACTAGTTTTCCTATTAAAAGTCCTAAATAAACAGTAGGCTTAAAGGACTGATGTATTCACTGAAGATGTTTGCTTACTTCAAATGTTAGAGATAGGCTATTGTTAAAAAGTACTTACTCTCTGTAGTTCAATTCTGATTGTTTAATAGTGCAAATAAAAATTATTAGGTTTCATAATCATCAACTGTTTTAATATTTTTATTTGTGTAAAATAATTTGATTTGCAAAAAGACAAAGTTTTGCTTGTGTACAACTTTATTAAAAAATCCTATTTAAATCAAAAAAATCCGATTTTAAATCAAAAAAAATCCGATTTTTTTGATTTTTTTAAAAAAATCATGATTTTTATCCACCCTGGAAAACATAGATTGGATCTTATTGGTTTTTAACTGTCACACCCTTTGTTTTTTTTTCCTTATCACCACTTTAAGAATTCGGTAATATCAGGGGAGATTACATGGCACCTACTGAGATTAATTAAATGGCGTTCATCAGAGGGGAATAGACTCTTTAATGTCTATTGTTAAATATTAATTATTGGTTATGGATTTATACACTCAATTCTGTACCAAGCACGTTAACGATCGCTGACATTACAGATGCTATTTCTGTATGGTAAAGTGTCATCTCCATATACAGAGACCACGTGATCTAAGGGACTTTTATATAATGGCTACACGAAGGGGGGGGCTGGCGCACTCTCTCCACAGACACATGGAACACTATGATGAATGAACAGCTGCAACCACGTGTTGTTTCTCTAAGACGCTGCTGACAAGGCCAGAATGTCATTTTACCATTCAGGACACCAAGGAAAGATGTGTACAAGTTTTGCTATGGACAAATGGACAATCTTTTCGTAACTATTTCACTCATTTTATGTTTTCCTGTAATGATGTTTTTTTTGATGGACAGTCCAATAAACCACTACATTTTTTTTATAAGAAACGTGACATTTTCTTTAAAGTATCGCATCTGGTAACAAGTCCTTGAAAAATATACTTAAAATAAGCATTTTTAACATCTATATGCCTCTTTGAAGTGATTTTCTCAATATTATAAGTAGATAAAACTCCAAAGTGCTTGTAAAAACAAGCAACTTTGCAATTGACCATTTATTAAAAATCCTCTCCATTCTCAAGAAAGGAGGGAATTTTAACTTTAGTGTTTACTTCTCGATGTCTATATTACAGGCTATCAGAGATCTCCTAGTCCAGGAGCGCTGCATTTACAAGGAAGCCAGAAGGTTAGAGTGTGGTGCGCAGTGCGCACTGTCAGGATTCTCTAGTGTCACTGCTGTAAGCGATTTGCATGCATGCAGTCACATGCCAACTAGACGTGACTCACTTGTATTGAGTGAGGCTGGACATGTCTAGTCTGAATGTGGCTGGGATTATGCAAATCGCATACTTGCAGGCACATAATCCTGGCAATGGCACCATAGAATCCTGACAGCGCACACTGTGTGTGTAGTGAGGATTCACAAATCTGCAGTGACAAAAAATAACTGCAGACTTGCAGGCTGGACAACCCCTTTTGAGACTTTCATGGATTTATTAGGCGCTCTAACAACTGTACTGTAACCATACACCTGTGCCCATTACATGGCACGACTGAAATTACACACTGAAGGCTCCTGATAAACAACAGCAAGCAGAGATCTTGATTGAATGGAAACAGTAGATAGATTGTAAAATCATGCAAGTTTGGATTATATGTCGTGCAGGTCTTGGCTCTTGTCACATTCATGAAATTTTTTTTTTTTATTACCCAGCAGTAAAATTCCTGAACTCCTAACCCAAACCCAGATAACACATCTGCGACAAAGAGGAGCTACGTGAGCCGAATGACGAAATGCTGGGCGAAAGTCGGGCGGCTCCACAATACTCCTATTATAACTTGTGAACTTTCACACTTCTACTTTCGAAGATATTTTTGGCTTATCACTAGTATAATAGTAGCTACATGGGCCCAGAATAAACAGAGAATCTATATAAAATTAGTGTCGCTAGGTACAGAACAAATAGGTATGAGCTGAGCTTTGTAGTTCTGCAATGGTGGGAAAGTCAAGGATAGCCTTAAAATTTGCGTTAACTTATAGGAACGTGGGCACGGTGATGGGTACAAAGTTTGCACCAACTCATGCTACACGATGCCAAAAATTTTAGCCCTCAACGGCAACAAAAACAGACTGGAGTGAATAAAACCTTTTATTTATAATATATTATCATATAAACAGTGCAATAATAATAAATGAGCAGTTATATACCTTGATGACTTTGTAATTGATATATATTGTTAGAAAATATGAATTATTATTATATTCTTTATTAAAACAAAGCCAATTTCTATACCGTATATTACCTTCTTGAAGAAACAATTTAACACCTATCCACAGAGACTGACCATTGCGACCCCCATTGACTGCTCAAATGCGAGATTTGTATCCACTATTTCAATTGAGCGACAGTCAAAATTTGCATCTCCTCTTTTATTTTTTTTATGCAAGTAAGGACCAGTTGACAGAAGCCCAGCAATTGTGTAATACTTTATATGTCCTGCGGAGGTGCTGCAAATAAAACTAGAACCTCCTGCCGGATTTCCCCACAGATTACTTTTTATTACCAGTGGACTCAAACATCCTGTATCAGCTTACTGTTGAGTGACCAGTCTACATAAAAGGGATTATCCAGAGAGAGACAACCTTTTTAAACTTTTATTGCTGGGGACTTGCTGGATCGTTGTAGATTGTCAGCTCTGTGGACCAGTTCTATGCTGTATTCTGTATTTCCTGGTCATGTGTGTAATTCCCTAACATTTCCCGTTTTTTTAGTATTTTTTTTTGCAGTGCGGCTGGGGTCACTTTCTAGGCTTCTTGGGTCAGCTCGTCCTTGTTGATTTCGCTGGTGCCAATCCTGTTAATTGCAAGCACCAGCAGTCAATAGTCTAGACCAGTTATGACAATTAAAAGCCATATAATTTTAGGGAAGAAAATGGCACAAATATTTTACATGTGAATCAAACTTATGATCCGTGAACTCAATTAAAACCTGACAGTCATGTAAAAAATGTGACCTAAGGTGTAGATTGTAACCTGCATATGTGCCATTTCCATATCTAATCAGTGCCATTCTAGTAAATGTTTCCTTACATTAAAGGGGATGTCTAGTTAAACTAGCACATTATATACCCACTATTAGTGGATTCTGACTTGCTAAAGTTGGGATCAGGATCCCAGTTCTTGGCCGAAATAAAGATACAAAGAAAGTCTCTTGCTCTGGAGGACCTGTCCTGTACTAAATTATACTTACAAACTATTGATTTGCATGAGCACTGTGTAATACCTAATTCTGTCTGAGTGGGCAATGCAAAGATAGTGAATACGTACTGCCAGGATTACTATCAAGTTACAGCTGATGTACGGGGGTCCCAGCATGGAGACACATTGAAATCAGCTCTTAGCAAAAGTTGTAACATTGCAAAGTTCTGAATCTTTGTAATGTAGCTCACAGTGGATTGTCGCGACTGGATACCTTAGTATCAAACCCTCAGCTGTGAGAAGCATTATTTCTGTAAGTTTTTTTACAGACTACTACTAGATGACACAGAAGTATGATTAGCAGTCGGTGTGGTACGTATCTAAGCCTTGTGTATCTAGAAGTCATCAGTGCGCAGTACACAGATAAGCGTTGCTGACCTTCTTTCTCCAGGTTGTATTTCTTTCCACGTTTGAATCCACCTTTAATTCTTGACCAGGTCGACTTTTTCATCGGTTTCTCAAGATCTGTAATAATAACAGTTGAAATCAGGAACTTAAAGGGGTTGTCCAATATGATGATATTAATGACCCCTCCTTTGCTGAAGGAAGAACATTCGGTAGTCCATTGGATCAAAAGCCATGATCTCCGGTGGCCAACGGATGTAAACCACAACCTCTGCCCCTATAAATTATACCCCTGTACACAATACTCTAGTCACTAAAAAAATAAATTGAGGTGAAGTTGCCCTTTATTTTATTCTGCTGCTTCCCTAGTATTCTGTTTTGTTATTGTTGTTTTTTTAGTCTGCCATACTATTCCATAGATATGGGCCTTGATAATTGGTGCCAATTTTTATGGTCTTTACAAAGCAGGTGTGGCTCACAAGCTCCTATGGGGCGTGTCTTCAGGTTCCTCTGCATATTAACTCCGCCCCTTTGTCAAGACCATAAAGTCAGCACTGAATAAAAGGGCCCATATCTCCAGAACCTTATGTTGGATTTAAGCAAAAAAAAAAACAGAAAGGAGCAAAACCAAAATTCTCAGGAATAAAATATGGACAATAACTTGCCACTTTTAACCTGGTAATATGACTGCCTTAAAGTGTACATATGAATACAAGAGACCCACTTTAGTACCAGCCATGGAGCAAAAAGACATGATCCGATGTTACCCACTATAAAACATGGTCGGTGTAATTTTTCTAATCAGGGTTCATAGGGGCATGCCTCTAAAGTTTCCCTTCTATAACGAGGTCCTTTTTATAGAGTAAAGGATGACTGCGCCATTTTATGGGATGTAAACTTACCAATGACGCCAGTCGGCTGCTTGTAGTAGATGGGGAACGTGTTTCTCAGCCAGGTGCGGAGCTCAGGGCTGTAATGTTCTTGGACCTGCTGGAGAACATGGATGAATGTCCAGCAGCTGTTCTCATTCTTCAACATGATTTCCAGCATGGAGATGACCTGGTTGCTCTCTGGTCGCTTCTCCAGAAGGTTAAAATAAGTCTGCTGGGATATGGCACCGGCATCGTGAAGCCACCGCAGCAGCAAGGCCGGGTTCTTCTCCAACCACTTCGCCAGGGATGGTCTACAAGACTGGACTTTAGCAAGACATTCAGTCTTCTCCGACATCTAGGATCGTGAGAGAACAAGGCGACTCATTAGGAAGTTGATTTGGTCCTTACTTTACTCTGGACCTTATCAATGGCCGCTGTGTAAATATGACGGACGTATCCCTTAATTGACACCGTCTAGTGTGACGGCGACTTTTAACAGGATTCAACATGGCGGTTGTCCTTTATCATGGCCATGGGTCATCCAGTCAGTTGAAATGGCCGCTGAGGAAAGCCTTCCTAAAATTCCCATATCAACTATTTAACATCCTCTACAAAAGCCAACTTGATGTTGGGCTTCATAGGAGATCGTCAAGTTCACAATATGTTGCAGTGTTATGTTTGTAGGCTCAAGTTTACTAAAGGGACCAATTCAATTTTCGGTGTGCACCATAAACGTAAAAAAATCTATATTTTAAGTTCCCATATAGGTCAGGAAGGGTTAAACATGTTCTCTGAGGTTGTAAAATAAAGTTTATTGACAGGAGCATAGGCTTTGTTTTACACACAAGGCCTTGGTTATCAACACTGTTCTCACTGCCCATAGCAACCAATCAGAGATCAGCTTTCATTTCTAAAACTGCTCTGGAAAAATAAACGCCGATCTCTGATTGGTTGTTATGGGCAGCAAAGCCAATTTCCCTGTCAGGCCCGGTTTAATGGATTAATAATATGCCTCACTCTCCCAGGGCACCAATTACTTTCTAGTAAAGATTCAACAAACTTTATTTATACACCTGTTTATTTACCTATAAATGTCACACTTAATGTGTGGGCATGCTGGGAATTGTAGTTTTATAAGAGGCGAAGAGCCAGAAATACATTTTGTGTCTCGATTCCTCAGCATTTCCACGTTTTCCGTTTGCAGTCCCTGGGTGTAAACCTATCCTATCCTAGTCCTGGTCACACAGCTGAGGGTTTGCTGCAATGTGTCAGCGCTAGAAAATGTTAAAAAAACAAAAAAGTGTGTATTATATTGTTTTGCTCACTGTGCCGCCACTCCAGCTGTTTTAAAACTACAACTCCCATCATACCCTGACAGAAGAGCATCATGTGAGTTGTAGTTTCACAGTAGCCGGAGGTCCGCAGGCCTTATTTCATATATACAAGAAAGAAGGGTAGCACACTGCAGCGCTATAGCTTGCAAACACGAAATATGAAAAATGAATTGCATCACTGCCTTAGAAATATGAAAAATTGAGAAGTCTTAGCGCATAAGATGGCCAAATTATGTGAGCCTGATAGCCACGTCAAGGCTCTTCTCGTATATCAGGTCCTAACTAATGCCAATCCTCGCTTAGAAAAGTCTGTCTGCATGGGAACATATGAATTCTCTCTTAAGACTAAAATCTACATCTCTGTGGAGGGGTAATGAACCTGGAGTAATTAAAAAGCCTGTGACCAACAGGTGGAGTGCTCAGGTAGAAGGTAAATGAATACATATCAAAAAACTGACCGGCACATCCAAACATAGATCCAGTGTGAACAGGTGCTAAACCCAGAGTCACCAACTCACGCACATACAAGAAAAAAGGGTAGCACACTGCAGCGCTATAGCTTGCAAACACGAAATATGAAAAATGAATTGCATCACTGCCTTAGAAATATGAAAAATTGAGAAGTCTTCGCGCATAAGATGGCCTTGTGAGCCTGATAGCCACGTCAAGGCTCTTCTCGTATATCAGGTCCTAACTAATGCCAATCCTCGCTTAGAAAAGTCTGTCTGCATGGGAACATATGAATTCTCTCTTAAGACTAAAATCTACATCTCTGTGGAGGGTAATAACTGGAAAAACCTGACCAACAGGTGGAGTGCTCAGGTAGAAGGAAATGAATACATATCAAAAAACTGACCGGCACATCCAAACATAGATCCAGTGTGAACAGGTGCTAAACCCAGAGTCACCAACTCACGCACAATACCACAGGCTGCACATAGATGGATTGCATCACTGCCTAGAATCATGAAAATTATAAGTCTAGGCATGATGCCAAATTATGTGAGCCTGATAGCCACGTCAAGGCTCTTCTCGTATATCAGGTCCTAACTATGCCAATCCTCGCTTAGAAAGTCTGTTGCATGGGAACATTGATTCTCTCTAAGACTAAAATCTACTCTCTGTGAGGTAATGAACTGGTAATAAGCCTGTGACCAAAGTGGAGTGTTCAGTAGAGGTAATGAATACATATCAAAAATGCCGGCACATCCAACATAGATCCAGTGTGAAGTGCTAACCCAGAGTCACCACTCAGCACATACAAGAAAAGGTAGCCACTGCAGGCTATAGCTTGCAACACGAAATATGAAATGATTGCATCATGCCTTAGATATGAAAATTGAATCTTAGCGCTAAGTTGGCGAGCTGTAGCCACGTCAAGGTCTCTCGATATCAGGTCCTAATATGCCAATCCTCGCTTGAAAGTCTTTGCATGGAACATATGAATTCTCTCTTAGACTAAAATCTACATCTCTGTGGGGGGGTAATGAACCTGGATATTAAAAGCCCTTCCACAGTGATGCTCAGTAGAGGTAATGAATACATATCTAAAAATGACCGCACATCCAAAATAGATCCAGTTGAACAGGTGCAAACCGAGTCCAATCACGCCATCAGAAAAAGGTAGCACACTGAGCGCTATAGCTTGCATCACATATATAAAATGAATTGCATCACTGCCTTAGAAATTTTGAAAATTTGTGAAGCTTAGCGCATAGTGGCTAATTATGTCCTGATAGCGTCAAGGCTCTTCTCTGTTTATCAGTTTCCAACTAGCAATCCTCGTTAGAAAAGTCTTTCTGCAATGGAAACATATGAATCCTTGTAAGCTAAAATTCTTACATCTCTGATGTAGTTTTAGCTGGAGAATTAAACTGTACCATCAGTGGAGTGTTCAGGTAGAATGGCAAATGAAGTACATATCAAAAAACTGACCGGCAATCCAACTAGATACATTTGTGAACAGGTGCTAAACCAAGTCACAATCTCTCATAATTAAAGGGTAGCAACTGCAGCGCTCATACTTGCCGGAAATGTAAGCCTGTTGCACTCCTTTTCTTGTATGTGCGTGAATAATTGATCTGCGCAGTTTAGCACCTGTTCACACTAGATCTATGTTTGGATGTGCCGGTCAGTTTTTTGATATGTATTCATTATTAAGCCATTCTACTCTGAGCACTCCACCTGTTGGTCACAGGCTTTTTAATTACTCCAGGTTCATTACCCTCCACAGAGATGTAGATTTTAGTCTTAGAGAGAATTCATATGTTCCCATGCAGACAGACTTTTCTAAGCGAGGATTGGCATTAGTTAGGACCTGATATACGAGAAGAGCCTTGACGTGGCTATCAGGCTCACATAATTTGGCCATCTTATGCGCTAAGACTTCTCAATTTTTCATATTTCTAAGGCAGTGATGCAATTCATTTTTCATATTTGTGTTTGCAAGCTATAGCGCTGCAGTGTGCTACCCTTTTTCTTGTATGTGCGTGAGTTGGTGACTCTGGGTTTAGCACCTGTTCACACTGGATCTATGTTTGGATGTGCCGGTCAGTTTTTTGATATGTATTCATTTACCTTCTACCTGAGCCATCCACCTGTTGGTCACAGGCTTTTTAATTACTCCAGGTTCATTACCCCTCCACAGAGATGTAGATTTTAGTCTTAAGAGAGAATTCATATGTTCCCATGCAGACAGACTTTTCTAAGCGAGGATTGGCATTAGTTAGGACCTGATATAGAGAAGAGCCTTGACGTGGCTATCAGACTCACATAATTTGGCCATCTTATGTGCTAAGACTTCTCAATTTTTCATATTTCTAAGGCAGTGATGCAATTCATTTTTCATATTTCGTGTTTGCAAGCTATAGCGCTGCAGTGTGCTACCCTTTTCTTCGTTATGTGCGTGAGTTGGTGACTCTGGGTTTAGCACCTGTTCACACTGGATCTATGTTTGGATGTGCCGGTCAGTTTTTTGATATGTATTCATTTACCTTCTACCTGAGCACTCCACCTGTTGGTCACAGGCTTTTTAATTACTCCAGGTTCATTACCCCTCCACAGAGATGTAGATTTTAGTCTTAAGAGAGAATTCATATGTTCCCATGCAGACAGACTTTTCTAAGCGAGGATTGGCATTAGTTAGGACCTGATATACGAGAAGAGCCTTGACGTGGCTATCAGGCTCACATAATTTGGCCATCTTATGCGCTAAGACTTCTCAATTTTTCATATTTCTAAGGCAGTGATGCAATTCATTTTTCATATTTTGTGTTTGCAAGCTATAGCGCTGCAGTGTGCTACCCTTTTTTCTTGTATGTGCGTGAGTTGGTGACTCTGGGTTTAGCACCTGTTCACACTGGATCTATGTTTGGATGTGCCGGTCAGTTTTTTGATATGTATTAATTTACCTTCTACCTGAGCACTCCACCTGTTGGTCACAGGCTTTTTAATTACTCCAGGTTCATTACCCCTCCACAGAGATGTAGATTTTAGTCTTAAGAGAGAATTCATATGTTCCCATGCAGACAGACTTTTCTAAGCGAGGATTGGCATTAGTTAGGACCTGATATATGAGAAGAGCCTTGACGTGGCTATCAGGCTCACATAATTTGGCCATCTTATGCGCTAAGACTTCTCAATTTTTCATATTTCTAAGGCAGTGATGCAATTCATTTTTCATATTTCGTGTTTGCAAGCTATAGCGCTGCAGTGTGCTACCCTTTTTTCTTGTATGTGCGTGAGTTGGTGACTCTGGGTTTAGCACCTGTTCACACTGGATCTATGTTTGGATGTGCCGGTCAGTTTTTTGATATGTATTCATTTACCTTCTACCTGAGCACTCCACCTGTTGGTCACAGGCTTTTTAATTACTCCAGGTTCATTACCCCTCCACAGAGATGTAGATTTTAGTCTTAGGCCGGAGTCACACTGGCGACAAAATCGGACGACTGCAATGCGATGAAAAATCGCATTGCAGTCGGACCTATGTTAATCTATGGAGCAGCTCCCAGTATCAGATTTTTTGTGGTCCGTTTTAAACGTCCGTGTACAATCGCAGCATGCTGCGATTGTCACCGATTGTCGGTCGACTATCGCCAATGCAAGTCTATGGGAGCGATGAAAAATCGGATTACAAACGGACCACACTGTGTGACTTGCGATGAAATCGCATCGGTGTCCTTTAGAAAAGCCGGCAATTCATCCCCGGCTATACTGTAAAATCACACTCACAGCTTTAATAAAGACTAGAAAGAATAGATATATACACATAGAACACATATATATATATATATACATGTCATTGTGACATGTATATATACATATATTTATAGTTCCTAGACTTCTACATACTGTTATAGCCGCTAATTCAATTGCCGGGTTTTGTGAAATCACAGAAGCCGACATGAAATGATACATTGTTTCCACACAGTTAACCATGTCATTTCCTGTATTTTGATATTTGTTTAGAACTTACAATTACATGAGTGTATTTGTGCAAAATTTCAGACATGTAGGGGTTAATTAAAGGTGTAATTTCGTTGAAAAAAAATGTGTGGGCTCCCGCTGTATTTTCTCCACCAGACAGACAAAGCAAGCGAGTGGGGGCAGATAATAATAGCCTAGGGAAGGTACATTTTTTGTGCCCCCACTGGCTACTAACATCTGCCCCCAGACACCCCAGAAAGGGCAAATCTATAATTAGATTCGCCCTTTCTGGCACTTTGCCCGTCTATTCCCATTGCCCTGTAGCGGTGGCGAATGGGTTAATAATCTCACCTTACTGTCACCTTGCTATTGAAAGGTGACCTTAAGGTAGGTTAATAATTGAGAGCTGTCAATTAGACAACTATCAATTATTAATCCTATTGAAGTAAATAAAAAACACACACACACTTAAGAATAAATAATTTTAATGAAATAAAAACACATTTTTTTTACCATATTTTATTTTACACTTAATCCGTGCGAAGCCATTGATCTCCTAAAATAAAGAAAAAAAAATAAAACAACATTATTCTTACCTATTCCGCCGATCTGTCACGTCCCACGCTGTAATCCTTCACAAAGGGTTAACTAGCTTTGAGCCAAGCAGTGCAAGTAATCCTGCATGCTCAGCTCAAAGCTCCTGAATGAATAAGTTCCTCTCCTGGCGACAGGAGAGGATGTGTTTAATGAATGAAGCTTAATTGATTGTGTCCACTTTCCCTTTAGGTCAGGTCACTACAGTTAAATTGCCAATAAATCAATTAAGCTCCATTCATGAATCTATTCCTCTACTTTCGCTGGGAGAGGAACTTATTCATTCAGGGGAATACAGGTCTGAGACAGCATTATTAGCTCTCTGCGACCTGTAACCTGTTAACCCTTTCTGATGGATTACACCGTGGGACCTGACTGTACATCGGATTGGTAAGAATAATTTTGCTTTTTTATTTTCTTTTTATTACAGGAAATGGTTTTAGCAGGAAAATAAAATATGGTCAAAAACTGTGTGATTATTTAATTAAACTTATTTTTTATTAAACTGTGTGTGTTTGATTTTTCTTTCATACAATAGGATTAATAATTGATAGTTGTCTAATTGACAGCTATCAATTATTAACCTGCCTTAAGGTCACCTTTCAATACTAAGGTGACATTAAGGTGAGATTAACCCATTCGCCACCGCTACAGGGCAATGGGAATAGACGGGCAAAGTGCCAGAAAGGGCGAATCTAATTATAGATTTGCCCTTTCTGGGGTGTCTGGGGGCAGATGTTAGTAGCCAGGGGGGCACAAAAAAAATGTACCCTCCCTAGGCTATTATTATCTGCCCCCACTCGCTTGCTTTGTCTGTCTGGTGGAGAAAATACAGCGGGAGCCCACGCATTTTTTTTCAACGAATTTACACCTTTAATTAACCCCTACATGTCTGAAATTTAGCACACATATACTCATGTAATTGTATGTTTCAAACATATATAAAAATACATGAAATTACATGGTTAAATGTGTGGAAACAATGTATCATTTCATGTCGGCTTCTGTGATTTCACTGAAGCCGGCAATTGAATTAGCGGCTATTACAGTATGTAGAAGTGTAAGAATTATAAATATATGTATATATATATGTCACAATGACATATATATATATATGTGCTCTATGTGTATATATCTATTCTTTCTTTTGGCATTTAAATACTATTCTTTTGGATCCATTATATGTCAGTTTTGCAAGCCTGCGAGAAAATCTCGCAAGTCGGATGAAAATCGGATGTTACAAGGTACACACACATGCGATTAAATCGCATCTTTGAAGGAAAATCGGATGCCAGAAGGATGTGTGATGTTTTTATTTTGATCCGACAATCGACCGTCTAAAACGGACCGATTTTTTGTGGTTGTGTGTGACTCCAGCCTTAAGAGAGAATTCATATGTTCCCATGCAGACAGACTTTTCTAAGCGAGGATTAGCATTAGTTAGGACCTGATATAACGAGAAGAGCCTTGACGTGGCTATCAGGCTCACATAATTTGGCCATCTTATGCGCTAAGACTTCTCAATTTTTCATATTCTAAGGCAGTGATGCAATTCATTTTTCATATTTCGTGTTTGCAAGCTATAGCGCTGCAGTGTGCTACCCTTTTTTCTTGTATGTGCGTGAGTTGGTGACTCTGGGTTTAGCACCTGTTCACACTGGATCTATGTTTGGATGTGCCGGTCAGTTTTTTGATATGTATTCATTTACCTTCTACCTGAGCACTCCACCTGTTGGTCACAGGCTTTTTAATTACTCCAGGTTCATTACCCCTCCACAGAGATGTAGATTTTAGTCTTAAGAGAGAATTCATATGTTCCCATGCAGACAGACTTTTCTAAGCGAGGATTGGCATTAGTTAGGACCTGATATACGAGAAGAGCCTTGACGTGGCTATCAGGCTCACATAATTTGGACATCTTATGCGCTAAGACTTCTCAATTTTTCATATTTCTAAGGCAGTGATGCAATTCATTTTTCATATTTCGTGTTTGCAAGCTATAGCGCTGCAGTGTGCTACCCTTTTTTCTTGTATGTGCGTGAGTTGGTGACTCTGGGTTTAGCACCTGTTCACACTGGATCTATGTTTGGATGTGCCGGTCAGTTTTTTGATATGTATTCATTTACCTTCTACCTGAGCACTCCACCTGTTGGTCACAGGCTTTTTAATTACTCCAGGTTCATTACCCCTCCACAGAGATGTAGATTTTAGTCTTAAGAGAGAATTCATATGTTCCCATGCAGACAGACTTTTCTAAGCGAGGATTGGCATTAGTTAGGACCTGATATACGAGAAGAGCCTTGACGTGGCTATCAGGCTCACATAATTTGGCCATCTTATGCGCTAAGACTTCTCAATTTTTCATATTTCTAAGGCAGTGATGCAATTCATTTTTTATATTTCGTGTTTGCAAGCTATAGCGCTGCAGTGTGCTACCCTTTTTTCTTGTATGTGCGTGAGTTGGTGACTCTGGGTTTAGCACCTGTTCACACTGGATCTATGTTTGGATGTGCCGGTCAGTTTTTTGATATGTATTCATTTACCTTCTACCTGAGCACTCCACCTGTTGGTCACAGGCTTTTTAATTACTCCAGGTTCATTACCCCTCCACAGAGATGTAGATTTTAGTCTTAAGAGAGAATTCATATGTTCCCATGCAGACAGACTTTTCTAAGCTAGGATTAGCATTAGTTAGGACCTGATATACGAGAAGAGCCTTGACGTGGCTATCAGGCTCACATAATTTGGCCATCTTATGCGCTAAGACTTCTCAATTTTTCATATTTCTAAGGCAGTGATGCAATTCATTTTTCATATTTCGTGTTTGCAAGCTATAGCGCTGCAGTGTGCTACCCTTTTTTCTTGTATGTGCGTGAGTTGGTGACTCTGGGTTTAGCACCTGTTCACACTGGATCTATGTTTGGATGTGCCGGTCAGTTTTTTGATATGTATTCATTTACCTTCTACCTGAGCACTCCACCTGTTGGTCACAGGCTTTTTAATTACTCCAGGTTCATTACCCCTCCACAGAGATGTAGATTTTAGTCTTAAGAGAGAATTCATATGTTCCCATGCAGACAGACTTTTCTAAGCGAGGATTGGCATTAGTTAGGACCTGATATACGAGAAGAGCCTTGACGTGGCTATCAGGCTCACATAATTTGGCCATCTTATGCGCTAAGACTTCTCAATTTTTCATATTTCTAAGGCAGTGATGCAATTCATTTTTCATATTTCGTGTTTGCAAGCTATAGCGCTGCAGTGTGCTACCCTTTTTTCTTGTATGTGCGTGAGTTGGTGACTCTGGGTTTAGCACCTGTTCACACTGGATCTATGTTTGGATGTGCCGGTCAGTTTTGAATTTTGCATTACTTTCCTGACCTCTCACTTTGTCACAGTTTTAATAACAGGTTCATTCCTCCAAAAGTGAATTTAGTCTTGGAATTCTTGTTCCATGGGCAGACTTCTAAGCAGGTTGGCATTAGTTAGACTGATATGGGAAGTTGACGGTTCAGTCCTATTTGCCATCTATGTATATTCATTTTTCATATTCTCACGTGATCAATCATTTTTACATATTCGTTGCACTATAGCGCTGCATTGTACCCTTTTTTCTTGATGCTGATTTGTATCGGGATTTAGACCTGTTCACACGAGATCATGTTTGGAGTGGCGGCACGTTTTTGGATTTTATTATTCTAACTGAGCATCACATTTTCAACTTTTAAGTATCCAGTTCTACCCTCCAGATGATGATCTTTAGCCTCAAAGAATTATATGTTCCATGCGACAGATTTTCTTAAGCAGGATGCATATTGACCTAATGAGAATAGCCTTGACGTGGTTTCCATGCCAACTTAATTGGGGATCCATCTAAGCGGACCTGAAAGAGAGACCACTGTAGGCTCATATTTTCTATTTCAGGCCAGAATCTAATTATTTTTCATATTTTGTATGCAAACTATAGCGCTAAGCAGTGGGGCACCCTTTTTCTTGTATGTGCGTGAGTTGGTGCTCTGGGTTTAGCACTGTTCACACTGGATCAATGTTTGATGTGCCGTCAGTTTTGATTGATATGTATTCATTTACCTCTACCTGGTACACTCCATGTTGGTCCACAGGCTTTTTTAATTACTCCAGAAGTTCATTACCCCTCCAACAAGAGTTTTAGATTTTAGTCTTTAGGTAAGAACATATTCCCATGCACGACTTTTCTAAGCGGGATTGGCATTATTAGGGTGCTATATCGAGAAAGCCTGACGTGGCTACAGGCTTCACATAATTTTGCATCTTATGGCTAAGACTCTCAATTTTTCATATTTTCTAAGGCATTTTGACTAGCAATCACTGTTTCACTTTTTAACCGTGTGCAACTATAGGTAGCATTGCTACACGCTTTTCATTGTAGCTGCGCTGGTTTGGGGACTCTGGTGTTATAGCACCTGTTCACACTGATCTATGTTTGGATTGCGGTCAGTTTTTGGATATGTATTCATTTAGCCTGTCATGAGCACTCTCACTGTTGGTGCACTAGCTGTTAATGGACTCCAGCTGTATTATTACCCCTCCCCAGAGATGTAGATTTTAGTCTTAAGAGAGAATTCATATGTTCCCATGCAGACAGACTTTTCTAACGAGGATTGCATTAGTTAGGACCTGATATACGAAAACCTTGACGTGCTATCAGGCTCACATAATTTGGCCATCTTTTGCGCTAAGAATTCTCAATTTTTTCATATTTCCTAAGGCAGTATGCAATTCATTTTTTCATATTTCGTGTTTGCAAGCTATAGCGCTGCAGTGTCACCCTTTTTCTGTATGTGCGTGATTGGTGACTCGGTTTAGCACCTGTTCACACTGGATCTATGTTGGATGTGCCGGTCAGTTTTTGATATTATTCATTTAACCATTCTACCGTGAGACAACTCCGCTGTTGTCACAGCATATTTTAATTTACTCGGTTATCATTACCCTCCACAGAGATCTAGTGATTTTATCTTAAAGAATCAATTCCCTCAGACAATTTCTAAGCAGATTGGATTAGTTGCATTCGAACTTGAGGTTCAGCCAAGGATCTATGCGCTAAGACCTAATTTTATTCAAAGTGTAAATTTTTCAATGTTAACTATAGCGCGCAGGCCTTTTCATGTGATGGTGACTCTGTTTGCCTGTTCACATGTCTGTGAGTGCCGCGTGTTATTCTTACTTTATGAGACCACGTTGGCAACTTAATTACGTTTTAAAATAGTTTTAGTAAAATTCTTGTCCTGCAACAGTTTAGGATGCTTATTGACTATATACGAGAGGCTTGAGGTTCGTCACAAATTGCACTTGCGCTAAGACTTCTCATTTTAAACTGTGCACTTTTAATTCGTGTTTGAAGCATCGCTGCAGTGTGACCTTCTTTATGGCTGAGTTGGGACTCGGTTTAGCACCTGTCACACGTATGTGGAGCCGCAGTTTGAAGATTCTCCTTACTGAATCCACCTGTGGCGCTTAATCTCCAGTTATCGTGTCGTATTTTTTAGATATGGTATAGAACCTTCTACCACACTCCATTGTCAAGAGTTTTTATATTAGCAGTTAGTGAAACCCCTTGTCACAGTTAGGGGATTTACAGTTTATAGAGGTGCACTCTCTGGCACTGTATATGGGAAACTACCAGCACTTTATACGAGGACACCTTCTGGCATGTTATGAGGGACGCTCTGTTTTCCATATATGAGAGGGCACTTTGCTGACACGTGTACAAGGGACACTGTCTCGCACTGTTTTGAGAAACACTCTGCTGGCACTTATATGAGGAGCACTCTGCCAGCCTATATGAGGAGGCACTCTGCTGGCACTGTATGTGAGGAGGCACTTCTGTGGCGCGTGTATATGAGAGGCATACCTGCAGCACTGTTATGTGAGGAGGCACTCTGCCGGCCTGTATATGGGAGGCACTCTGCCACACTGTATGTGGAGGCACTCTGCTCAGCGCTGTATTTTGAGGAGGCACTCTGCTGGCACTGTATGTGAGGAGGCACTCTGCTGGCGCTGTATATGAGGAGGCACTCTGCCAGCACTGTATGTGAGGAGGCACTCTGCCGGCGCTGTATATGAGGAGGCACTCTGCCGGCACTGTATATAAGGAGGCACTCTGCCAGCACTGTATATAAGGAGGCACTCTGCCGGCGCTGTATATGAGGAGGCACTCTGCCAGTGCCGTATATGAGGAGGCACTCTGCCGGCGCTGTATATGAGGAGGCACTCTGCCAGCACTGTATATAAGGAGGGACTCTGCCAGCACTGTATATAAGGAGGCACTCTGCCGGCACTGTATGTGAGGAGGCACTCTGCTGGCGCTGTATATAAGGAGGCACTCTGCTGGCGCTGTGTATGAGGAGGCACTCTGCCAGCACTGTATATAAGGAGGCACTCTGCCGGCGCTGTATATGAGGAGGCACTCTGCCAGCGCTGTATATGAGGAGGCACTCTGCTGGCACTGTATATGAGGAGGCACTCTTATGGCACTGTATATGAGGAGGCACTCTGCCAGCACTGTATATGAGGAGGCACTCTGCCAGCGCTGTATATGAGGAGGCACTCTGCTGGCGCTGTATATGAGGAGGCACTCTGCTGGCGCTGTATATAAGGAGGCACTCTGCCAGCGCTGTATATGAGGAGGCACTCTGCCAGCGCTGTATATGAGGAGGCACTCTTATGGCACTGTACATGAGGAGGCACTCTGCTGGCGCTGTATATAAAGAGGCACTCTGCCAGCGCTGTATATGAAGAGGCACTCTGCTGGCGCTGTATATGAGGAGGCACTCTGCTGGCACTGTATATAAGGAGGCACTCTGCTGGCGCTGTATATGAGGAGGCACTCTGCTGGCACTGTATATAAGGAAGCACTCTGCCGACACTGTATATGAGGAGGCACTCTGCTGGCGCTGTATATGAGGAGGCACTCTGTCAGCACTGTATATAAGGAGGCACTCTGCCGGCACTGTATATAAGGAGGCACTCTGCTGGCACTGTATATGAGGCACTCTGCCAGCACTGTTTATAAGGAGGCACTCTTATGGCACTGTATATGAGGAGGCACTCTGCCAGCGCTGTATATGAGGAGGCACTCTTATGGCACTGTACATGAGGAGGCACTCTGCTGGCGCTGTATATAAAGAGGCACTCTGCCAGCGCTGTATATGAGGAGGCACTCTGCTGGCGCTGTATATGAGGAGGCACTCTGCTGGCACTGTATATAAGGAGGCACTCTGCTGGCGCTGTATATGAGGAGGCACTCTGCTGGCACTGTATATAAGGAGGCACTCTGCCGGCACTGTATATGAGGAGGCACTCTGCTGGCGCTGTATATGAGGAGGCACTCTGTCAGCACTGTATATAAGGAGGCACTCTGCCGGCACTGTATATAAGGAGGCACTCTGCCGGCACTGTATATAAGGAGGCACTCTGCTGGCACTGTATGAGGCACTCTGCTGGCGCTGTATATGAGGAGGCACTCTGCCAGCACTGTATATAAGGAGGCACTCTTATGGCACTGTTTAGGAGGAGACACTCTGCCAGCACTGTATATAAGGAGGCACTCTGCCAGCACTGTATATAAGGAGGCACTCTGCTGGCACTGTATATGAGGAGGCACTCTGCTGGTGCTGTATATGAGGAGGCACTCTGCTGGCACTGTATATGAGGAGGCACTCTGCCGGTGCTGTATATGAGGAGGCACTCTGCCAGCACTGTATATAAGGAGGCACTCTGCCAGCACTGTATATAAGGAGGCACTCTGCTGGCACTGTATATGAGGCACTCTGCCAGCACTGTTTATAAGGAGGCACTCTTATGGCACTGTATATGAGGAGGCACTCTGCCAGCACTGTATATAATTAGGCACTCTTATGGCACTGTTTAGGAGGAGACACTCTGCCAGCACTGTATATAAGGAGGCACTCTGCCAGCACTGTATATAAGGAGGCACACTGCTGGCACTGTATATGAGGAGGCACTCTGCTGGCGCTGTATATGAGGAGGCACTCTGCTGGCACTGTATATGAGGAGGCACTCTGCCAGCACTGTATATAAGGAGGCACTCTGCCAGCACTGTATATAAGGAGGCACTCTGCTGGCACTGTATATGAGGCACTCTGCCAGCACTGTTTATAAGGAGGCACTCTTATGGCACTGTATATGAGGAGGCACTCTGCCAGCGCTGTATATGAGGAGGCACTCTTATGGCACTGTACATGAGGAGGCACTCTGCTGGCGCTGTATATAAAGAGGCACTCTGCCAGCGCTGTATATGAGGAGGCACTCTGCTGGCGCTGTATATGAGGAGGCACTCTGCTGGCACTGTATATAAGGAGGCACTCTGCTGGCGCTGTATATGAGGAGGCACTCTGCTGGCACTGTATATAAGGAGGCACTCTGCCGGCACTGTATATGAGGAGGCACTCTGCTGGCGCTGTATATGAGGAGGCACTCTGTCAGCACTGTATATAAGGAGGCACTCTGCCGGCACTGTATATAAGGAGGCACTCTGCCGGCACTGTATATAAGGAGGCACTCTGCTGGCACTGTATGAGGCACTCTGCTGGCGCTGTATATGAGGAGGCACTCTGCCAGCACTGTATATAAGGAGGCACTCTTATGGCACTGTTTAGGAGGAGACACTCTGCCAGCACTGTATATAAGGAGGCACTCTGCCAGCACTGTATATAAGGAGGCACTCTGCTGGCACTGTATATGAGGAGGCACTCTGCTGGTGCTGTATATGAGGAGGCACTCTGCTGGCACTGTATATGAGGAGGCACTCTGCCGGTGCTGTATATGAGGAGGCACTCTGCCAGCACTGTATATAAGGAGGCACTCTGCCAGCACTGTATATAAGGAGGCACTCTGCTGGCACTGTATATGAGGCACTCTGCCAGCACTGTTTATAAGGAGGCACTCTTATGGCACTGTATATGAGGAGGCACTCTGCCAGCACTGTATATAATTAGGCACTCTTATGGCACTGTTTAGGAGGAGACACTCTGCTTGCACTGTATTTGAGGAGGCACTCTGCCAGCACTGTATATAAGGAGGCACTCTTATGGCACTGTTTAGGAGGAGACACTCTGCTTGCACTGTTTTTGAGGAGGCACTCTGCTGGCGCTGTATATGAGGAGGCACTCTGCCAGCACTGTATATGAGGAGGCACTCTGCCAGCACTGTATATAAGGAGGCACTCTTCTGGCACTGTTTAGGAGGAGACACTATGCTGGCATTGTTTATGAGGAGGCACTCTTATCGCTCTGTATGTGAGGAGACACTCTTCCTGCACTGTTTTTGAGAACACTTCTGCACTGTATTGAGAGACACTCTGCTTGCACTGTATTTGAGGAGACACTCTGCTTGCACTGTATTTGAGGAGACACTCTGCTTGCACTGTATTTGAGGAGGCACTCTGCCATTGCTGTATGTAAAGATGCACTCTTCTCGCACTGTTTTTGAGGAGACACTCTGACACTGTATTTGAGGAGGCACTCTGCTGGCGCTGTATATGAGGAGGCACTCTGCTGGCACTGTAAATAAGGAGGCACTCTGCTGGCGCTGTATATGAGGAGGCACTCTGCTGGCACTGTAAATAAGAAGGCACTCTGCTGGCGCTGTATATGAGGAGGCACTCTGCTGGCGCTGTATATGAGAGGCACTCTGCTGGCGCTGTATATGAGGAGGCACTCTGCCAGCACTGTATATAAGGAGGCACTCTGCCATCGCTGTATATAAAGATGCACTCTTCTGGCACTGTTTTTGAGGAGACACTATGCTGGCATTGTTTATGAGGAGGCACTCTGCTGGCGCTGTATATGAGGAGGCACTCTGCCAGCACTGTATATAAGGAGGCACTCTGCTGGAACTGTATATGAGGAGGCACTCTGCCAGCACTGTATATGAGGAGGCACTCTTATGGCACTGTTTAGGAGGAGACACTCTTCTGGCTCTGTTTGAGACACTCTGCTGGCATTGTTTATGAGGAGGCACTCTTATCGCTCTGTGTGTGAGGAGACACTCTGCTGGCGCTGTATATGAGGAGGCACTCTGCCAGCACTGTATATAAGGAGGCACTCTGCTGGCGCTGTATATGAGAGGCACTCTGCTGGCGCTGTATATGAGGAGGCACTCTGCCAGCACTGTATATAAGGAGGCACTCTGCTGGCGCTGTATATGAGGAGGCACTCTGCCAGCACTGTATATAAGGAGGCACTCTTATGGCACTGTTTAGGAGGAGACACTCTTCTGGCTCTGTTTATGAGGAGGCACTCTTATCGCTCTGTGTGTGAGGAGACACTCTGCTGGCGCTGTATATGAGGAGGCACTCTGCTGGCACTGTAAATAAGAAGGCACTCTGCTGGCGCTGTATATGAGGAGGCACTCTGCTGGCGCTGTATATGAGGAGGCACTCTGCTGGCGCTGTATATGAGGAGGCACTCTGCCAGCACTGTATATAAGGAGGCACTCTGCCATCACTGTATATAAAGATGCACTCTTCTGGCACTGTTTTTGAGGAGACACTATGCTGGCATTGTTTATGAGGAGGCACTCTGCTGGCGCTGTATATGAGGAGGCACTCTGCCAGCACTGTATATAAGGAGGCACTCTGCTGGCGCTGTATATGAGGAGGCACTCTGCCAGCACTGTGTATAAGGAGGCACTCTTATGGCAATGTTTAGGAGGAGACACTCTTCTGGCTCTGTTTATGAGACACTCTGCTGGCATTGTTTTTGAGGAGGCACTCTTATCGCTCTGTGTGTGAGGAGACACTCTGATTGCACTGTTTATGAGGAGGCACTCAGCTGGCATTGTTTATGAGGAGGCACTCAGCTGGCATTGTTTATGAGGAGGCACTCTGCTGGCATTGTTTATGAGGAGGCACTCTGCTGGCATTGTTTATGAGGAGGCACTCAGCTGGCATTGTTTATGAGGAGGCACTCTGCTGGCATTGTT
The DNA here is from genome assembly GCA_033576555.1 of Oophaga sylvatica. Taxonomy (NCBI): domain Eukaryota; kingdom Metazoa; phylum Chordata; class Amphibia; order Anura; family Dendrobatidae; genus Oophaga; species Oophaga sylvatica. The sequence goes on along the minus strand of JARQOD010000003.1, from coordinate 424,051,599 downwards.
TATGAGGAGGCACTCTGCTGGCATTGTTTATGAGGAGGCACTCTGCTGGCATTGTTTATGAGGAGGCACTCTGCTGGCATTGTTTATGAGGAGGCACTCTTATCGCTCTGTGTGTGAGGAGACACTCTTCCTGCACTGTTTTTGAGGAGACACTGCACTGTTATAGGGGACACTGTACTATGGTACTATGCTGACCCTGTCCAACATGTGGTCCACAAGTCTAGTTAATGATACTGGTGCAGAGGTGATCATCTTCCTGTAGATGGCGCTCCTGCATTCCATGTCAGTCTGCACATATTAGAGGACAGGTCAGGGGTAATAATAAGGCTGGAGTCACACACAACCACAAAAAATCAGTCCGTTTTAGACGGTCGACAATCGGATCAAAATAAAAACATCACACATCCTTCTGGCATCCGATTTTCCTTCAAAGATGCGATTTAGTCGCATGTGTGTGTACCTTGTAACATCCGATTTTCATCCGACTTGCGAGATTTTCTCGCAGGCTTGCAAAACTGACATATAATGGATCCAAAAGAATAGTATTTAAATGCCAAAAGAAAGAATAGATATATACACATAGAGCACATATATATATATATATATATATATATATATATGTCATTGTGACATATATATATATACATATATTTATAATTCTTACACTTCTACATACTGTACTACTGCTAATTCAATTGCCGGCTTCAGTGAAATCACAGAAGCCGACATGAAATGATACATTGTTTCCACACATTTAACCATGTAATTTCATGTATTTTTATATATGTTTGAAACATACAATTACATGAGTATATGTGTGCTAAATTTCAGACATGTAGGGGTTAATTAAAGGTGTAAATTCGTTGAAAAAAAATGCGTGGGCTCCCGCTGTATTTTCTCCACCAGACAGACAAAGCAAGCGAGTGGGGGCAGATAATAATAGCCTAGGGAGGGTACATTTTTTTTGTGCCCCCCCTGGCTACTAACATCTGCCCCCAGACACCCCAGAAAGGGCAAATCTATAATTAGATTCGCCCTTTCTGGCACTTTGCCCGTCTATTCCCATTGCCCTGTAGCGGTGGCGAATGGGTTAATAATCTGGCGTTATTGTCACCTTAGTATTGAAAGGTGACCTTAAGGCAGGTTAATAATTGATAGCTGTCAATTAGACAACTATCAATTATTAATCCTATTGTATGAAAGAAAAATCAAACACACACAGTTTAATAAAAAATAAGTTTAATTAAATAATCACACAGTTTTTGACCATATTTTATTTTCCTGCTAAAACCATTTCCTGTAAGGGTGAGTTTCCACGGTCAGGAAACGCTGCGTGTTTGGCGCTGTGCGCTGGCGCAGCGCCAAACACGCAGCGTCCAGATGTTACAGCATAGTGGAGGGGATTTCAAGAAATCCCGTCTCCACTATGCGTAACAATACGCAGGTGGCAAACCTGCGTAAACGGACATGCGGCGCGTCTTTTCAGACCGCAGCATGTCCTCGCGTATTGCGGCGACGGTGCGTCGCCGCAACATAATTAACACAGGGCTATGTAGCCCTGCGCTCTTTCCGGAGGTGTTCCGGAGGTGTCCTGAACACCTCCGGAAAGATCGCGCGTCAGAAAGGGGGCGGGGCTTAGACGGAGCGGAATTTCCGCTCCGTCAAAAGCGCTATGGTTCCGGACCGTGGAACCATAGCCTAATAAAAATAAAATAAAAAAGCAAAATTATACTTACCAATCCGATGTACAGTCAGGTCCCACGGTGTAATCCATCAGAAAGGGTTAACAGGTTACAGGTCGCAGAGAGCTAATAATGCTGTCTCAGACCTGTATTCCCCTGAATGAATAAGTTCCTCTCCCAGCGAAAGTAGAGGAAGAGATTCATGAATGGAGCTTAATTGATTTATTGGCAATTTAACTGTAGTGACCTGACCTAAAGGGAAAGTGGACACAATCAATTAAGCTTCATTCATGAAACACATCCTCTCCTGTCGCCAGGAGAGGAACTTATTCATTCAGGAGTTTTGAGCTGAGCATGCAGGATTACTTGCACTGCTTGGCTCAAAGCTAGTTAACCCTTTGTGAAGGATTACAGCTGGAACGTGACAGATCGGCGGAATAGGTAAGAATAATGTTTTTTTTTTTTTTTTCTTTATTTTAGGAGATCAATGGCTTCGCACGGATTAAGTGTAAAATAAAATATGGTCAAAAAAATGTGTTTTTATTTCATTAAAATTATTTATTCTTAAAGTGTGTGTGTTTTTTTATTTACTTCAATAGGATTAATAATTGATAGTTGTCTAATTGACAGCTATCAATTATTAACCTGCCTTAAGGTCACCTTTCAATTGCAAGGTGACATTAAGGTGAGATTAACCCATTCGCCACCGCTACAGGGCAATGGGAATAGACGGGCAAAGTGCCAGAAAGGGCGAATCTAATTATAGATTTGCCCTTTCTGGGGTGTCTGGGGGCAGATGTTAGTAGCCAGGGGGGGCACAAAAAAAATGTACCCTCCCTAGGCTATTATTATCTGCCCCCGCTCGCTTTGCTTTGTCTGTCTGGTGGAGAAAATACAGCGGGAGCCCACGCATTTTTTTTCAACGAATTTACACCTTTAATTAACCCCTACATGTCTGAAATTTAGCACACATATACTCATGTAATTGTATGTTTCAAACATATATAAAAATACATGAAATTACATGGTTAAATGTGTGGAAACAATGTATCATTTCATGTCGGCTTCTGTGATTTCACAAAACCCGGCAATTGAATTAGCGGCTATTACAGTATGTAGAAGTCTAGGAACTATAAATATATGTATATATATATATATGTCACAATGACATGTATATATATATATATGTGTTCTATGTGTATATATCTATTCTTTCTAGTCTTTATTAAAGCTGTCAGTGTGATTTTACAGTATAGCCGGGGATGAATTGCCGGCTTTTCTAAAGGACACCGATGCGATTTCATCGCAAGTCACACGTGTGGTCCGTTTGTAATCTGATTTTTCATCGCTCCCATAGACTTGCATTGGCGATTGTCGACCCACAATCGGTGACAATCGCAGCATGCTGCGATTGCACTCGGACGTTTAAAACGGACCACAAAAAATCTGATACTGGGAGCTGCTCCATAGATTAACATAGGTCCGGCTGCAATGCGATATTTCATCGCATTGCAGTCGTCCGATTTTGTCGCCAGTGTGACTGCGGCCTAATAATAAACTCTATTACCACAGGGTTACGGCATCTGCAGACCATGTATTTTACAGCTCACAGGTGCGTCCTGAACTATAACCTCAGGGGCCACAGCTGTAAATAACATGCAATCCCCCGCCCTTCATTATCCAGGGACCAGCAGTGTCTTTTACATTATAGCACATAATGGTCGGTTTTCTAACTATAGAAATATACTGGGACTATACTGGACAGTCGCATAATATGACAATTTCCTCATTTATTTTGATCAGCGATGCCCCAGTGGTCGAATTTGACTTGACAGGAATATGAAAACTATATGGATTTTTGTAATTTCCTGAGTATTGCATGGGATATTTTATGCAGAAACACTCAGTTTGACAGCTCTGTGGCCCCTGGGAGCCCAACTCTTGTCTGTGACGATAATTGCACTGCACTGGGGATGTTTCGCTCCTTTGTTGACTGATCCCATCTGCAAACACCGGGTGAATGAACCCTTATTGACACATTTCATGGAGACTGGATTGTCTCATTGGCACAGGCGCTGTTGCCAAAGCCAAAAAAAGCAGTGCACCTTTATAGGACTACAACTCTCAGCATAGACTGTGAAAGTTAGGGTGGCCTCCTACCTACAAAGTCTGGGAAGTTTGCAACAGAATAAAGTAAATTGCTTCATGTGGCACTACAAATCCCAGTAGTGTGTGTAGGACTATCAGTGGGTCACTGGACAGGATGATGGGTCCTGTCCAGATTTCAGCAATTTTGCAGGTATCCTGCACTGAGCCAGGCCGTCTGTATGGGCAGAGGTGGCATTCTGCTGGCAGTGGGAGAATTACTGCCCCCATACTGCCTGGTTAATCACAAACACCAATGATGGGTGTCAGTGAATTGATGCATTATATGACGGCAGCTATAGTTTGAAGTGCACAGACTGGGATCTAGGACCCTATAAAGACCCCTTTCTATAAATACTGATACTGAGCCCATAATACCCCTAGACTAGTGCTGTCTCATTTTTTTAGTAACTATTTTCCTATACCATAGCACCCCCTATCTATAGCAGTGTTCAGCCTAAGTCTCCTGGTACATGAAGTTAATGCCAGAGCCGCAGTAAAGACTGACATGCTGTAGGGAGCAATGTGAGGTAGGAGGAGGGGCTGACAGTCCTCTATTACTATACATTATTAAAACGCAAGAAATGTATAAAACAACAGCTTTATTATCGATAGAAAAATATAATATAGAAAGGTCCGAGCAAATATATACACATACATATATAAAGAGATGAGGGAGGAGCAGCACAGATATAGGGTCACCCTACTACATGCCGCCCCCCTCTAATATCCATCGCTCAGATAATAAATCACTTATAAGGAGGTAACAGATGTAGCAGAGCTGATCCGGTCATTCATGTGGTTTGTGCAAACACCGATTACACAATGTGACATCACTGAGAGGTCTGACACAGTCAGCGAGGAAACTCGGCTCTGCCATTTACAAACGATTCCATGTCCTGTGGCTTGAGGGTCCTGACCACGTCTGGGGGGTGGCAGATCTATGTCCGGCAGCAGAAGCCACATTTCTTGTTATTGCAGCACTTGCAGCAATAAGTGCAGACGGACAATACGGTGTGACGCTTCCTGCGGAAATAAGAGGCCTGCAAGTGGGAAACGAGAAATGTGAGGAGCGAGATAAAGCTTTCACTATATATATATATATATATATATATATATATCCATGTATTTATGTTATCTGCCATGATCGATTATAATTCACTATTGGAGCACACAATCTAATCTCCCTATCAGTAAGGAGGGTGGGGAAAACCAGAGAAACAGGAGAGAACCGACAAACTATTATCTATGTATCTATTAATTGTTTATTATCTATCTATATCTATCTATCTATTATATATCTATTATTTATGTATTATATATTATCTATCTATTTGTCTATTATCTATCTACAGTATCTATTATCTATTTATCATCTATCTCTCTATTATCTATTCATTATCTATCATATCTATCTATTATCTTATCTAGTATCTGTCTCATATCTATCTATCTATTATTTATCTATCATCTATCTGTCTCATATCTATCTATTATCTAGTATCTATCTATTATCTATTTATCTATTATTTATCTATCATCTATCGGTCTCATATCTATCTATTATCTATCATCTATCTATTATCTATCTATTATCTATCTATTATTTATCTATCATCTATTTGTGTGTCTCATATCTATTTATCTCTCTATTTATTTATTTATTTTTATTTATTTTTTGGGACAAATGTTTCAAAACGTTCTGAAGTGTTCGCTGAATTTGACACAAAATAAAAAGAACATGAGAAGCATCTGACGGTGCCAGTCATCTCCAGTCTCCAGTTGTGAAAGACAGATTTACAAAGATAACGACTGTCAGTAGATATAAAGAGTTATCGGAAAGCTAGGAAAATATTGCATTGTTCAACACAATCGGTGACTGCCACAATTAATATACACTGTATATACACTATAACATAAAGGAGGAAAATGTTACAATTAGTCAATTGAAAAATTTGGTGCAAGTCAAATTAGACAAGCGGCTCCAATCAGTGTAAGGAATAATAACTGGACAGAAATGTGATGAGTGGTCACTATGTGGTTGGATGAGACTCACCAGGTCTCCGGACTCCTCGGTCTGGTGCACGACGAGACGGTCTGTAGAATCCATGATCTCATTCTGCAATGGCAGAAACAAGAAAATACGTTTATAGATATGTCACAGATTTGGAGACGGAATGTAGAACTATCTGATAAACGTCCTCTGGTTCTTTTAGAAGCATGAATGGAGATATGTCATATCTCACAGCTTCAATGACTTGACTAAAATGTAATAAAAGGCAGCTCTTAAAGGGACAGCTTCACTTAAAGGGGGAGTTCCACGTTGATATTTCTTGGCTTAAACATATAGAACTAGGCATATGTAACAGCTTACTAATATACATTGTTTACCTACAATGCTGTCTTTACATTTTATAGCTATTTAAAAAGAAATCTTATTCTAAAACAATGTTTTTTACTATTCCATTCTAACTACCAGGCTGACTATTATGACTTATGGGTCTGATTTTCACATAAAAATATGCCAAAATAAGTCACATGTATCTTAATTTTTGACAGTAAGTGTGCATGAGACTTATTTTAACTCATTAGTAAAGGTAAAGGGAGCATAATAAGTAATATCCTATTGGTAAATTGTTACCTAAGTCAGTCTCTATGTGTTAAGTGAAAAAAAATCCAAAAGTAGAGTTACCCTTTAAGTGCAGCCGTCTCTTTAAATTAAGTGATGCATAGCTCTATGAGTAAGGCGAACAGTATAAATACATTATTTAAGTTGAATATTGACTTACCCCTCTCACAGAGGCGCTGATCCCCTGATGGGTGAGCAGAGAGAGGATGAGGATGAGGCAGAGAGTGAAGGACTTCATGTTCTCTGTGTCTGGAGATGAAGGCTGTGTGTGCTGCAGGTGAGGCTGGTCTCTGATGCTGCTCTACCTGCCTGGACAGAGCTGTATTTATGGGCAGTGTCCAGCCCAGAGGTCACAGCAGAGGTCACGTCTCTGATAATCCCTGGCGCCTTCTATTTGTCTGTTTATTTCTTTACTGGAAAAAAAGCAGATTTCCAAATTCTCACCAGTTGTTCCGGTGTATATTACATTGGGAAACATTGGAAAGTCCTAGGGGCTGAGGTCAACTTATGCATGGCATTGCTAGGAAGGGGTCAAAGCATCACAGGTTCTGGAAATGACGCATTACAGATATACTAACAGTCATAACAACAAGACATATGCAAAGTGTATACAAGTAATTGTTTCTTATTAGTAGTATTGGTCATGGCCGAGCGTGTTCAGTACACCATCGAGCATCCTGTAGCTCTAGATGCTCAGTACTCGATTGAGGATTCAAATACTCTTGTGCCATGCTCAATTCTCCACCCCGCATGTTTCGCGGCTGATTTTCAGCTAATGAAAATGCGGAGATTGCCTTCCAGTAACGTCAATGCCGTAGCCATGTTGGAGAGTTTCTGCTGGAGATGGACAGTGTGTTATAGCGTTATAGTACCTGCTGGTGAAATATTAAACAAACATTCCTTTTAGGGCTAATTCAAATACATTCTATTCAATAATACTGCTCTTAGCTGCAGTTACTGTTGGGTTAGTTGCTGGAGCAGGGATAGCGTATTAGTGGCATCTAGTCAGGAATTATTACGTTACAGTCCTTGGTGCTGCCACATGCAACCAAAAGTCCTGTCAGGATCAATTTAAATAGATTCTGTTCTCTAATAATACCACTCTTAGATGTGTACATAATTTAAAATATGCAAAGCATGCCATAAGGGACAGGGAAGCGGATGTGATGCTGATGGTGCACGTAGAGGCTGAGGCTGTGGTCCAGGTGAAACAAACACTCTAATCCACGAGGCTTTGTTTCCTGTCCTTGTTGGTAGGTGGGGCGTGGGATACTACTGTTGAAGCCAGAACAGTGAGAGAAGGCTGTCGGTGTGATGGCAGATAATGCTTTCAGTATGTTTCCCAGCACCACCCTGTCTTCCACACATTCCAGTCTCACTAGCCAAGAATCTGGAACACATAATCCTCACCCTGATTCTCCTTCCTCCCAGCATGTCAAGTCCCAGGAGACAAGTGATCCCACACTCGGACACTTCGAGGAGCACTTTAACTTTCCATTCATGGTTTCTTCTGGCCTCTCACTGTGTAAGTTTCAAGAGGGACATGAGGAGATTGTTTGCGGTGATGCCTAAATCTTTGAGCAGCAACGTCAGAAGAAGTCTAAGATGAAAAATGGCAATTACAGTCTAAAGAGGTGGATGATGATGAGACACAGATATGAACAAGTTATGTTAGGTCAATAAGTTAGGAGGAAGACCAGAGTGAGAAAGTAGAAGACAAGGTGGTGGATGATGAAGTTACTGACCCAACCTGGCAAGGTGGCATGCAGAGCCAACACAGCAGAACAGAGGGAGAGGTATCCACAGCACTGCAACAGGCAGGAAGAGGCAGTGGGGTGGCCAGAAAGAGAAGACAGTTAACCTGTGCCCTACCAAGACCAGCAGCAGCCTGACCACCACCAGCATGCTCAGGCACATGTCACCCAAGCACCCGACTAGGTGGGCCTAACGCCTGGGTCCACAATCGGTGTCTGGGTGATACCACTGCCTCTTGCCCTGTGCTACCTACTTGTTAGTCCCCGGTCCAAGTGTAAGGCTACCAGGGTGGTAGTTGTGGCAACGAGCTGTAGTGTTCCCACACCTTGGTGCCCCACAGATGAAATACAATGTATTTTTTGCTGCACGTGCAGCGGGCGCAGCAGAACACTCATGGTTACTGTCAGGGTTCCTTCCAGTTCTGTCACTCCGGCTCCTGATTTCCCAGTTCCACAAAACTCTCCGGAGTCACAGTCTTTTTCCAACAGTTCAACTTTACTTATCAAAAGGGCATTCATCAACTTGGCAGTACAATTCACACAGAGCCACGTATCCTGTACTTTCCTTGCCTTTTGGGCAGACTCTATTCTTTCTGTAATCTCACTTTCTTTTCTCCCGACATTCACGGCAGTACCTCCAGTCAGACCCTGTTCTGTCCGTGCCTTACTTTTTCAACTGCCATCCGGGCAATCTCTTTGGACAGTCATCTGTGCCTTCCATGTCACCAGCTCCCTGTCAGCCCCTCATCTGGTTCCAATTGGGAAAGGTGCCAGGAACACCATCTCTGCTGCTCCCACCCCGGTCTTAGACCCCGGATCCTTCTTGTGGATGGTCCTGTTGAGCTGGTGCCCGACTGCACTGTTCTCCACTTGGGGCCCCTTACTGCTGTAGCAGAATTATCCCCACAGCCAGCCACTGTCTGCTCCACTACTACTCATACAACCTGCCCTGGGCAGGCTGCCGGGGCTTCTTCCTCTAATCAGAAGTGCTGTCCTATACTTCCATGCTCTGTGCTGCTCTGCTCTAACTCCTCACCACTGAATAATCCTTGATGCCTGTACATAAAAAACACTAATATCCATCCTATCTCTATGTGCCCTCCTCTATTCTAACTCTGCTATTACTCTAAAGGTACTCCCACACTAAGCAATCCGCTAGCGATCTCGTTAGCGTTGCATACTAATGAGATCGCTAGCGGATCGTTCTATATCGCTAATGCGCCACATTAGCGATATATTAACGACGCTATCGCCGTTAGCGATCTTCTTAACGACTTAGCGGTACAAAAGTACCTAAATCGCTAAGAAAGGTGCCACACAGCGATAAGATACTTACCCAGCGGAGCGCCAGCGATGAAATAGGTCCGGAACGATTCCAGCGACGAGCGAGATCACAGCAGAAGCTCGTCGCTGGAAGCTGCCGCACTGAACAATATCGCTAACGGATCGCTAAATAGTGACGTTTTAGCGATCTCGTTAGCGATATTGTTTAGTGTGGCATACCTTAAGCTAACTTCTATCCCTAATCCTAACATATACACAATACATGGCAAATACAAGATATCACATTACGTAAACATTACATTTCACTTTAAAGAACAATCAGATGCCCCTTGTAATTGTGCGAACAGCGTCCAAGAGAGAGGAGGCATGTGAGGTTCCCCGGCACCTCCTTACCCAAGATGCAGGTGCGGATTTCACCCACCCTGCACCTGTCGTTGGACCTTTTCAAACACTATCAGCAACCATGTCCACTTCTTTGTTCCAGTGCAGCATTCAGCTGTCCCTACCCCAGGCCTTGGAACGCAAGCAGAAATAAGCACCCAAACACTGAACAGTCACATTTTCAGACAGCTTGCCCTGTAAATGTTGCCGTTTAGGCTTGTGGACACTGAAGTTTTCTGCAACCTCATGGCGGCGGCCGTCCCTCAGTACTTGGTCCCCAGTCGCCACTATTTTTCCCGTGTGCCTTCCCCTCCTTACAGCAGCACGTGTCCCATAACATCACCCATACCCTGACCAACGCAGTTACTGAGAAGGTCCACTAAACCACCGACACATGGACAAGTGCTTTTGGCCAGAGACGCTACATTTCTCTGACGGCACACTGAGCGACCCTTGATGAGCAGCAATGACGCCATAATCAGTGTCACCATCCCACTTCTCTGTCTACTGAAACACTTGCTGCTCACAATTAAAGAGGAGGATGCGGACCAGATGGACCAGGATTGCATGCGGACCAGGGGGAGATGGAGGCAGAAAGTAGGGTGATACTACCCAGCCCAGTCTCATCTCTTCTCAGCGTGACTTGGGTGATAATGAGGAGGAGAAACAGGAGATGGTTACCTGTGCAACATAGGGTACTACCCACATCAGCCTCTCGTCTGTTCAGGACGGATTGCCTGAAGAGCAGGAGGAGGAAGGGAGATTGAGACTTCTCCTCCTGATGGGGACAGGGAATTTTTCCCTTTTGGGAGTCTGACACACATGGCTGACTTTATGTCCGACCGCCTTTCACATGACCCTTGCATTATAATATAGGAAAGATGTGTATCTTTGTACCGTGTTAGCCAGTAGATAGAAAAATATTTAGACTTGAGAGTCCTCAGTGGTTGATACCTTTTAATGGCTAACTGAGGAATCAGGAATGATGCTGATTCTGTGGTGAAACTCACAAAATTCATCCTCACCCACAATTACTTCGAATTTGACAACAAGATCTATCTTCAGGAGACTGGCACAGCTATGGGAAGTAAAATGGCTCCACAGTATGCAAATCTTTTCATGGCCAAGCTTGAAAGCGAATTTTTGTCCTCCTGCCCCATCAGGCCTCGGGCCTACTACCGCTACATTGATGACATTTTAATCATCTGGACGGAGTCTGAACAACAGCTAAAGACGTTCCATGAACAGTTCAATCAATTTCATCCCACCATCAACTTAACACTTAACTACTCCAGCACTGAAATTAACTTTTTAGACACCACCATTAAGCTAAAGAACAATGAAATAGAGACATCCCTGTATCAGAAGCCAATCGACCGTCCAACATATCTTAAATGGGACAGTTTCCATCCTAAACACATAAAAAACTCTATTGTCTACAGCCAAGCCATCAGATACAACCGTATATGTTCCAACCCCATGGATAGAGATGAACACCTTGGTCGCCTCAGAAAGACTTTTTTGAACCAGGGCTACCATCCAAGAACAATTGAAAACCAAATTACAAGAGCCACCAGAATATCAAGGAATCACCTGCTACATTACAAAGCTAAAGAAGAAAATAACCGGGTGCCTCTAGTGGTCACCTACAATCCAAGTCTGGAGATGCTAAGGGGAGCTGCACGGAAACTACAACCTTTACTACAAAAAGATGCCCGATTACAATCCATATTTCCAGACCCCCCACTACTATGTTTTAGGCAGCCCCCAAATCTAAGAAGCATCATTGTCAGAAGCTCCCTGTCCTCCCCAACAGCTGCAGGAACCTTTCCTTGCAGACAAAAGAAATGCAAGACCTGTACATCTATAATGACCACGGACAGGATAAAGATCCCCAACTCCCATCAGGACTACAAGATACCAGGTACTTTCAGCTGCATCACATCTAATGTGGTGTACCTAATTATATGTACTAAATGTCCAACTGGGGGTCTGTATGTGGGGGAGACCGGGCAAAAACTGAGAACAAGGATGAATTCTCATCGCCACACGATAAGAGAACAAAGAATGGATTTACCTGTGGCCAAACACTTTTGTATGCCCGGTCATAGCATGACAAATATGGAATTACTTGTATTAAAATCTAACTTCAAATCTGAGAAGGATAGAAAAGTCTGGGAATATAAACTTATGATGACCTTTGACACTCTTAGTGCTGGGATGAATATATCCCAGAGTTTTATGTCGTTCTACAACAATTAAGGAATCTGCCTCCCTGACCTTTTAGGGTCATCACAACACAATACCAGACCCCAATCAGAGGGTAATAAAACCTTCACTCCTTATCTATGAACTAGTCATATTTATGTTAATCCCTCTGCCATAATGACAGTTCTGCTTCATGTCACTTGTCCTACCTATTGCATTTTTTCTGTGCTATTTTGTGTATAAATATGTGATTCTTCAGATGTTGTATTAGTCTATGCCTGATGAAGAGACCTGAGTAGTCTCGAAAGCTTGCAATTTGTTACCATCTTTTCAGTTAGCCATTAAAAGGTATCAACCACTGAGGACTCTCAAGTCTAAATATTTTCCTTGCATTATACGCATTTTGACTACCACCTATTATTGGTTATTGAACCTTCTCAACCTACACTACAGGGAGAACTTTCTGTCTACTAAAATGGTGCAATACCAGAAGGTCATAGTTGAGGAATTGGTGAAAAATTTCCCATCTAACAACGCTGGTGGCAGAGGTCAGAGTTCTTTGGACAACCAAGGAGTAGAGAGGAGAGAGAAACACAACAGGTCCAACAGAGGCAGGGGAACACTACTAAAAATCTGGGACATTTTGCTTAGATCCTCCCAGGACCTGATGCGCAGAGTAGTGTGAGAAGGAGGGAAAAGTTTTGGAAGATGATGAAGGAATACCTAGCCAATTGTACCAGCATACTCAATTATTCATCTGTGCTGTTCAGCTATTGAATGTGTAAGCTGGACATGTAGCATGAACTGTCCCTCTATGCCTTAGAGGTGCTGGCCTGCCGCTAGCATTTTTACAGAGCGGGTTTTTAGTGCAGCCAGAGACTTAATAAGATAACGCATCCGCCTATGAACTGAAAAGGCAGAGGACTGACACTTATCAAAATGAACAAGGCCTGGATTGGCCCAGACCTCTCAATCCCACCGAATCACAGGAGCAGAACATAAAATCAAATAAAATATTCCTTTTTTTTGTTGCATTCCCATTCACCCATTCCTACCCAAACAAAGGTATACGGTTTATCGTTTCTAATTTTTAGGGACCTCCTCCTCCACCATATCGACAGTATGATGATCTGACCCTACTAAATTTTCATGGGTGTGTACGATGTCCTACTACATAATTTTTAGAGGCCTACCGTTTTTTTCGGACTATAAGACGCACCGGACCATAAGACGCACCCCAAATTTTCAGAAGGAAAATAGGGAAAAAAATAATGTGTCAAATGGGGTCCGTCTTGCAGTCCGAATTCAGCTTACCAGTGAAGGGATCAGCACAGGTAGAGGAGTGCTCACAGGGGTCGTTCGGTGGTCCAGGCTGGTGCGGTGGTGGATGCTCTGTGTTGCAGGGGTGCTCTGTGGGGTGGCTGTGCTCTGTGGGGTCGCAATATACTTACAAATTCTGTGGTGGCGGTCCCGTGGCGGTGGTCCCAATGCAGCCTCCTGTACTTTGTGGTGCGGTGGTGTCGGGGCTCTGTAGTGTGGCTGAAGCAGGGCTCCGTGCTGCGTGGGGGGCTCCACCGGTATTTTGTCACCAAAGCCCCCCGCAGCTCTGTTGCTGCGATGCGGAGGCCTCCGGAAAGATGGCCGCTGGGGCGCGCATGCTCAGATTCAGATCTCCGCAACGAGATCTTGTCCCGAGAGACGAGATCTTGGGAGAAGATCTCGTTGCCGAGATTTGAATTTGAGTATGCGCCGCCCCCGGCGGCCATCTTTCTAGAGGCCACCGTGTTGCAGCAACGGAGCTGCGGGGGCCTTTCGGGCTATGACGAAATGCCGTCGGAGCCCCCCACACAGCACAGAGCCCCGCTGCCGCCACATCACAGAGCCCCAACACCACCGCACCACAGAGCACAAGGAGGCTGCATCGAGACCACCGGATTTGTAAGTATATTGCGACCATAAGTCGCACCCCCATTTTCCCCCAAAATTTTGGGAGAAAAAAGTGCGTCTTATGGTCTGAAAAATACGGTACCTCTAAAATATATATATATATATATATATATATATATATATACTGTATGTAGACTCCCAGGGGTAAATGTTTTCATCCCCTGCACTTAGTGCATCGGCTCCCCTCTACGTGTCTTTCAGGGGGTATTGCAGTCCCTCCTTCTATTTTTTGGCAGCTCTGGCACTTAGTGCTCAGGCTTTACCAGTCTAGGAGTCCCACTACCTAACAATTGTAATGGAATGGAATGTGTATGAGGCCTCCATTATATGTAATACAGGGTGTATTGAAGACCTTCTTCCTTCCAATTTTTGGCAGTTCTTGCATTGTCCCGATAGGCCTTGTGAGTTTGAGAGTCCCTCTTTCATAAATTAAGCAGGATGTGTCTGGCCATCTCACACGCACCACATGGCCAGATAAGGTAGAATAATGTGAAAATTACATTTACCGATAAATGTTTTTTTTTTTTTATCTATTGAAAGCAATGAGAAAATTCAAAAACACTACGTGTAAATATACCCAAAGGGGTGGAGGAGATGTTATGGTTTTTTTGCTCTTTTTTATTTTTCCTTATATAAGTAATTATACGGGAAAGAATGTTTCCTAATATTTTTTCCTGTAACATCCATTTAATCTTCAGTTTTTTGATGTTGTATTGTCAGTCTGGGAGTCAGAGATGTGTCCAGGTGTCTTCTCCAAGCTGTGCCAATGCAATTTCCGCTGTGACTCCATCCATTTCATCAACTTTCTTGACACCAAAGCCCTCCTGTTATTGTCTTATCGAAAAATGCTTGCGTTTCCCATTGATTTCCATTATACTTGTTACACGAATCAAGTCCGGCTGAGCGTCCGACCTGCTAGTTCATCACTATTTACTATCCTTAAAAATAAAAACATGGACCAAGGAGGACAATATTATAGTAGCTATATTCTTGTAAATAGGGAGCAGTATTATAGTAGTTATATTCTTGTACATAGGTGCAGTATTATAGTAGTTATATTCTTGTACATAGGGGCAGTATTATAGTAGTTACATTCTTGTACATAGGGGCAGTATTATAGTAGTTATATTCTTGTACATAGGGGCAGTATTATAGTACTTATATTCTTGTACATAGGAGCAGTATTATAGTACTTATATTCCTGTACATAGGAGCAGTATTATAGTAGTTATATTCCTGTACATAGGAGCAGTATTATTGTAGTTATATTCTTCTACATAGGGGCAGTATTATAGTAGTTATATTCTTGTACATAGGAGCAGTATTATAGTAGTTATATTCCTGTACATAGGAGCAGTATTATAGTAGTTATATTCTTGTACATAGGAGCAGTATTATAGTAGTTATATTCTTGTACATAGGGGCAGTATTATAGTAGTTATATTCTTGTATATAGGGGCAGTATTATAGTAGTTATATTCTTGTACATAGGGAGCAGTATTATAGTAGTTATATTCTTGTACATAGGAGCAGTATTATAGTAGTTATATTCTTGTACATAGGGGCAGTATTATAGTAGATATATCCTTGTACATAGGAGCAGTATTATAGTTGTTATATTCTTGTACATAGGACCAGTATTATAGTAGTTATATTCTTGTACATAGGTGGCTGTATTATAGTAGTTATAGTCTTATACATAGGAGCTGTATTATAGTAGTTATATTCTTGTACATAGGAGCAGTATTATAGTAGTTATATTCCTGTACATAGGAGCAGTATTATAGTAGTTATATTCTTGTACATAGGAGCAGTATTATAGTAGTTATATTCTTGTACATAGGTGGCTGTATTATAGTAGTTATATTCTTGTACATAGGAGGCAGTATTATATTAGTTATATTCTTGTACATAGGGGCAGTATTATAGTAGTTATATTCTTCTACATAGGAGGCAGTATTATAGTAGTCATATTCTTGCTGCTTTTTTTAGATACCTCATTATTTTCCTTTTTTGATTGAGAGTGGATAATCTTGTTTCCAAATGAAGGAGGTCTCAGGTGTTGGAGGGGATTTGGTGTCCTGTTTGTTTGTTCACCTGAGTCTATAGTGTCTGTTTGTTAGTGTCAGGGTTGATGAGTGACACAGGTTCTTTTCCTTCCCGTAATATAAGATATCGGTGATAACAGACTCTTTTCACCATTGTCTTAGTATTTGTGTATATTCGGCTGTTTGTATACAGAGTTGTATGTACACCTGCAGGTATCAGGCAGCTTCAGTCATGTCCTTATGTGATGACACCACTGATACATTAATATGATGAGGATTTTTCTTCCTGAATGTTTTATATTTTCATGCAAAATAAAGCAATAATCTCTCCAGGAAATGTCAGAATATTGAAGAACCTAATCTTCAGGTCCGGATAATTAATCATAATGTTCTATTATCTAGAATACAATTATATTTGTTCCCATATTATATTAGTAAGTAGAGATGTATTGGCATGAAAGTAAAGGAACATTCCTTAGATCATATAATTTAAAAAATGGACAACTCGGTTATTCTTGAGGTTCCAACTTTATTCAGCAGTCCCATGTAAAAACATTTATGTGAATAAATTGATAAGCTTAATACAGTGAATATGAGCAAATATGGAGTGAGATCAGGTCAAATCCTTACTGCTGGAATAAAGTCTGATACTGACATAGAAATAAGAAAATAATGTGTCCATATTGTCCTGCATACAGAAGTATTCTGCCTAAAAGCCATAATTACACACATGGGAAGATGATTCTACTGTGGATTTTTGCATATAAATTGCTGCAGAAATTGCAACAAAATGCAATTTCTTTTTATGTGATTGGTCAGTTCCTTCAGAAGCCACAAGGTGGCGCCAAAGATTAGAATAACTTGGTTGCTTCTACTGGAAACAGCACCACTCTGAGGTTGTATGGGGTATTGCAGCTCTATCCCATTTAAGTGAATAGAGCCGAGTTGCAATATCAGACACAAATAGACAGGAGAGGCACTATTTTTGAATAAAAAAAAAAGCAGCTATGATCTTGTAATCTTAAGCAATCCATTTAATTGTAAAAAAAATAAAATCAATAAATAAAAGTGGTTTATAATGCAATAAAAATATTAGATAAAAATGAAAAAAAATGTACAAAAATATAGTAATTAAAAAACAGTTATATTACAGCAGATATAAATACAGGAGGGAAGAGGAGGGCAGAGAGAAGGTAGCTGGAAGGGCGAGGATCCACACCGAAATATCACTCTGGTCCTAATGTGTGTTGGCTGTGGGGCTGACGGAGTTTTGGTTTCAAAATTGGTAAAAGTTATAATAATATAAAAAATATGTCAAATATTTCAAAAATGAAACTTAACTTTCAGAATAAAAAATAAAAATCAAACTTTAAAAATATAATTTTAAAACTGCTAAAATTTTTTTTTTTCTTAAAGGGCCCCTGTTGAAGAGCTTTTCCTGCTACCTAAAGCAATAGTCAATCATTTTTTTTTCTTTTTCCGCTTGCGTTCTCTTTTTCTCCACCCAGGGAGCAAAAAAATTTCAAAAAATATAATTACGGGACTTAAAAAAA
>JARQOD010000003.1:424001265-424033868 GCA_033576555.1 Oophaga sylvatica | reverse complement strand
TCCCGCTGTATTTTCTCCACCAGACAGACAAAGCAAGCGAGTGGGGGCAAATAATAATAGCCCAGGGAGGGTGCAATTATTTTGTGCCCCCCCTGGCTACTAACATCTGCCCCCAGCCACCCCAGAAAAGGCAAATCTATAATTAGATTCGCCCTTTCTAGCACTTTGGTCGTCTATTCCCATTGCCCTGTAGCGGTGGCGAATGGGTTAATAATGGGTTAAAGCCACCTTGCAATTGAAAGGTGACTTTAAGCCAGGTTAATAATTGAGAGTTGTCAATTTGACAACTATCAATTATTAATCCTATTGTATGAAAGGATGATGGGGTGCTACACCAGATGACCTGGCGATTGTGGAGGTCAGGTCATCTGGTGTAGCACCCCATCACTCTCCTTCAAATAGCCCTTACACAGCCTGGAGGTGTGTTTGGGGTCGTTATCCATGATGGTCCAAATAAACACAAACTGGATAGAATAGCATGCGGCTGCAAGATGCTGTGGTAGCCATGCTGGTTCAGCATGCCTTCAATTTTGAATAAATCCCCAACATTGTCACCAGTAAAGCACCCCCACACCATCAGACCACCTCCTCCATGCTTCACGGTGGGAACCAGGCATGTAGAGTCCATCCGTTCACCTTTTCTGTGTGCAAAGCAGTAATCAAAACAAAAGGTGGCTACTTTGAAGAACCTAGAATATAAGACATATTTTCAGTTGTTTCACACTTTTTTGTAAAGTGTAATGTATAATTCCACATGTGTTAATTCATAGTTTTGATGCCTTCAGTGTGATTCTACAATTTTCATAGTCGTGAAAATACAGAAAAATAGTTGAATGAGGTGTGTCCAAACTTTTGGTCTGTACTGTAAATATGTCACAATGACATGTATATATATATATATATATATTATATATATATATATGTGTATATATCTATTCTTTCTTTTGTGATTTAAATACTATTCATTTGGATCCATTATATGTCGGTTTTGCAAGCCTGCGAGAAAATCTCGCAAGTCGGATGTAAATCGGATGTTACAACTACGGTCAGATGCGACTAAATCGCATCTTTCCAGGAAAATCGGATGCCAGACGGATGACTGTTTATGACATTTTGCTGCGATAATCGACCGACTAAAACGGTCAGATTTTTTGTCGGTGTGTGTGACTCCAGCCTAAGAAGGATCCTACAAGACCTTGAGGTTCGAGGGACTCCAGAGGCACCAGCAGCTTCAAATATCTGTTTGCTGGTTTGTAATGACTTTTTAGCAGCTGCTCTCTTAATCCGATGAACTTGCCTGGCAGAAACCTTCCTCATTCTGTCTTTATCAGCACGAACACATCTGTGCTCAGAATCAGCCACAAATCTCTTAACAGTACGATGATCACGCTTAAGTTTTCAGGAAATATCTATTGTTTTTATCCCTTGACCAAGGCATTGCACTATTTGATGCTTTTCAGCAGCAGAGAGATCCTTTTTCTTTCCCATATTACTTGAAAACTTTGGCCTGCTTAATAGTGTGGAACATCCAGTTTTCCTTTTATTGGGCTCACAAGCCAAACTAATTATCACAGGTATCTGAGATTGATTTCAGTTATCCAAAGAACCCTGAGACACAATACCATCAATGGGTTTCATTTACTAAAAAAAAACAAAAAACGCTATGACATTTAAAACCGATTTGCATAATAATTTGGAACATAGTGTAGTAGTTACAGTACCCATACACATTAGACCAGACCCGGGCAAGGGGCGGCCCGCGGGCCACATCCGGCCCGTCGGCTGTCAGTGACCGGCCCGCCAGTGGCGTAGCGTGGGGAGGGGGGGGGGGGCGGTCCGCCCCAGGCGGCACGTGTGTGTGGGGGCGGCACCCTTTCCTTGCCTTCCGTCTCTACAGCATTAGCCTCACAGCAGCTAGCAATGACGCTGCTATTGCTGTAGTCTTCTGTGCCCACAGGACCTGTGATGAGGTCACAGGAGGGGAGGAGTCAGGGGTCAGATGATCAGTGTCCTCCTTGTGTGCAAGACTGCTGTGATGTTGTCATGGTGCTGGATTAGGGTAAGTTTGTGTGTGTGTGTGTGTGGGGGTCGGGACTCGGGTTTACAGTGTGGATGTAGCAGAGCCGTGTGTGTACGAGGTGTACGGAGCAGAGCCGTGTGTGTACGAGGTGTACGGAGCAGAGCCGTGTGTGTACAAGGTGTGCGGAGCCGTGTACAGAGCGGAGCCGTGTGTGTGCGGAGCCGTGTGTGTACGAGGTGTACGGAGCGGAGCCGTGTGTATAAGGTGTACGGAGCGGAGCCGTGTGTGTACGAGGTGTACGGAGCGGAGCCGTGTGTGTACGAGGTGTACGGAGCGGAGCCGTGTGTGTACGAGGTGTACGGAGCGGAGCCGTGTGTATAAGGTGTACGGAGCGGAGCCGTGTGTGTACGAGGTGTACGGAGCGGAGCCGTGTGTGTACGAGGTGTACGGAGCGGAGCCGTGTGTGTACGAGGTGTACGGAGCGGAGCCATGTGTGTACGAGGTGTACGGAGCGGAGCCGTGTGTGTACGAGGTGTACGGAGCGGAGCCGTGTGTGTACGAGGTGTACGGAGTGGAGCCGTGTGTGAACGAGGTGTACGAAGCGGAGCCGTGTGTGTACGATGTGTACGGAGCGGAGCCGTGTGTATACGAGGTGTACGGAGCGGAGCCGTGTGTGTACGAGGTGTACGGAGCGGAGCCGTGTGTGTACGAGGTGTACGGAGCGAAGCCATGTGTGTACGAGGTGTACGGAGCGGAGCCTTGTGCGTGTGAGGTGTGTGGAGCGGAGCCGTGTGTGTACAGGGCCACAAAGAGCGGAGCCGCGCATGTACAAGGGTCCTGTTACTTGCGGGATCTGTGTGCTTGGGGGCTGCAGGGGGGAAGGAGGGGTGCCATTATGTGCATGGGTCTGCGTGGGGACAGAGCGAATGCTGTTATCTGTGTAGGGCTCCCGCTGTCCTGGCTGGGAGGTTTACTTTCCCGCATTAGAATCGTACATGCGGAAACCCGGGGACCTCCCACACGTTCTGGCAGCCACATGTCACGTTCCACCGGAGGTGACGTGCTGTAAATCAGCTGAACGCTGGAAATGACCGCTGACCTCATTTCCGGCGGTCAGCTTACAGCAGCAGGTACTGTAACTCGTTCTCGGGAGAGTCTTCAGAACGGCGACGCATCAAGCCGCTGGATCTGTTGGAGAGCCGGGTATTGTACGGACCGCTGCATACAATACCCGACTCTCACTGAGCGAGACAAGCAGGATGTGGGGATCTCAACATGGGATCTGTTCAACAGATGAAGAGATCCCCAGATCCTGCCTGTCTCGCTCAGTGAGAGCCGGGTATTGAATGGAGCGCCTCATAGCTGGTGAGATCCCCACATCCTGGGGAAATGAAGTCAGCGATGGAATGTGACTTGTGGCTGCCAGAATGTGTGGGAGGTCCCCGGGGTTTCCGTATGTACGATTCTAATGCGGAAAGTAAACC
Source organism: Oophaga sylvatica (assembly GCA_033576555.1). NCBI lineage: Eukaryota > Metazoa > Chordata > Amphibia > Anura > Dendrobatidae > Oophaga > Oophaga sylvatica. The sequence goes on along the minus strand of JARQOD010000003.1, from coordinate 424,030,364 downwards.
ACCTGGCCGGGACAGCGGACAGGGTCCCGAAATCGGGACTGTCCGCTGAAACCGGGACGGTTGAGAGGTATGTGTTTATAATTATTGTTTATGAAACAGTGTGATCAGCAGTGCTAAGTGGGTGTGGTCAGGGTGTGGATATGGGTGTGACCAGTGAAATGGGTGTGGCTAGGGGTGTGGCCTAAAATTTACCGCCCCGGGCGCCACAAACAGTTGCTAGGCCACTGCGGCCCGCGGAGGCGCTCCGGCAGATCAGCAAGGATGCATGATCTCACCTTGTCTGAGGTCTGAGTCTGCGCAGTATTTCAGAAGTCACATCATACAAGCGCTACCCGGAATCGGCGGCGCGCTGAACGCTATCTATATGCGTTCCAGCCGGGGCATGCGCAGTAGACTATCTGCTCCTGTGTTATATTGTTTATCTGTCACCCGGAAGCAATTCAATTAATACCGGAAGTGAAAGTGATGCGCTCTAGCTCAGTGTGTACTTCCTATCAGGGACGCAGGAGGGAGATACCGGACATGAGAGAGAGAAATAAATGTGCGTTTCAACCTGGGCATGCGTGTTTGAACTTCTTCATGGTGCTATTGCGCAGTTGGGAACTTCCGATCCGGGACGCAGGAAGGAGGTATCCTGGCGGTTTATTTAAAAGGAGGGATAATGTATCGGCGTTCATATCATCTCACACCAGGACACGTGATGTTGCTATATCGGGCCTCCTGATGAGCCAAGAGAGGCAAAACGTGTTGAGGCGGTAATTTTGATGGGCAGTTGGCAGATGAGTACCAATAATACATCAGTTGATGGATCATCATTTGGTCATGTTTGATAATCATTTGGTCGTATAAAAGGGTCCGGTGGTGTCCCTCGCTACCGGATATGGTGGCAAGCATTTACTTATATACTGTGGCATTAGGTGCTGGGTGCACCGTTGAGGAACAACAGTATTACCCTGTTAAGGGTTTTATATATATCTAGCAACTGAGACCTTGATGTGATCTGAATATCTTTCTAATGAATTGCACATGTTTTATACATCTTGTTTGTTAAGGGTCTAAATAACTGACCTTATGCGTGCAAATTGATTGGACTCAGGTCAGTTGAAAAGTGGAACTTGGGAGGATTTTTTTCCTTGAATATAGTATTTTTTATAACAGACCTGGTGCGTGGAAAGATCATCTCGCTTCATGATTTAAATGCCATATTCTGCCAAATGTGTTTCTTCACTTTGTTTTTAATATTTTTCTTTGTTTGGGGGTTTAGGGTTTCTTTAGGTATAGGATTGATCTATGTATATTGCTAGGGGTTCCCTTAGTATCCGGGTGGAGAGATCCCCTAGTCTTTGCATTGTTTAACATACTGTTTGTTTATGAAAAGATAGCATATGTATATATACAGTATTGGGTAGAACGGAGTTAATTATATTAGTCCGGCCCTCTAAAACCATCCCAATTTCTCATGCGGCCCCCTGGCAAAATTAATTGCCCACCCCTGCATTAGACTAAAGCCCCGTCATACTAAGCGAGATCGCTAGCGAGATCGCTGAAGCGTCACCGATTTTGTGACGCAACAGCGACCTAGCCATTGATCTCGCTTAACGGGACACGCAGCGACAACCAGCCCCCCTGCTGGATATCGCAGATCGTCGTCGAATGGCCTGGACCATTTTTTCATCGTTGGTCTCCCGCTGGCCAGCGCGCATCGCTGCGTGTGACAGCTGGAGACCAACGATCAGCGAACTCCCAGCACGTACAGCAGAAGCTGGGAGCTGGTATCTAGGGTACACATTGGGTAACTAAGCACGGCGCCACGCTTAGTTACCCGATGTGTACACTGGATACCAGCGTGCTCGCTGGTCCTGATCGCTGGTGAGTCTGCCCATGTGACAGCTCACCAGCGATCAGCTAACGATGTCCCAGCGATCCCATCCATGTCGGATCGTTGGTGGGATCGCTGGGACATTTTAGAGTGTGACGGGACCCTAAGGTTAGCTAAACCCGCCGACAATCTGATCCTAGATTCCTAGATAACACATCCATGTGTTACAATCTGAGAGAAGCCGACTGATTTTTTCTCAGTGGTCATCTAGGTTGCTTACATTTTTTTTTCTCATGTTTTGCTTCACTGAAGAGGTGATCACTTCCAGCCAATATAAAACCCTTGGAAGGTCACATTTTTATTCAAGTTTATCACTAAGAAACAAATGCAATCAATTCACTATTATTGAGAGAAGCCGAATACATCAAATTGGCATGTGGCCGCAGGTATGCAAATCACATGCATAAGGTCACAGGATTGCTTTCTTGCATCAGGGAATCGTAACAGCATGAATACAGACTCTTGTTCTAAGTCTGGACTGCCCCTTTAATGGTATTGGCTGTGCTGTTCCGTTTGTCTGGGTTATGTATTGTATTATTTCCATGCTGTGTATAATCTATTCTTTCATGCTCTCTGCTGTCACCTGGTGGCCCTTTCTGTATGGCAGCCTGTAACTAATTAATTCTGGTACATGCCTTTCACTTCCTGTGCTGAGGTCACTGCTTCTTCTTCCTGTTAGCAGCCATTTGCTTTTCTTAGTTCTTTATGGGAGAGACACGCTTTGCACCGAGTTGTGAAAGGCATCAGTTTTTGACCACCACCACCACCCCATTCTTGCTGCTCACACTTGCAGCCAAACCTGGTGCTACATCTTCCTGCACCTCGTTTTCACCTGCATTTCTGGAGAACTTACTGTATACCAATCATAAGCTGTATGTCCAGATTTCCAAATAAATAAGTCTGGACTTCACAATCAGTGGTGTGCATCATCTCTCCGGACGCTGAACAGCACTGGTCCTGTCTGTTCTGCATGAGGAAGCGGAAGGTAGGAAAACTCTCCCAGCCCATTCAACTTCACCTCCATTCGCCTCATGTGGGGACAGAACAGTCGAAAACTGCTTGAAGCCCAGCCAGAATTACCTTTATATCCCTATCCACGCATCCTGCACTCTGCTGCTCACATACTGCAGCCCTGCTCTGCTAATAAACTGTCTGCTGCGTCACCCCAGACCGCATTGTGCATAGAGACTCTGTATGTTAAGGGTATGCCACACTAAACAATATCGCTAACGGGATCGCTAAAAAACGTCACTATTTAGCGATCCCGTTAGCGATATTGTTCAGTGCGGCAGCTTCCAGCGACGAGCTTCCTGCTGTGATCTCGCTCGTCGCTGGAATCGTTCCGGACCCTATTTTCTCGTCGGCGCTCCCACTGGGTAAGTATCTAATCGCTGTGTGGCACCTTTTCTTAGCGATTTAGCGGTACTTTTGTACCGCTAAAGTCGTTAAGAAGATCGCCAACGGCGATAGCGTCGTTAACTATATCGCTAAATGTGGCCGCATTTAGCGATATAGAAACGATCCCGCTAGCGATCTCATTAGTATGCAACGCTAACGAGATCGCTAGCGGGATAGCTTAGTGTGGCAGTACCTTTATACTACATCGCTGCAGATTGTCGGACTGTAAAACCCCACAATTCTCAAAAAACACCTTGGGAATCTTATCAGGACATCTTACTAAGCTGCACTGCGATTTCCGGCCCCCAATTCAAAAGTTCAGTTTCTTAAAGAGACAGCGCACCTTAAATCAAAATGGCCGAAAAAGACCCTGAACAGTCTCCCACTGCTGAAACAGAGCAAATACAACCTGACACTACCCATCATGAAGACCAGGAAGCAGAACCCACGCTTCCAGGTGACCAAGTCGTTCGACAAAAACTCTCTGTCAAACCAACCATAAAAGCTGTCGAAAATTATCAAAATACGAAGGATGAGTACAATGACAACCTGGACGACCTATGGGAGCGAGATACCTCCCTCATGTCAAGTGTCCAACGCCACAAAGATGATGCAATGAGTTTACAGGATACTATAAGACGGCTAGAAACGGCCCATGGTAGATACAAGAGACTGTCCGCAAGGTATGCCGCCTTCCTAAAAGACTCTAATATTGACGAAGCCTCATCAGAGTTATGCAAAGTAGATTCCACAGACAGAAAGGAATGCCGCCGTGCAAGACGCCAAAGATAAAGCGGAGCTCCGTATTGCTTATCTGCAAGAATCAAGATCCCACAGGTCAGGTTCATCCAGACGCTCTTCTCGGTCATACAAATCATTCTGCTCAAGAACTTCAGCCCTCAGCGACAGAATTCTAGAGGCCCGCTTAAATGCAGAGCGATCCAAACTAAGACGTTCCTTTACAGAAAAGAAAGCAGAGGCAGTAGCCAAGAAAGCAGCAACAGAAGCAGAGGCAGTAGCCAAAAAAGCAGAGACAGAAGCCAAGAAATCAGAGGCAGAAGCAGAGGCAGTAGCCAAGAAAGCAGCAACAGAAGCAGAGGCAGAAGCCAAGAAAGCAGAGGCAGAAGCAGAGGCTCAAGCAAAGATTCTTCAAACTCAAATGGAGGAAGAAATCGCGCTAGCTGAAGTAAAAATACTCGAGCAAGCATTGAAGCAAAACCTCGAACCGATTTGCCTACCACCACAGGAAGAAGACGACCCAGCTGTTCGTACCAGCGACTACGTGCAGAAACAGATATCTGCAGCGCACACCTTCTCCAGCGACGTTCAACCCAACATTGTGGCAACGTCCAAGTCGGCCCAACTTACGGTGCCAGTGGCACCAACAGCCTCCGCAGAAACCCAAGACCAATGCCATAATGCGTCCCCTCAGGAGCAGTCATCACCGCAAGACGACCACTCCAGACCGCCTCCACAGTTCAAGAAGCAGTTATCAGAATCTCCAGAGATTAAACCACCACAGCTCAACCCTGCAGCAACATCATTCTACCCGGGAACAATTCACCCTTCCACGCCTCACAGCTTATACGCCCAAGGGGCACCACAAGCTAACACGGTAACAAGGAGTGAAGGATCAGACATGTCCGAGTTTGCCACGTTCATCGTGAGCAGAGAGCTAATCAACACCAGTCTCTCAAAATTTGACGACCGTGCAGAGAACTACAGAGCCTGGAAAGCAACCTTCAAGGCCACCATTGCTGACCTCAAACTATCCGCGGAGCAGGAGCTCGACCTCATGGTCAAATGGTTGGGTCCAGAATCCACAAACCGTATCAAGAGTCTTAGAACCGTCTATGTGGGACAAGCTGAAACAGGTCTGGCTGCTGCCTGGCAGAGACTCGAAAGAACCTACGGCAGCGCTGAAGCCATAGAAAAGTCCCTATTTAACCCCTTAATGTCCAATGATGTGCACAGTCCGTCATGGCAAGGTGTCAGTACCGGCACCAGGATGGACTGTGCACGTCATCCCTTTGATCTACCACTGCGTGTAAGCACGCAGTGGTAGATCAGTGCCGACAGCTGTCACAGACAGCTGACAGGCATGGCAAGCGGTGCGGGGACCTTTGCCGTCGGTCCCCGCACCTACAGCGCTGTGCTTGGTCAGTCAATCTGACTGACCAAACACAGCAGCGATCGCGCAGGAGAAGCTGAAATTTCAGCTTCTCCAGCGCGATCAGTGCAGGAGCCGGCGCTGCAGTGGCCGAGCTTCCTGCACTGACAGCCAGGAGCGGCGCCCCCACCGCCCCTGGCTGTTAACCCCCTGACTGCTGCGATCGAGCGCGATCGCAGCGCTCAGGGGGGGAGGCAGAGGGTCGGGAGCTCCCTCTGCCTCAGATCGGCGCCCTGCAATGTATTTGCAGGGCCCGATCTCTGCCTTGATGACCCGGGGGTTGTCATGACAACCTCCGGGTCATCTAGCTACGGAAAGCTGCTGTGATCATGCTCACAGCAGCTTTCATCATTGCAATGCATTGTAACTGCAATAAAAAGTAAAAAAAGTGAAAGTCCCATAAAGGGACAAGTTAAAAAAAATCATTTTTTTAAAAAAATTGTAAAAAAAATATTAAAAAATAATTTTAAAAAAATCCCCTAAAAAATACATATTTTTATGTAATAAAAAAAATAAAAAACAAAAAAAATACACATGTTTGGTATCTCCACGTCCGTAAAAATCCCATCTATAAAAGCGTAACCCTAGTTAACCCCTTCAGTGAAAGCCATAAAAAAAAAACACAAAAAAGTAGTAAATTATATAACACGCGATCAAAAAGTCAGATATAAATAATCATGGTACCGCTGAAAACGTCATCTTGTCCCGCAAAAAACAAGCTGCTATACAGCATCATAAGCAAAAAAATAAAAAAGTTATAGCTCACGGAATAAACTGATGCAAAAATAATTATTTTTTCTATAAAAATTTTTATTGTGTAAAAAACGCCAAAACATAAAAAAATATATAAATGAGGTATCGCTGTAATCGTAGTGACCGAAGAATAAAGCTGCTTTATCAATTTTACCACACGCGGAACGGAGGAAAAAAAAAAAAAAAAAATTCCTGAATTGCTGGTTTTTGTTCATTCTGCTTCCACAAAAATCGGAATAGGAAGCGATCAAAAAACGTTATGTGCCCGAATATGGTACCAATAAAAACGTCAGCTCGTCCCGCAAAAAATAAGCCCACAGATAACTCTGTCGGCCGAAATATGGAAAAATTATAGCTCTCAAAATATGGCGATGCAAAAATTTCTTACAAAAAATTATTCCAAAAAAAAGCATCTTTTAGTGTGTGACAGAAGCTAAACATGAAAAAAGGGTATAAATCTGGTGTCGCTGTAATCGCACCGATCCGAGGAATAAAGTCGCCTAATCACTAATACCGCACGAGAAACGGCGCAAAAAAGAAAACCAATTCTTCACCTTTTGTGGATTTGTTCATTCTGCCTCCCAAAGATCGCAGTAAAGCGATCACAGTGGTTCCCCCCACATATGGGATATCAGCGTACTCAGGACAAAATGCACATCAACTTTCGGGGCCCTATTTCTCCTGTTACCCTTATAAAAATAAAAATTTGGGGGCAAAAAGGTCATTTTTGTGGAAAAAAATATGATTTTTTTATTTTCACGGCTCTACGTTATAAACTTCTGTGAAGCCCTTGGGGGTTCAAAGTGCTGACCACACATCTAGATAAGTTCCTTGGGGGGTCTAGTTTACAAAATGGGGTCATTTGTGGGGGGTTTCTACTGTTTAGGCACATCAGGGGCTCTCCAAGCGCGACATGACACCCGCAGACCATTCCATCAAAGTCTGCATTTAAAAACGGTGCTCCTTCCCTTCCGAGCTCTGCCATGCGTCAAAATAGTGGTTCCCCCCACATATGGGATATCAGCGTACTCAGGACAAATTTCACAATAGCTTTTGGGGTCCTATTTCTCCTGTTACCCTTATAAAAATAAAAATTTGGGGGCAAAAAGATTATTTTTGTGGAAAAAAATATGATTTTTTTATTTTCACGGCTCTACGTTATAAACTTCTGTGAAGCACTTGGGGGTTCAAAGTGCTCACCACACATCTAGATAAGTTCCTTGGGGGTCTAGTTTCCAAAATGGAGTCACTTGTGGGGGGTTTCTACCGTTTAGGCACATCAGGGGCTCTCCAAACGTGACATGACACCCGCAGACCATTCATCAAAGTCTGCATTTGAAAAAGGCGCTCATTCCCTTTCGAGCTCTGCCATGCGTCAAAATAGTGGTTTACCCCCACATATGGGGTATCAGCGTACTCAGGACAAATTGCACAATAACTTTTGGGGTCCTGTTACCCTTTGGAAAATAACAATTGGGGGTGGAAAGATCATTTTTGTGGAAAAGATATGATTTTTTAATTTTACTGCTCTACGTTATAACCTTCTGTGAAGCCCTTGGGGGTTCAAAGCTCTCACCACACATCTAGATAAGTTCCTTGTGGGGTCTATTTTCCAAAATGGGGTCACTTGTGGGGGGTTTCCACTGTTTAGGCACACAGGGACTCTCCAAATGCGACATGGCGTCCAATCTCAATTCTAGCCAAAAAAGTCAAATGGCGCTGCTTCCCTTCCAAGCTCTGTCATGCGCCCAAATAGTGGTTTACCCCACATATGGGGTATCAGCGTACTCACGACAAATTGCACAATAACTTTTGGGGTCCTGTTACCCTTTGGAAAATAAAAATTGGGGGTGGAAAGATCATTTTTGTGGAAAAGATATGATTTTTTAATTTTACGGCTCTACGTTATAACCTTCTGTGAAGCCCTTGGGGCTTAAAAGCTCTCACAACACATTTAGATAAGTTCCTTGGGGGGTCTAGTTTCCAAAATGGGGTCACTTGTGGGGGGTTTCCACTGTTTAGGCACACAGGGACTCTCCAAATGCGACATGGCGTCCAATCTCAATTCCAGCCAAAAAAGTCAAATGGCGCTGCTTCCCTTCCGAGCTCTGCCATGCGCCCAAATAGTAGTTTACCCCCACATATGGGGTATCAGCGTACTCAGGACTAATTGCACAATAACTTTTGGGGTCCTTTTATCCTTTGGAAAATAAAAATTGGGATGAAAAGATCATTTTTGTGGAAAAAATATGATTTTTTAATTTTACGGCTCTATGTTATAACCTTCTGTGAAGCCCTTGGAGGTTCAAAGCTCTCACAACACATTTAGATAAGTTCCTTGGGGGGTCTAGTTTCCAAAATGGGGTCACTTGTGGGGGGTTTCCACTGTTTAGGCACACAGGGACTCTCCAAATGCGACATGGCGTCCAATCTCAATTCCAGCCAAAAAAGTCAAATGGCGCTGCTTCCCTTCCGAGCTCTGCCATGCGCCCAAATAGTGGTTTACCCCCACACATGGGGTATCTGTGTACTCAGGAGAAATTGTACAACAAATATTGTGGTTCATTTTCTACTGATACCCTTGACAAAATTTAAAAAAATTGTGTCGAAAGAAAAATTTTGGGAAAAAAAGTTAAATGTTCATTTTTTCCTTCCACATTGCTTCAATTCTTGTGAAGTACCTAAAGGGTTAATAAACTTCTTGAATGTGGCTTTGAACACGTTGACGGGTGCAGTTTTTAGAATGGTGTCACTTTTGGGTATTTTCTGTCATATTGACCCCTCAAATTCACTTCAAATGTGAGGTGGCCCCTAAAAAAAATGCTTTTGTAAATTTTGTTGGAAAAATGAGAAATCGCTGGTCAACTTTTAACACTTATAACTTCCTAACAAAAAAAAATTTTGGTTCCAAAATTGTGCTGATGTAAAGTAGACATGTGGGAAATGTTATTTATTAAAAATTTTTTTGACATATCTCTCTGATTTAATGGCATAAAAATTAAAAGTTTGAAAATTGCAAAATTTTTAAAATTTTTGCCATATTTCCGTTTTTTTCATAAATAAACACAAGTTATATTGAAAAAATTTTACCACTATCATGAAGTACAATATGTCACGAGAAAACAGTCTCAGAATCGCCAAGATCCGTTGAAGCTTTCCAGAGTTATAACCTCATAAAGAGACAGTGGTCAGAATTGTAAAAATTGGCCTGGTCTTTAACCTACAAAATGGCTTGGTCGTTAAGGAGTTAAGAGACTGCAGAATGTTCCAAGGATCAATCTTAAGGAAGCCCACAAACTTCTGGACTTAAGTGATCTGCTTATGGAGCTGGAACTTGCGAAAAGAGACCCCCGTCTGTCTGGACTGTGTTACCTGGACACTGCCCATGGGGTGAACCCAATCGTCTCAAAGTTGCCACATAGTCTGCAAGAGAAATGGGCAGTGTGCGTCTCCAGGTACAAAAGGTCACATGATGTCACCTTTCCTCCATTCATTCAGTTCTGTAAGTTCGTCGATGAACAGGCCCAAATGAGGAATGACCCTCAGGGCCGCCATCAGGGCATGAGAACCCTCACTGCTGTATGGGGCCCGGTGATTAGGGGGGGCCCGCCGCCCAAGCACGCAGGTCCGCGCTCGGGCCCGGGGGCCCCCAACATTTTGAGGCTCCCCCTGCTCCCCAAGGGGCCCCCAGCTAGCGGCACATCACGCAGCCGCTATGGGGGCCCCTGTGTGGCAGGGGGGCCCGCCTGCCCCCAGCGCCGACTCCCCCCGCCGCTGCTTTGAACTATACCGGCGTCTGCCGGCACAGTTCAAAGCGATGATGGAGGAGAGAGCGTCAGCTGACGCTCCCTCTCCCATCATTCCCTGCTCTGCCTCTGACACAGCGCGCTCACTTTGTGCCGGGCAGAGCAGGAGACAGGAGCTGTTAGCAGCGCTGGCACGAGGATGAGGTGAGGAGTGTTTTTTTTTTTCTAAAGCTGTCAGTGCTTTACTGAACTGTAGGTGGGTGGAGGAGAGATGAAGGCTGGACAATGTGGGCCCTGCTGTACAATGTGGGCCCTGCCGTAAACTATGTGGGCCCTGCCGTATACTATGTGGGCCCTGCCGTATACTATGTGGGCCCTGCTGGACAATGTGGGCCCTGCCGTATACTATGTGGGCCCTGACTGGACAATGTGGGCCCTGCCGTATACTATGTGGGCCCTGCTGGACAATGTGGGCCCTGCTGGACAATGTGGGCCCTGCCGTATACTATGTGGGCCCTGCCGTATACTATGTGGGCCCTGCCGTATACTATGTGGGCCCTGCTATACAATGTGGGCCCTGCTGTATACTATGTGGGCCCTGCTGGACAATGTGGGCTTTGCTGTATACTATGTGGGCCCTGCTGGACAATGTGGGCCCTGCTGTATACTATGTGGGCCCTGCCGTATAAATATGTGGGCCCTGCCGTATACTATGTGGGCCCTGCCGTATACTATGTGGGCCCTGCCGTATACTATGTGGGCCCTGCTGGACAATGTGGGCCCTGCCGTATACTATGTGGGCCCTGCTGGACAATGTGGGCCCTGCTGTATACTATGTGGACCCTGCTGGACAATGTGGGCCCTGCTGTATACTATGTAGGCCCTGCTGGACAATGTGGGCCATGCTGTATACTATGTGAGCCCTGCTGGACAATGTGGGCCCTGCCGTATACTATGTGGGCCCTGCTGTACAATGTGGGCCCTGCTGGACAATTTGGGCCCTGCCGTATACTATATGGGCCCTGCTGTACAATGTGGGCCCTGCCGTATACTATGTGGGCCCTGCTGTACAATGTGGGCCCTGCTGTACAATGTGGGCCCTGCCGTATACTATGTGGGCCCTGCCGTACAATGTGGGCCCTGCCGTATACTATGTGGGCCCTGCCGTATACCATGTGGGCTCTGCTGTACAATGTGGGCCCTGCTACTATATACTATGTGGGCCACGCTGTACACTATGTGGGCCCTGCTATATACTATGTGGGCCATGCTGTATACTATGTGGGTCCTGTTGTATACTATGTGGGCCACGCTATATACTATGTGGGCCGTGCTATATACTATGTTGGCTGTGTTATATACTATTGGGAGATATATTATATTTTATAGGGTGACTGTGTTATATACTTTGTGGCTGTGTTATATACTATGGGGGGGCTACGTTATATTCCTTTGGGGAGGCGGGCTGTATGATATTGTATTCGGGGATACATTATATTCTATGAGGGGCTGTATTATATTTATTATATTCTATGAGGGGTGATTGCATCATACACTTATGAGGGGGCTACATTATACTGTATGAGGTGGATACATTGTATTCTATGGGGGGCTAGATTATATTGTATGGGGGCTTCATTATACTTTTATGAGGGAACTACATTATATTCTATGGGGGCTGCATTATACTATATGAGGGCTACATTGTATTTTATGGTGGGGCTACATTATACTATATAAGGGGGCTCAATTATATTCTATGGGGGTTTACATTATACTCTGTGGGATGGTTGCATTATACTCTGTTGGGTGGTTGCATTATACTCTGGAGTGGTTGCATTATACTCTGGGGTGGTTGCATTATGCTCTGTGGGGTGGCTGCATTATGCTCTGTGGGGTGGCTGCATTATGCTGTATAGGGTGACTGCATTATACTATATGTGGGCTGCATTATACTGCATCGAGGACTATAGGGAATACATTATACCATATGAAGAGCTATGGGGTGCATTATGCCATGGGAAGTGAATTGTACTACATGGATGACTATGGCGGTGCATTATACTATATGGAGCACTATGAGGAGTGTATTATACTATATGAATGACTGAGTGTATTTTAATATATTGAGGGCTATTAGGAGTGTATTATACTATATGGAGGACTATGGATACATTATATTATATGGAGGACTATGGGGTGTGCACTTTACAATATGGAGGACTGTGGTGCACATTATAATATATGGAGGACTATGTGGTGTATTATACTAAACAAGCAAAATGCTGCATATTCATGGAGTGATTGGTGTTAATGTGTCATTGGTGAGGGCATGGTGCAGAAGTGAAGTTTTTCCATGAAAGGGCGGAGGGATTTTGGAAGGTTTATGTGGTGGAGGAGGAGCTAGGGTGGATGCGGAACTGGGGGGTGGAGCCTGGGCGGAGTCTCAAGGGGGGCCCCATAAATTTTGCCAGTATGGGGCCCCGAAATTCCTAGTGGAGGCCCTGATGACCCTAGTCAAGACTTCCTGGAGTCCAGCACTGCAGCTCCAGCAACATTCTCATCAAGGTATGAAAGCATCACATACAGACGCAAGAACTTAAGGAACAGTGTGTTAGGAAGACTAACCTGCCACCACCTGCAGTACCCACTGATAAGCAGTATACTATTCCGTCGAGGAATAAATCTTTCAATCGTGAGTGTCCCATTCACAAAAAACCACACTCATTGAACAAATGTAAAGGCTTCAGATCCAAAACCATACAGGAGCGCAAGAAAATCCTCAGCGAACTTGGGGTATGTTTCAAGTGCTGCGCCTCATTAGAACACATGGCCAAGGACTGTAAATCTTCCATTAAGTGTGAAGAGTGTCATAGCGACAAACACCCATCAGCCTTGCATGCAACCTCAGCCACCAGCAATCCAACAGTCGCAGTGACCCCTAGTCCAGCAGCAAGCCATGGCGGGGAGCCACAGAACCACGACAAGTCTACCACGGCCGTCTCTTGCTCATGCTCAGAGGTATGTGGGGAGAACCAAAGTGCTAAATGCTGTGCCAGGATATGCCTAATCAGAGTTTATCTAGAAGGGCATCCAGAGAAGGCAGTAAAAATGTATGCCATCATTGACGACCAGAGCAATCGATCTCTAGCTGGACCTAAGTTCTTTGAAGCCTTTGGTATCAGGGGACCAGCAACGCCCTACACTCTGAATACCTGCTCAGGTTGCATAGAGACTAGCGGTAGAAGGGCACAAGGTTTTATTGCTTTCTCTATCAACGGAGGCATAGAAATACCCCTACATACATTAATCGAATGTGATCAAATACCCGACCAAAGGGATGAGATCCCTACCCCAGAAGCTGCGTTCCACCAACCACACTTAAGGCACTTAACCAGCATTATCCCACCTATGGACACAGATGCTGAAATCTTACTTCTGCTCGGCAGAGACAATTTAAGGATACATAAGATCTGCCAACAGTGTAATGGTCCTGACTATGCCCACTATGCCCAGAAACTCGACTTGGGGTGGGTAGTCATAGCAAAGGTATGCTTGGACCGAACAGGAGTCAATTCCTTTAAGACCTACGTACGCCGGGATGGACGCACTACTTTCTGCAAACCATGCCCTCTTCAGTACGAGGTGAAAGAGAAGCCTCCAGATCCCGTACAGCTGCTTGATGTCATCCCTTCTCCCTATGCAGACGACTTGGGAAGATCAGTGTTTTGTACCACTAAGGATAGCAACAAAGTAGCCCGTCAATGGAAGACAAGGAATTTGTCAAGATAATGGACAATGAGTTCCTTTAGGATAAGACTAATCACTGGGTTTTTCCCCTACCCTTCAGAGCTACCAGGGTAAGGCTCCCGAACAACCGTGAACAAGCGTCCAGATTCAACTCTCTCCAGCGCACACTAAGCAACAAACCGGAGATGAAAGAGCACATTGTCACCTTTATGGGCAAAATATTCCATAATAACCATGCCGAGCCAGCTCCTCCCTTAAAGGAAAACGAGGAGTGCTGGTACCTACCCTCATTTGGAGTATATCACCCACGAAAGCCTAAGCAAATTAGAGTTGTCTTTGATTCAAGCGCCAAACATCAAGGCATATCTCTCAATGACGTCCTCCTCACGGGCCCTAATCTAACAAACAACCTAGTAGGAGTGTTGATGAGGTTCAGGAAAGAGCCCATTGCCATCACTGCCGACATTGAACAGATGTTCCACTGTTTCTTAGTCAGAGAGGATCACAGGAATTTCCTCAGGTTCTTGTGGCACAAGGACAACGACCCCAGCAAAGAGATGGTGGAGTATCGCATGAGGGTGCACATATTCGGGAACAGCCCTTCGCCCGCTGTGGCAACCTATGGCCTGCGGAGAACTGCACTGGAAGGAGAGTCCGAATATGGAACAGACGCCAGAGACTTTGTAGAAAAAGACTTCTATGTAGATGATGGACTGAAATCTCTACCCACAGAAGAAGCAGCTTTTGACCTACTTAAGAGGACCCAAGGTATGCTGTACCGAGCCAAGCTTAGACTGCACAAAATTGCTTCAAACAGCCCAGCTGTCATGAGAGCCTTTGAGTCAAGTGACCACGCACCAGGATTCAAGGACATAGACCTGGGACCAGACCGTCCGCCTGTGCAGAGAAGCTTAGGCCTGAGGTGGAACCTGTCAGCCGACACCTTCGGGTTTCAAATCAACTGTGCAGACAAACCATTCACTAAATGTGGTGTCCTGTCAGTGGTGAACAGCTTATACGATCCACTGGGATTCGTAGCACCAATTACCATACAAGGTAAATCCCTTCTGAGACAGCTATCCGAAACCGTCAAAGACTGGGAAGCCCCACTCCCTCCTGATAAGGAACCAAAATGGGAAAGCTGGAAGCAGTCCTTGTGTGCCTTGGATGAGATCCACATACCAAGATGCTACGCCACAACCTCACTTGCCGCTAGCACTAGGTCAGAACTCCATGTGTTCTTGGATGCATCCACAGAGGCCATTGCAGCCGTTGCCTATCTGAAGGTGACGGGATCCGACAATCAAGATCACGTTGGGTTCGTCTTCGGCAAGGCTAAGTTGGCTAACAAGCCTGACCACACTATTCCCAGGCTCGAACTTTGTGGGACTGTGCTTGCGGTAGAACTCGCAGACTTTATACAGCATGAGCTGGACATCAACATAGATGAC
The DNA here is from genome assembly GCA_033576555.1 of Oophaga sylvatica. NCBI lineage: Eukaryota > Metazoa > Chordata > Amphibia > Anura > Dendrobatidae > Oophaga > Oophaga sylvatica. The sequence continues at coordinate 424,015,217 of JARQOD010000003.1, read as the reverse complement.
GTACAATACTACACTGACAGTAAGGTCGTCTTAGGTTACATCCACAACCAAACAAGGCACTTCTACGTGTACGTCAGTAACCGCATCGAGAGAATAAGGAGGTCTTCCAAGCCTGAGCAGTGGCACTATATCCCATCTGAGCTTAATCCAGCGGACCACGCCACTAGACCTATGTCTATAAGTTCTTTTGCTAACTCTTCTTGGCTTTCAGGTCCGAAGTTTCTGCTGGAACAGAAGGGAAGTGAATGTGTCCAGGAAGTCTTCATCATCCAGGATCCGGATGGCGATCCAGAAGTCCTCTCCGAGGTCAGTGCTCTGGCCACGAACACTAAACCAACCTCCAGCCTCGGTTGCCAGCGCTTCGAACGCTTCTCCAACTGGATGAAACTCGTCAAGACCATCGCAAGGTTAGTCCACATTGCGAGATCTTATCACGACTCACATGGAAACAAAGACTGTCATGGTTGGCACGTCTGCCATAAACCGCTCCCTACCGCAGACATTCCGGTAGGATAAAGACGAGCAGAACACTGCACTAGTTCTTCCATTGGATTACCATTGGGTCGAGATAGTTTGGCCTAGTGCGGCTTCTCTGATCCGAAGATGGGTTTCCTTTGGATTACCTTAGGAACTGACTTAAAGACGTTCATTTACCTCATTTCGAAGTTATTATTGCATTTCATGCATGTTTATGTGTTTGTTTTTTTTTCTAGGTTGTTGGACTTCATTTCAAATGCACTAGTATAGTGAAATCCTTTACGGAATTTCAGATGGGGAGTGTGCTGTTCCATTTGTATGGGTTATGTATTGTATTATTTCCATGCTGTGTATAATCTATTCTTTCATGCTCTTTGCTGTCACCTGGTGGCCCTTTCTGTATGGCAGCCTGTAACTAATTAATTCTGGTACATGTCTTTCACTTCCTGTGCTGAGGTCACTGCTTCTTCTTCCTGTTACCAGCCATTTGCTTTTCTTAGTTCTTTATGGGAGAGACACGCTTTGCACCGAGTTGTGAAAGGCATCAGTTTTCGACCACCACCACCACCCCATACATTCTTGCTGCTCACACTTGCAGCCATACTTGGTGCTACATCTTCCTGCACCTCGTTTTCACCTGCATTTCTGGAGAAGTTACTGTATACCAATCATAAGCTGTATGTCCAGATTTCCAAATAAACAAGTCTGGACTTCACAATCCCTGGTGTGCATCACCTCTCCGGACGCTGAACAGCACTGGTCCTGTCTGTTCTGCATGAGGAAGCGGAAGGTAGGAAAACTCTCCCAGCCAATTCAACTTCACCTCCATTCACCTCATGTGGGGACAGAACATTGGCTGTATGTTTGGGCTCCTTGTCCTGCTGCAAAATTAGGAGCCAGACGCCTCCTTGATCATCCTTGCCACTTGTCTGAACTAGGTGTATACAGCCAAAAATGATGCACGACAGAGTACATGCTGACTCTGCATCATTATAGTCAATGATCCCATCAGCGCATATCAATGAACGCTGTTTTGTGGGGGTTCAGATCTAAGCCCCAACAGAGCCACCAAATGCATTTACACAGAACAGACTGTCAATCACACAATGCACAAGCAAAATGTCCATCCATTGAGTAAAATAAATTATAAGATTGTTTAAAGATACCACTACTTTAACATTGATGACCTATCCTTAGGACAGATCATCAATGTCTGATCAGTGGGGGGTGCAACACCCGCCACTCCCATCAATCAACTGTCATTGGTGACTGGAACAGCACATACCCTGCACCCCTCTATCTCATGCACCCTGCACCCTCTTGCACCCCTCTCTCACGTACCCTCTTGCACCCCTCTATCTCATGCATCCTCCTATCTCAAACACCCTGCACCCCTCTATCTCACGCACCTGCAACCTCTTGCACCCCTCTATCTCACGCACCCTCTTGCACCCCTCTATCTCACGCACTCTGCACCCTCTTGCACCCCTCTATCTCACGCACCCTGCACCCTCTTGCACCCCTTTATCTCAAACACCCTGCACCCTCTATCTCAAACACCCTGCACCCCTCTATCTCACGCACCCTGCACCCTCTTGCATCCCTCTATCTCAAACACCCTGCACCCCTCTATCTCACGCTCCCTTTGCACCCCTCTATCTCACGCACCCTGCACGCTCTTGCACCCCTCTGTCTCATGCTCCCTGCACTGTCTTGCATCCCTCTGTCTCATGCACCCTGCACTCTCTTGCACCCCTCTGTCTCATGCACCCTGCAGTCTCTTGCACCCTCTATCTCAAACACCCTGCACCCCTCTATCTCACGCACCCTGCACCCTCTTGCACCCCTCTGTACCCTCTTCCCATCATTACCTCTCACAAGTTTCCCATCTCAGCTTCTCCTGCAGCTTTCAGCCTGCAACTCTGTGGCTCCTCCCCTTGAGTCACATGATCGTGACATCATCGCAGGGCCTGTACTATCCATTCAGATGTAATTTCTTCCGTTCAGGCAGGGAGCTGCCAGACTTAAAAAAAAAAAAAACACCTGCTCAGCTGCTCAGGTGCCGCCCCCCCGAATCCTGGCGCCCTAGGCACGTGGCCTCAAGTGCCTAGTGGCAATTACGGCCCAGGTACTAGTCATGAGAAATCCAGTGTAGAAGACATATGTAAACCAGGTTGAAAGTGCACTTAGAGTGTGTCAATGTGCTTGGAAGAAGCAGTCCTTGTGCACAGTTACATTTCTAATAAAAAAGTTAATTAACTTGAAAACAACATTAGAAACAGCACAGGTATTATTTTCCTCAGTCTTCCTGACATCCTTTTGCATGCCAAGCAGTGAGGGAAAGCTCCTGCTGTATCCAGTTGTTTCACAGTCAGCACCAAACTGATTTCAGCCTCTTAGGCTAGTTTCATACATTAGTTTTTTTCCATCAGGCGTGATCCGGCATTTTTTGTAAAAAACTGATCCGTTTTTTTTACCGCCGGATCCGTTTTTTTCTCATTGACATGCATTAGCGCCGGATTGCGCCGCATATCATTGCGTTTAGTCCGTTTTCTGCCGGATCCGTCATAGATTTTAATTCCGGCGGCCGGACAGGACGCATCATGTAACTTTTTTTTCCTGCCGGAAACGCCTGACAGCGCCTGAAGCGGCACATCAGGCGGCTGGAAACAATACAAGTCTATGGTACCGGATCAGTCTTTTGTGCAATCCGGCAAAAGACTGATCCGGATTCTGGAAACCATGGTCTCTCTCTCTCTCTCTCTCTCTCCCCCGTGCCAGACATGCGTACAATACATTTTCCGGGTTAAAAAGTTCACGCACCGCGCAGCGCCTGGAAACCCGATGTGTACCTTGGTTACAAGCTCCCTGCATCAGCGGGCTGGTATCCAACGTACACTGCGGGTAACTAGGCGACGTTACCGCAGTGTCGTTGTCCTGATCGCTGCCTGTTTGGCAGCTGAGCGCGATCATGTAGCGACACACCAGCGATCCTGATCGTTGTCTGGATCGCTGGTGTGTCGCTATGTGAGACAGGGCCCTTAGTGCATAGCAAGCAATGGGTGAGAGCTCCTGCTGTAGCCAGTTGCCTCACAGCCAGGACTAATCTAGTCTGAACCTTTTAGTTTTGCTAGTCTCCAGTTGCATATCAAACAGTGGTGGAGAACCCAAGCTGTAGCCTGTTGCCTGACAGTCAGCCCTGATCTGTTCTAAGCCTTTTAGCTCTCCTAATCTATTGTTTCATAGCAAGCAGTGGGTGAGAGCTTCTGATGTAGCTCGTTGTCTAACAGCCAGGACCGATCTATTCTGAATCTCTTACTTTTGCTGATCTACTGTTGCATTCCAAGCAGTGAGGGAGAGCTCCAGCCGTGGCCAGTTGTTTCATGGACAGTACAAATATGTTCTGAAACTCTTAGGGTGAGTTTCCACGATCAGGATTCCTTCAGGAAATGCTGCGTGTTTGGCGCTGTGTGTTGGCGCAGCGCCAAACACGTAGCGTCCAGATGTTACAGCATAGTGGAGGGGATTTCAAGAAATCCTGTCTCCACTATGCGTAACAACACGCAGGCGGAAGACCTGCGTATCCGGACATGCGGCGCGTCTTTTCAGACTGCAGCATGTCCTAGCGTATTGCGGCGACGCTGCGTCGCCGCAACGGAATTTAACACAGGGCTATGTAGCCCTGCGTTCTTTCCGGATGTGTTCCGGAGGAGTACGGAACACATCCGGAAAGAACGTGCGTCAAAAAGTGGGCGGGGCTTAGGACGGAGAGGAATTTCCGCTCCGTCAAATGCGCTGTGGTTCTGGACTGTGGAACCACAGCCTTAAGCCCCCATCACAAAAAGCGAGAGTCACAAGTTTTGTGATGCAACAGTGATCTCCCCAGCGATATCGCTGTGTGTGACACTTATCAGCGACCTGCCCCCCTGCCGGGTATAGCTGATCATGCTCGAATGTCTTGGACCTTTTTTTGATCGTTGATCTCCCGCTGGCCAGCACGCATCGCACGCGCGGCGCTTAGAAACCCGATGTTTACCTTGGTTACCAGCTCCCTGCACCAGCGCGCTGGTATCTAACGTACACTGGGGGTAACTAAGCGACGTGCATAGCGTAGTCTCTGTCCTGATCGCTGCTGAGATCTGCCTGTTTGGCAGCTCACCAGCGATCATGTAGCGACACACCAGCGATCCTGACAAGTTCATATCGTTTTCGGGATCGCTGGTGAGTCGCTATGTGTGATGGGACCCTTAGTCTTCCTGACCTCCTGTGTCATACTATCATACATAGCAGTTTTGGGGAGGAGCTCCTACTGTAGCCAGTTGCCTGATAGCCAGAAATGATCTTTCCTGAACCTCTTAATCTTCCTGACCTTTTATATCATAAATAGCAGTGGGGGAGAGCTCCTGCTGTAGCCAGTTGTCTCACGGCCAGAACTAATCTGTTCTTAACCTCTTAAGCCCCCATAACACACAGCGATCTCGCTAGCGAGATCGCTGCTGAGTCACTAGTTTTGTGACGCAACAGCGATCTCCCCAGCGATATCGCTGTGTGTGACATTCAGCGACAATCAGCCCCCCTTCCGGGTATCGCTGATCATTGCTGAATGTCCTGGACATTTTTTTGATCGTTAGTCTCTTGCTGGCCAGCACGCATCGCTGCGTGTGGCAGGCCGGAGACCAGCGATCAGCTAGTAACCAAGGTACACATCGGGTTTCCAAGCGCCGGGTGGCGCCTGGAAACCCGATGTGTACGTTGGATACCAGCGCGCTGCTGCAGGGGAACTGGTAACCAAGGTACACATCGGGTTTCCAGGTGCCGCGCAGCTCCTAGGCGACGTTACCCGCAGTGTCGCTGTCCTGATCGCTGCCTGAGCTGCCTGTTTGGCAGCTCAGCAGCGATCATGTAGCGACACACCAGCGATCCTGACAAGTGTATATCATTGTCGGGATCACTGGTGTGTCGCTATGTATGATGGGGCCCTTAATCTTCTTTACCTCCTCTATCATACAAAGCAGTGGTGGAGAGATCCTGTTGTAGCCAGTTGTCTCACTGCTAGGACCGATCTGTTCTGAACCTCTTAGGGCCCCGTCTCACATAACGACGATGCAGCGATCCGCTGACGATGTGACCAGATAAGGATCATTGCTGCGTCGCTATGTGATCGCTGGTGAGATGTCAAACAGACCGATCTTCCCAACGACGCAGCAACGATACGGACGACCATAGCGACCTTCGTGACGATGTCGGCGGACGTTGAAACCCTGTCACACTACATCTATTCTGACGATACAGCGCTCGATGTGGGCTGTACAGTGTGACGTTGTAGGCACACAGGTGTGGTTTAGCGTTGCCTTTTCCGCGCCCCCTCATCTCCGGTTGGTGGTCACTACTGCATTGTAATTGGCGGCGCTACTGCTTATTGCTCATTGGAGAACGCAACTATGATCTGCAAACCAGCACGCAGTCAGAATCAATGAACAGAATTGCTATCTTCCCTCCTTTTAAAACCGGGACGCAGTAGCGATTACCAATTGGAGCTGAGGGGCGCGGAAAAGGCAACGCTAAGCCACGCCTGTGCATCTCGCTTCAGGTCGCTAGTGAGGTCGTTGTGTGTGGCCCAGCTATGTAGGACACACATAAATCCAGGAGAATGCACAGGAAGGTAACCGCAACGCTTGATATTCATTCACTTCACTCACACTTTCAGACACACCCACCAGGGGTGTAGGAGGTAGTGACACGTAGCAGAGCTGATTCGAGTTTCCTGTCTGAGAAGAGCTCAGATCAGTCAGTTTCCTGTCTTAGGACAGTGCAGTTCAGTGCCAGTTCAGTCTGGACTTGGAGGGAGAGGAGAGAGGACTGAATTCTCGCAGGGCTAGCGTAGCTCACCTGACAAAGAAGTGGAGGCTAGTACGGGTGAAGTGAATCATCCTAGCCTAGTCAGAGCTACCCTTAATCAGTACCTCAACAGAAGCTGAAACAAGGAGGATACTGAGAGCTGCTCAGTGAGCTCTGGAGAAAGCTGACCTCACCATCAAAGCTACAAGTGCTTATGCTAAGAGCGAGAGCAGGGCGAAGGGCACAGTGGAGAAGACAGAGAGCAGTGCATCAGGTATTGGACTACCTGCACTAAATCACCGGACACCGGGGTCCGAAGCGTTGCTAGTGTTTCAAGCATAGTAACAAGATAACCGGAGGCTATCTGGACTACAGGTCGCAGAGAGCAGCCCTAAGTGCTGATACGTAAACGGAGTCAGGGAGAACAAGACGGGCAAGGCCTGATCACCCCTAACGACTTAGTTCTCTCAACATCTGAGAATCAGAGACATAGAAGGCTCCACCACAATGTCAGCCGGGCGGTACAGCTATTGAGAAAGCTGGAGATTGCAGAGTTAACTTCGCTTCATGCAAGTTTGGACTCACTTATATTTGGAGTAAAGGAGGCCTCTAACCTGCTCAGCGGTTACCCGAGTGTGCATTCTCCACCCCGACCAGCTCCCGGGATCTTCTTAAACCATCTACCAGTAAAGGTATGAAAAGAAGCTGTATTGTGTGTGACTGAATTCTTAACTACACCCTGCATCATCACCATAGACTTCCAGGGACCAGTCTCACCTGTGGGAGACTTACCCCAGCTGCCCCATAACATCCCCTGTGAAGACCCTTACAGCAGCGCTGGTACAATTGACCAGAAACCACAGGTGGCGTCACGAACTATTCCAAATCCCCTGTAAATATCCCCCATTGCATGACCGCCAGGGCCACGGACCGAGTCCCGCTGCCAGTGACATCTCCCATAGAAATCAATGGGCTCGGCTCCGAGTACCCCATAGCCCTGGTATCCACACATGTGGTGCGAGTCAGTTGGATGGATGTCAAACAGAACGATGCATGCAACACAGCGGGGCCTCAACTACCAGAAAAATGTCCAGAGTATTCATCAACGACCAGTGATCTCACAGCGGGGGCCTGGTCGCCGATAGCAGTCACACGTAGCGAGATCGCTTCTGAGGTCGCTATGACTCAGCAGCGATCTCTCTAGCCATCTCGCTATGTGAGATGGGGGCTTTAGTCTTCCTGACCTCCTCTATCATACATAGCAGTGGGGGATAGCTTTTGCTGTAGCCAGTTGCCTCATGGCCAGAACTAATCTTTTCTGAACATCTTAGTCTGCTGACCTCCTCTATCATACATAGCAGTGGGGGAGGGATGCTGTTGTAGCCAGTTGTCTCACTGCTAGGACCGATCTGTTCTGAACCTCTTAAGGCTTGGTCTCACATAGCGATACACCAGCGATCCCGACAACGATCAGGATCGCTGGTGTATCGCTATATTATCGCTGCTGAGCTGCCAAACAGGCAGCTCAGGCAGCGATCAGCACAAGGACACTGCGGGTAAACATCGCTAGTTACCCGCAGTGTACCTTGGATACCAGCGCCCTGAAGCAGAGAGCTGGTAACCAAGGTACACATCGGGTTTCCAGGCGCTGCGCGGTGCCTGGAAACCCGCTGTGTACCTTGGTTACCAACTCCCTGCTTCAGGGAGCTGGTATCCAAGGTACACAGCGGGTTTCTAGGCACTGCCCACGCCTGGAAACCCGCTGTGTACCTTGGTTACCAGCGGATCGCTGGTCTCCGCCTGTCACACGCAGCGATGCGTGCCTGTCAGCGGGAGACCAGCGATCAAAAAAATGTCCAGACATTTCAGCGACGATCAGCGATACCCGGCAGGGGGGCTGATCGTCGCTGAATGTCACACACAGCGATATCGCTGGTGAGCTCGCTGCTGCGTCACAAAACTAGTGACTCAGCAGCGATCTCGCTAGCGATATCGCTATGTGAGACGGGGGCTTTAGTCTTCCTGACCTTCTCTATCATACATAGCAGTGGGGGAGAGCTCCTGCTGTAGCCAGTTGCCTCATGGCCAGAAATAATCTTTTCTGAACATCTTAGTCTCCTGACCTCCTCTATCATACATAGCAGTGTGGGAAAGATGCTGTTGTAGCCAGTTGTCTCACTGCTAGGACCGATCTGTTCTGAACCTCTTTTAGTCTTCCTGACTTCCTCTGTCATACACTGCAGTGGGGTAGAGCACTTGCTGTAGCCAGTTGCCTCATGGCCAGATCTAATCTTTCTGAAGAGCCTGGGGGAGAGCTCCTGCTGTTAACAGATGTCTCACTGCTAGGACCGATCTGTTCTGAACCTTTTCAGAAAAAGAAGAAAATGATCTCATAGAACATATATAGAAGAAACCTTTACACATTTCTTGTAGTTTTCATTGTGATTCATGACAGAATTGGAGCAAAGGACTGGTACAATTAATTTAGAAAAATATGGATTTTTTTATTTTTTTGTTGCAGTATCAATTTTTCCGAAAACCTGAAATTTAAAGAAGCATTTCTAGGAAATTCACCTTTACCTGCTTCTATGTGGCCTCTTTGGAAATTCACTCTAAAGTTATATTTGTTCATTCTTTTTTAGGAATATGCGGGCGAAAACTGAGATTAACCTCTCCTGTCATTACTTTGCATCTGGAGGTTTGTGGCTCTTGAATTCTGAAGGGTTTCTCACTGCATGTATACAATTTAGTGGTCAGGCTATATAAATAGAAAAAAAAAGTTTGCATAAATATATTTTGTGCCAGGGACCAGTGCGCCGAGTCTGGTTGTTATGGGAAGGTCTAAATAGATGACAAGATTACAGTGGAAAGGAGCAAACATGCAGCCACGCACGTTAATGGGGTTTACAAATCAGGAGGAAGTTGTCCGAAACTCATTAATGTTATCTGATATTGTTACTCATTGACTGACTCATTTATGTTATCTGAATTTGTTACAATGCATAAGTGTAACCGTAATAAGTTTCCGTGGAAATATAATGTGCTCATAGAGCTCTGGGTGCAAAACATTAATAAGGGACCCAATAAGATTCCCTGAGTATCTGATAGCAGATTTGTAGTAATATGTAACCATAAAACCACTTTATATAACAGCAGAACAATAACCAAAACTATTTATTTACTGAAGGATAAATAGAGAACTAAGAACTGGTCCCGAAACAAAAGTATTGAAAATCTATTCAAACTAATGTTTACATTTTATATATTGATTGAATCTTTGTAATTGTAGTTGTACATACATTATATTCACTGTCACATCCAATTGGAGTAGTATATTAAAAGGGTCACTTTATCCAAATATTTACTATAACAATCCTGGCATTTAGGGCTGAGCCACCATATGATATAACTGAGGTTTACTGGGTATTGACCAGGCTTCTATGGAATGGGCAGCCTCTTATCTAATGCTCGGCTGATATTTATTTTCGTTGTGCTGGTGGATTAATAATATAGTCCTGGAACAGATTGTTATATTGAATTATTGGTGCTTATTAGTGAATTTGACAACAGATAATTTTTCTAGAACTGACAATGACTCAAGTGCTGTGATTGTTTATTAGTAATATTTTGGTTGTTTGATAAATTGTACATTGGCCTGGAGCGTTAAGAAATTTTAATGTATGCTTTTGTCTGTGCTTTATTGGTTTGTCTTTAAATTAAAACTTTAAACATATATTTTAATATACTACTCCAATTGGATCTGATAATAGCAAAGATTAATAATTGGAGACATTTGAATATTAGTAGACAGTGAAATTGTGCATACATTACTGTGTATCTATATCAATCTACAATAGTCTAAGCTGTAGTCTATAGAGTTGTAAAAGTTGTATTAATAGGGAAATACATTACATTACTGATCCTGAGTTATATCCTATATTATGCTCCAGAGCTGCACTCACTATTCTGCTGGTGCAGTCACTGAATACATACATTACATTACTGATCCTGAGTTATATCCTGTATTATACCCCAGAGCTGCTCTCACTATTCTGCTGGTGCAGTCACTGTGTACATACATTACATTACTGATCCTGAGTTACATCTTGTATTATACCCCAGAGCTGCACTCACTATTCTGCTGGTGCAGTCACTGTGTACACACATTACATTACTGATCCTGAGTTACATCCTCTATTATACTCCAGAGCTGCACTCACTATTCTGCTGGTGCAGTCTCTGTGAACATACATTACATTACTGATCCTGAGTTACATAGTGTATTATACTCCAGAGCTGCACTCACTATTCTGCTGGTGCAGTCACTGTGTACATACATTACATTACTGATCCTGAATTACCTCCTGTATTATGCTCCAGAGCTGCACTCACTATTCTGCTGGTGCAGTCACTGTGTACATACATTACATTACTGATCCTGAGTTACATCGTGTATTATACTCCAGAGCTGTACTCACTATTCTGCTGGTGCAGTCACTGTGTACATACAGTACATTACTGATCCTGAATTACCTCCTGTATTATACTCCAGAGCTGCACTCACTATTCTGCTGGTGCAGTCACTGTGTACATACATTACATAACTGATCCTGAGTTACATCTTGTATTATACTCCAGAGCTGCACTCACTATTCTGCTGGTGCAGTCACTGTGTACATACATTACATTACTGATCCTGTACTGATCCTGAGTTATATCCTGTATTATACCCCAGGGCTGCTCTCACTATTCTGCTGGTGCAGTCACTGTGTACACACATTACATTACTGATCCTGAGTTACATCGTGTATTATACTCCAGAGCTGCACTCACTATTCTGCTGGTGCAGTCACTGTGTACATACAGTACATTACTGATCCTGAATTACCTCCTGTATTATACTCCAGAGCTGCACTCACTATTCTGCTGGTGCAGTCACTGTGTACATACATTACATAACTGATCCTGAGTTACATCCTGTATTATACTCCAGAGCTGCACTCACTATTCTGCTGGTGCAGTCACTGTGTACATACATTACATAACTGATCCTGAGTTGCATCCTGCATTATACTCCAGAGCTGCACTCACTATTCTGCTGGTGCAGTCACTGTGTACATACATTACCTTACTGATCCTGAGTTACATCCTGTATTATACTCCAGAGCTGCACTCACTATTCTGCTGGTGCCGTCACTGTGTACATACATTACATTACTGATCTTGAGTTACATCCTGTAGATCTTTTATTATAAAAGTGAAAAACATAACAATAATAATAACAGAAACAAAACAAATATATAAACCAGAAAATAATCCGTATACTGAACACTGGCCCAGCCGCTCATTTTCTCTTCACACTCATATTATATATACAGAATAATAAATGACATTAAATACTTACACCTTCTGGTCCGGTTACCAAACAAAATAATAACAAAAAAATGAAATAAACAATAGCAAACAAAACTATATACATACATTTTTTTTTCCATTTTTTTTTTTTAAATTTTAAATAAAATAACCATAAACTATACAAATATATACAATATTAAGCTACTGACCACCCCACACTCAAACCCACCATTCCCAACCCCCGCACTGACCTGAGAGCTGGTCCTGCGTCTCATGCCTCAGTCCATGTCCAACGTCCACAGGCCAGATCAGGCAGTGCCAGTTTTCCCCCAAACACCCCGGTGTCCCATAGTCCCACAAGATAAACCACCACCCAACCTAACACCTACACCCAAATCTATACCTCTATATACAATATACAGAGAAACACTGCAATAAACAAAATAAACACAAATCACAAAGCCCAAGTTCGGCACCTGCAGCCCTATATCACTGTATAATCAAACAAAACAAAAATCTACAGTGTCAGCAGCAGCCCACCACCAGGAAAGGAGATGACCAGACTAGGGCACACTAAAAGAAAAGCCCCTCCAGAGGAGAGCGGCCCTACGTGTGCCCAGTCTCTCATACTCCAGAGAGCGCACTTCACCAGGTCACCGAGTATGGTCCTAAACACCTCGTCCACTGGGAGGATTTTCCGTTGCATCAAGACTAAGCACCGTGCATTCCACGTGTGATACCTAACCACTGCGCTAACTAGAAATAAGGTGCAGCGGTCCCGACCACCAAGGTCTCTGAATGCTCCATAGGCCCATTCCGCATAGGAGAGACCGGCCAGCCGAGGCCAGCCAATGGAGGTGCCCACCCTGTTGTACACCTCTGTGTTGAAGGGACAACGAAGCAGGAAATGGTCCATGCTTTCCAGCACGGTACCACAATGCTCCCGAGGACAATTCCTGTCCTCAGAGCTCCTACACTTCAGATTGTCCCTCACACACAGTTTCCCATGGAAGCAGCGCCAAGCCAAGTCCCAAAACTTCGAGGGGATCCTGATAGAATTCAAAAGATGCAAACCCACCCCAAGATTCCGACTTGGGCAGTCCCTGAGCGCCAGAGGCCTCTGGAAATGGGTCAACAGAACCCTATTGTCAAGGAGTTTCCTTGGCAGAGTCCTAATCTCCCACATTCCCAGACCCCACCGGCGAATTACCTTCAGAACCAAGGTAGCGCAAGCCAGAAGATGTCCATGCGGTGTGTGAAGATCCTTCACTTGCCCTCCTGTCTCCCATTCCTGGAAGAAAGGCTGAAACCATCCCCTACAGGAGAATACCCACGGAGGAGCCCTCTCTTTCCAGAGGTTTGCAATATTGATCTTAATGAAGGTATCCACAAGGAATACCACAGGGTTGACCATACCCAACCCTCCTAGTCTCCTCGTACCGTAAGTAACCTCCCTCTTGACCAGGTTCAGTCTATTCCCCCATAATAGTTGAAAGAACAAACTATAGACCCGAGTCCAGAGAGACTCCGGCAAGATGCACAAACTGCCCAGATAAATCAGTAAAGGGAGCAGGTAAGTTTTGATCAGGTTTACCCTTTCCCTTAGGGTCAAAGACCAACCCTTCCATTGGTTCACCTTCTGAGTGGCGATCTCTAGCCTGCTGTCCCAATTTTGTTTGGGGTAATCCCCCTGGCCAAATTCGATGCCAAGAACTTTTGCAGTGACTTTGGGTCCTGGAAGGGTGTCCGGGAGATCAAAACCAGGATCTCCTCCTCCCAGCCAGAAACTCTCACACTTATCCCGGTTGATCTTGGACCCAGATGCCTAAGAGTAGCGATCTATCTCTGACATCAGCCAACCTGCCTCCTCGTGAGAGGAAACAAAAGCGGTGACATCATCAGCATACGCCACCACCTTCAGAGTGGCTTCCGGTGCTGCCCGGTCCATCCCGATCCCGGCCAACGGTCCACGCTCCACCTTCGTAAGAAGTGGGTCAATCGCAAACACGTACAGCAGCGGGCTCAAGGGACAACCCTGGCGAACACCAGATCCAACCTCAAAAGAGCTGCCAATCCAACCGTTCACAAGCGGGAAACTCTCTGCCCCACCATACAAGGTCTTAAGCCAATCAACAACCCCCCCGGCAGGCCATATCTCAGAAGAACAAACCAGAGGTACTCGTGATTTACCCGATCAAACACTTTTGCCTGGTCCAGTGACAGCATGTACCCCTTTCAGTGACCAGCCCTACCCTGCTCCACTGCCTCTCGGACACAGAGCA
>JARQOD010000003.1:423971629-424001165 GCA_033576555.1 Oophaga sylvatica | reverse complement strand
GGATCAGTAATTTAATGTATGTGCACAGTGGACTGCACCAGCACAATAGTGAGTGCAGCTCTGGAGTATAATATAGGAGGTAACTCAGGATCGGTACAGCATCAACTCTGTAATGTATGTGTACTGTAACTCCCCCAGCAGAATAGTGAGTGCAGCTCCAGAGTATAATACAGGATTTAACTAGAATCAGTAATGTAATGTATGTATACAGTGAGTGACTGCACTAGCAGAATAGTGAGTGCAGCTCTAGGGTATAATACAGGAGTAACTCAGGATCAGTACAGATCATTAGTAATGTATGTACTAGTGACTGCGCCAGCAGAACAGTGAGTGCAGCTATGGGTATAACGCAGGATGTAACTCAGGATCGTACAGGATCAGTAATGTAATGTATGTACATAGTGACTGTGCCAGCAAGTATTGTGAGTGCAGCTCTGGAGTATAATACAGGATTTAACTAAGGATCAGTAATGTAACGTATGTATACAGTGACTGCACCAGCAGAAAGTGAGTGCAGCTACTGGAGTAAAAACAGGATGTACTCAGGATCAGTAAATGTAATATACGTACACAGTGACCCCACCAGAATGTGAGTGCAGCTCTGGAGTAAATACAGGATGTTACTCAGGATCAGTAATGTAATATATGTACACAGTGACTCACCACCAGAATAGTGAGTGCAGCTCTGGAGTAAAATACAAGATGTTAACTCAGGATCAGTAATATATGTACACAGTGACCACACCACCAGAATATGAGTGCAGCTCTGGAGTAAATACAAGATGTATGGATCATACAGGATCAGTAATGTAATGTATGTACACAGTGACTGCACCAGCAGAATAGTGAGTGCAGCTCTGGAGTAAAATACAAGATGTAACTCAGGATCAGTAATATATGTACACAGTGACCACACCACCAGAATAATGAGTGCAGCTCTGGAGTATAATACAAGATGTAACTCAGGATCAGTACAGGATCAGTAATGTAATGTATGTACACAGTGACTGCACCAGCAGAATAGCGAGTGCAGCTCTGGAATATAATACAGGATCACTACAGGATCAGTAATTTAATATATGTGTACAGTGACTACACCAGCGGAATAGTGAGTACAGCTCTGGAATATTTGTACCTATTAAAACATTTCTGATTTGACCAACTATTCAGGGCCATTATAAATACACAACTTTATACATTTCTTGCAAAAGCATCATGATTTCTTTATTTCTTCATAGTTCTACACCTGCTTCCAGTCTATATGATTTACAATCCTGATGATGAAAGTGTCTTTGACTCTCTTTAATCTATTCGAGCTAAACACATTTTTCATCAGAAAGGACAGTCCATATCTCTCGAATATCATACATTCTCCATTGTCCTTGAAGTCTTAGGTGGAGGACCTTTCTGTGTTGCTTTCTCTCCTGAATGGAGCATCAACCAGGGGAGAACAGAGCATCTTACACGGCCAGAGGTTCCTTAATTTTACAAAAATGTTAGCTGTGAAGTTGAAAAAAGTGTTCTTCACCGTTGTTGATGTATAATAGAAAACTATTGGATCCAACGCAGCATTGAATGTGCTGAGCAGAAGAGCATTCACCCTCCATTTTGGACTGTCATTCTGTATGAATCCAACGATATGAGATATATTGTACGGAGCGAAGCAGATGCAAAAGTTGGCAAGAGTGGCCAAGGCCAAGCCGATGGCTCGCTGCTTCCTCTTCTTTTGGATGTTGGGTAGGGACAGCAGAATCCGTACAAAGTTTATGTAACAAAAAAGAGTTATAATGGATGGAATGAAGAAGAGGACCACACCGAGCTCCAGACGTACCGGGAGAAGAATCTTAAGTTGCTCCTTACTAAATTTTTCATAGCATTTGGTTTCATTGGTGGCTGTATCGTTGTGGGGTATAGAGTACTGGACCACATACACAATGCTGCAGTGAGCACAGGCTAGAATCCAGAAGATGATGCTGGCGAATATTGCGTAGGAAGGTTTTCGGTGGAGTTTGTATTTAATTGGAAAAGCCACTCCAAGATAACGTTCTACGCTGACGGCCATGAGGAACAATGTGCTGATGTAGATGCTACTATAATAGAAAAAACCTGTAAGAGGACAAAGAAAAAATGGCATATCCCATATCCCAGCGGCAGCTTCCCGCATCTTCAGAGGAAGGAAAAGGAGCAAAACGAGGTCTGAGATGGTTAGGTTGAGGAGAAGGATGTCCACCGGAGTTGGCTTATTACGGACCTTGACTTGGAAAGCGTAGAAAGCCAACAGGTTGGAAGGTAGACCGGTCAGGAAAGTGAAAATGTAGACGGCCAGGACTAACTGATTGTTCTGTGGAACATCTTGAGAGCCCCTGAAAAAAAACAACAAAATATAAAAAAATTATTAACAACTATAGGAAATTTATAATAACTAAAGTTGACCTACATGTTGACATTTTTGGCATTACCTCCATATGATTGCAAGTAGGGTCTGAACCATGATAATTAAGACATACTAATCTGCCATGAGAACATCCCCATAAAAAGGGCATGTGTAAGACTGTTAGGTATAACAGTTCCCAATCAACGGCCCTCATTTAAACGGCATAAACCAATAGTTCAAGTTGTTATAAGAAACTTTGTAATATATTGGAAACATCTTTTCCACTTTTGAACCACTTTATCTCTTCACCCGGCTTCCTGAACTGACAATTCACTATTAATATCTGCATAGGTCTAAACAGGAAGGACTGATGGATCAACAAGGAGTCAGATTTCAGCCGTGGTGTGATGAATGAAAAGTAGGTTGAAAAAAAGAGGCACAGACACAGACAAACTAGTGTCACTGCTTTCTAGTAATTGTTTTATCTCCTTCCAGTGATGGATTCACAGCTACATTGCTCAGTACTGCTGAATAACGCCTCTATGCTGCTGTTTTCTAGTGTATTATTTTAGCTTAGTGTTGGATTCACAACAACATTGCTCAGTTCTGCTGAATAATGCCTATATGCCGCTGCTTTTAAGTGTTTTATTTTAGCTCAGTGTTGGATTCACAGCTACATTGCTCAGTAGTGCTGAATAATGCCTCTGTGCTGCTGCTTTATAGTGTTTTATTTTAGCTCAGTGTTGGATTCACATCTACACTGCTCATGTCTGTGTATGTGAGACATTATAGCAGACAGATTTCATCTTCAAAATTAGAGATAGTCTACAGAGGAGAAAACTGGTGAAAAATGCAAGATACAAGTGATATCATGACCAGAAATATTATAATATTGAGGTTTAAATGGAAGAGCGCATGAACAATACATTGGAGACGTTTTGTTTATTTTCCTTTTGTTCACAATTACGTATAATTCAGCTTTATTTTACTTCGCGTGAGTAACCATATTTGGGGCTAATCAATATGAAGGAATCGGTCCAGTGGTCACATCAACATTCTTTGGCCGCTGAATGGAAATCCTAAGAACCACCCTTTATCTGACAGCATCGACGGCTATTCTTTTGATTAAACCGGCCTAGTGCAACGTCACATGTGTGTCATTCGCAACAAAGATGTCATGCCAGGCCAGCTAACAAATGAAGAGCCATGGATGAAGAAGACGTTGTCAGGGTTCCTGCCCAGCATCATAGCTTACTGACTCCTGTTTCTTCCTGGCCTGTTTTTAACAAAATATATATTTTTTTATTTTCCTATTAAACAATAAAGATTTTCAAACCGGATATGAAAATATCCTCATGAGCTTTTATTATACGAAGGCTTATGAAGCAATCTGTTGAGCCAGATATTAACTAAACAGTTCTTTGCTCAGCGAGTCAGCGCCTGTCAGAACACGGTAATAAATATTTTCAATTAAATGCCCTTTGAGGATAACATAATTTGCATCAATCAGTTTCTCATTAATAGATGTAAGACATGCAAAGGATGCAATTGACGAGTTTCTAACTTGTCTGATATTGAGTGATAGTCAAAATGCCAGCTTGCTGTCAGTGTCTCATTGCCAGTCATAGCTTTAGCTTGGTAACGTGTGTGTGTCTTGTTTTCCAGTGCTTGGATCTTCTGATCTTTTTTGCCCGACTTTAGACTTTGCCTTTGACCATCCGTTTGCCTAGCCCCTTTTGGACTTTGCCTTTGACCATCTTTTTGCCTAGCCTCTTTGTCTTGATCTGCTACCTTCATGGAATTCTGACCACTAACCGTGACCTGACTACGCCTTTTTATTATCCCTCTGTTTATAATGAGCTCTCTTGGTATCTGATCCTGAACCTTTTGACTATCCAAGAATTGTATGTGAGTAGTGACTCACATTTATGACCCAGTATCACAGCACATGGGACGAACAAAAATAAAGAAAAATATCACATGTCCAGGTATAGTTCAATCTAATAAGGGTGCAGTGCGGGCACTGAGACCACGGATGACTCCTGGGGGAAAATGATCAGGAAGACATCCAGCAACTGCAATGGAAAGAACTATAAAAACATTATTTATTAGTAACTATTAAAATATCAAAAGGGAAAAAATAAAGTAAACACACTAAACCAATGCGTTTCGAGCACTAAGACTCTTACTTATAGCACTATTTTACTTAAGAGCCTTAGTGCTCGATACGCGTAGGATGAGTGTGTTTATTTTTATTTTTTCCCTTGTAACATTTTAATTGTTACTAATAAATAATGCTTTTATAGTCCTTTACTTTGCAGTTGCTGGATGTCTTCCAGCCTTCTATGTGGATTGCCAATCCTTTCATTCTTTATGGGGCTGCCGGAAAAAGTCGATGGCAGTGCTCAACAGCCTCACAGGGAGTAAATGGAGTGGTGGCACAGTGCTGCTCCATACTATTTGGGATAAAACATCCATGTTCCATGTTAATGGTGTGGGTCCCAGCAGATGGACCCTCACCATTAATAAGCGGTCACCTATCCCATGGATATGTGAACTTGTTTTTACCGGATAACCCCTCTAGGATGCAAAAGTGAGAAAAGACCATTGATTAGGAACATTGATTAGGAACGTATAGAAAATATAGATTCTGTGCTTAATCATATAAGCAATAGATGATTTATTTTTTAGAATGCTTTTTTTTTCATATCGCGATCATTATTAAAATACAAAATTAGCAATCTTATAATTTTCCCACTGGCCACTAAGGCTCTTTTAAACTCCTAGTTACTGTTTTGTTTTTCAGGATGAGCTTTCAGCAGTCTCATTATCATCAGAGGTAAGATTACAATGACACGTAACAACCCAACACAATATCACACCCGACACGGATCCCTTTCCCATCACAATGACTTTTGCACACGCTCATTAGATGCTTAAATACAAAACATAAGATCTGAGATTGATCATTGCTGCTAATGTACATGGGCATTTCTTGAAACAACGGGGAGTTAGAGTCTAGAATATGCCTAGTAGCTGGTGAGGAATGTTTTAAAGGAAACAATAGTGTATTCTATTCCCATTTTTAGGGGGTTCATCGAGCCATAATCATGGCGTGAACATACCATACAGAAGATGTCCATGTCTTGTTATTATTTTATTTTTTTTTAAACTATTATTATTATCTTTTTTTAAATATTATACAAACGCTCCTTTCAATATGTCTCTTAACAGCCTTTTTATGATATTCACCTATGAACCTCTTTCTGACATCAAACGTAATTATCCGTCCATGTGACCTGGAATAATTTAACCATGGACGGATCATTAAGTCATCGCGATCAGCCGCGCTCACAGGGGGTGCGAGGGAGATCGCCGCCGGGTGTCAGATGATTCTGACAGCTGACACCCGGCACTAGGTGCCTGGAGCAGTCACAGACCGCTCCCGGCAATTTAATCCTCGAAATTCGAACAAGACTGAAGAATTCCAGAAGCCAACAGAGTGCTGACAGCCCCTCTGCCTTTGGATGTGAGACCCCGCGGCGTGACGCGGGGTCCCGATCATTGCCATGGTGACCCAATGTCGTCATGATGACATCCAGGTCATCAGAGCTAGTAAACTTGTTGATCATAAGCAGTGCATGATCAGCAAGTCTCTTTGTCAGTGCAGCGCTGACAGCTTCTATGGCATGCAGATGGTGCTTCATCGCCATGCTATAGAAGCGATCAACCTGCAAAGCTGCAAAAAATGATTGTCCCATAGTAGGACAAAGTAAAAAAGTTAGAAAAAAGTAAAAAAAAATTAAATAGTTGTAAAAATATAACAAAAAAAAAAAATAATAATAAATCAATATATATTCTATCTCTAAATAAATATTTGAATGAAAAAAATATAAACAATAAAAGTGCACAAATTTGGTATCACCTTGTCCTCAACGACCCGACCTATAAAACTGTCCCACTAGTTAACCCCTTTAGTGAACACCATAAAAAAAATAAAAAACAAGGCAGAAAACAATGAATTGTCATCATACCGCAGAATAAAAAGTGGAATAATATGCGATAAAAAAGACTGATATAAATAAACATGGTATCGCTGAAAACGTCATCTTGTCCTGTAAAAAACAAGCTGCCATACAGCTCCATCAGCAGAAAAATAAAAAAGTTATAGCTTTCAGAATAAAGTTATGCAAAAATTGTTATTTTTCTATAAAATAGTTTTTATTATATAAAAGCGGCAAAACATAAAAGATACAAATGAAGAATCGCTGTAATCGTACTGACCCGAAGAATAAAACTGCATTATCAATTTTACCACACACGGAATGGCATAAACCCCCTCAAAAAAAAGAAATTCATGCATTGCTGGTTTTTGTTCATCCAGCCCCCAAAAATCAGAATAGAAAGTAATCAAAAAATGTCATGTGCCCTGAAATAGTATCAATAAAAACGTCAGCTCGTCCCGCAAAACCAAGACCTCACATGACTCTGTAGACCAAATTATGGAAAAATTATAGCTCTCAAAATGTGATGATGCAAAAACTATTTTTTACAATAAAAAGCATATTTTAGTGTGTGACAGCTGGCAAACATAAAAACCCGCTACGAGGCCTCTTTCACACGTCCTGATAATTCCGGTACAGGAGATGTCAGTGAACGTGGGTGTAATATGTGTGGCACACGTGTGTCAACCGTGTGCTGAATCAACATCACACGGACGGGCGCCAGGGAAGAAGAGTTACAGTAAGCGTTGTTACCCGGCGGCGGGTGCTGAACATGGTTCTCATTATTCTCTCCTGCTCTGCTGGCGATCGGCGCGAGCAGGGAAGAATGATGAGAGTTATATTTAAGTAACAAAAGAGACAGCAGGCGGCAGCTGATGGAATTATTACTCTCATCAGCCTACCCCTGCTGCTGCTAATAATAGTGACAGCAGAAACGGCTGATGGGAGTATTCATCAGACGCCGTCTGCGCTATCAATAAATAAATAAAATAAATTTAAAAAACGGCATGGGTTCCCCTATATTTTCTATAACCAGCCGGCAAAAATCACAGCGTGGGGCTGCAACCCTCAGCTGTCAGCTGTCAGCAAGGTTGGTTATCAAGAATAGAGGGGTCCACACAATGTTTTTTAAAATTATTTACCGTATTTACTCGCGTATAAACCGAGATTTTCAGCCCATTTTTTAAGTCTGAAAGTCCCCCTCTCGGCTTATACGCGAGTCATATACACCAGGGGATCGGCGGGGGAGTGGGGGTGTCAGATCATGCTCACCCCCTCCTGGCGCGTCTCTGCAGCCCCCTGCTTCTCCCACGATCTCAGGCTCCTTCCTTCAGCAGTCACATGGTACCCTCATTAAAGTCATGAGTATGCACATATTCATGACTTTAATGAACGGTACCACGTGACCGCTGAAAGAATAGCTGCTGGAGACCGTGGGAGAAGCAGGGAGGCTGCAGAGATGCGCCAGGAGGGTTAAGTATATGCGATATTCACTTGTCCCCGGTCCACCGCTGCACGCCGCTCTCTCCTCTGCGTCCTCTGGCTGCGATGTTCAGGTCAGAGGGCGCGATGACGTAGTTAGTGCGCGCCGTGCCTGAGCACATCACTGACAGAGGACCCGGAAGACAGCGGCGCGCAGCGGTGATCCGGGGATAGGTGAATATCCCAGGTACCGGGGCCCTGAGCCAGCGGCGACGCCGGCATCTGTCCCCATAGCGCGCCGGTGTCCGCACCTGCTCAGGACACCAGCACCTGGTCCCCAGCGACAAGAGGTGAGTATGTAATTTTTTTTATTTTCATTTGGCAGCAGGCAGAGCTGCAGCAATATGGGGCCTGTACTATGGAGCATCTTATGGGGGCCTAATCTATGGGGCATCATATGGGGCCTAATCTACGGAGCATCTTATGGGGCATAATCTATTGAGCATCTAATGGGGGCATAATCTATGGGGCATTTTATGGGGGCATAATCTATGGGGCATCATATGGGGCCTGTATTATGGAGCATCTTATGGGGCATAATCTATGTGGCATCATATGGGGGCATAATATACGGAGCATTTTATGTGGGCATAATCTATTGAGCATCTTATGGGGGCATAATCTATGGAGCATTTTATGGGGGCATAATCTATGGGGCATCATATGGGTCCTGTACTATGGAGCATCTTATGGGGGCATAATCTATGGGGCATCATATGGGGTATAAAATATATGGAGCATCTTATGGGGGCATAATCTATGGAGCATCATATGGGGGCATAATCTATGGAGCATCTTATGGGGGCATAATCTATGGAGCATTTTATGGGGGCATAATCTATGGAGCATCATATTGGCATAAAATATGGAGCTTCATATGGGGACATAATCTATGGAGCATCATATGGGGGCATAATCTATGGAGCATCATATGGGGCATAATCTATGGAGCATCATATGGGGCATAAAATATATGGAGCATCTTATGGGGGCATATTATTCTATGGAGCATTTTATGGGGCCATTATTAACCTTTGTGCAGCATTATATGGGTTATTATTCTATGGAGCATCTTATGGGGCCATTATTAACCTTTATGCAGCGTTATATGGGGAGTATTTTGTATGGAACATCTTATGGGGCCTGTTATGATTTGGTAGCTGAGGAGTGCAGGTAAAAAAGGCAATACACCAGAGCAGTTGGAAACTATGAGATTGCAGTACCCTGACTAACCACCACAACTAGAGGCAGCCGTGGAGCGTTCCTACGTTGGTCCTAGACGCCTCGTCACAGCCTGAGAAACTAACTATACCTAAAGATAGAAAGAGGAAAGCTATCTGCCCCGGAGCAGATCCCCAAAGAACATAGAAAGCCCCCAAACATGTAATGGCGGTTAGACAAGAAGAAATACTGACACAGACAGAAAATAGTATGAGCAAACGTTGGGGCCCAAACTATCTAAATAGAAAAGGATAGGAAGGGCACTTACTGCAATCCCAAAAAACCCTGAAAAGCACCAACTCTACTAATTTCAAAAACACCTGAGATCACACGACCTCTACCACCTAAATTAGTTCTCTGGTGTAACAAAATCAAAACAGCAGCCACTGAAAAAAACTGGAAAAAGCAAATGTACAAAACATCAGTGGCTGAACTAAACTGAGAGGGCAAAAGCCCCGGAGGGGACCCTGAAGGCCCCCACAGAAGTGCAGGACAAAATGCAAAAATCAAGCACAAAAACAAAAAGAAGAAAATGTCTTATCTGATAGCAGGAGATGCAGACACGACACAGCAGGCTACAAAGGAAACAGGAAACAAGGATTGAGACCAGAACAATTGATCACCGGCAAACCTGATGGGAAGGCGACTCCCTTAAATAAGACCAGTCAGTAACACCTATTCCCAATCCTCACAATCTTCACTGGACAGTCCAGTACCGCTTGTAACCACCAGAGGGAGCCTCTGCTCAGAACTCACCTCAAGTCCATTCACAACAGTACCCCCCCTTGAGGAGGGTCACCGAACCCTCACTTGAGCAACCAGGTCGGTCAGGATGAGTTCTATGATACGCACGGATGAGTCTCCTAGCATGGATGTCTGAAGCAAACACCCAAGAATTGTCTTCCTGACCATAACCTCTCCACTTAACCAAATACTGGAGTTTCCGTCTAGAAAAACGAGAATTCAATATTTTCTCAACCACAAACTCCATATTGCCCTCAACCAGAACAGGGTCAGGAGGCAAAGCAGTAGGAACCACTGGCTCAACAAACCTCTTCAACAAGGACTTGTGGAACACGTTATGGATCTTAAATGTCCCTGGAAGAAGCAAACGAAAAGAAACAGGATTAAGAATCTCCATGATCTTATAAGGTCCAATGAACCTAGGCTTAAATTTAGGAGATGCCACTCTCATAGGAATATTTTTTGAGGACAACCAGACCAAGTCCCCCACTTTAAACCGAGGACCATCAGTCGTATGCCGGTTAGCAAACCGCTGGGCCCTCTCCTGAGAGAGGGACAACCTCTCCACTACCTGGTCCCAAATCTGTTGCATACGCTCCACAACAGAGTCAACACCTGGACAGGCAGAAGCCTCCGTCTGTCCTGAAGAAAATCGAGGGTGAAACCCAGAATTACAGAAAAATGGAGACATCAAAGTGGCAGAGCTAGCCCTATTATTAAGAGCAAACTCAGCCAAAGGCAAAAAAGAGACCCAGTCATCCTGATCAGCAGACACAAAGCATCTTAGATAAGTCTCCAATGTCTGGTTTGTTCTCTCAGTTTGACCATTGGTCTGAGGATGAAACGCCGAGGAGAAAGACAACTGAACACCAAGCTTAGAACAAAAGGTCCTCCAAAATCTGGAAACAAACTGGACTCCTCTGTCAGACACAATGTTCTCAGGAATGCCGTGTAAACGAACCATGTGCTGAAGGAACAAAGGCACCAATTCAGAGGAGGAAGGCAACTTAGGTAATGGCACAAGATGTATCATCTTGGAAAACCTATCACAAATCACCCAGATGACGGTCATTCTCTGAGAAACAGGGAGATCGGAAATGAAATCCATAGAGATATGGGTCCATGGTCTCTTGGGCACAGGCAATGGCATCAACAAACCACTAGAGCGAGAGCAAGGCTTGGAGCGAGAGCAAGTCCCGCAGGACTGCACAAATTCCCTGACATCACGAGACAAGGTAGGCCACCAAAAGGACCGACTAACCAAGTCTCTGGTACCAAAAATTCCGGGATGACAGGCCAACGCGGAACAATGAATCTCAGACATCACACTCTTTTTCCACTGGTCCGGGACAAACAATTTCCCAACAGGGCAGCTCTCGGGCCTATCCTCCTGACACCCCTCCAGAGCCAGTCTCAAATTGAGCGAGATGGCGGAAAGAACTACACCTTCTTTCAAAATAACAGAAGGATCAGATACCTCAGGAGAGTCCGCAAGGAAACTCCTCGAGAGGGCATCCGCCTTAACATTCTTAGTGCCAGGAAGAAAGGAAACCACAAAATTAAAACGTGTGAAAAACAAGGCCCACCTGGCCTGTCTAGGATTAAGTCGCTTGGCAGATTCCAGATAAACCAGATTCTTATGGTCCGTAAGGACCACCACCTGATGTTTGGCTCCCTCCAGCCAATGTCTCCACTCTTCAAAAGCCCACTTCATGGCCAATAACTCCCGATTACCCACGTCATAATTACGTTCAGTAGGAGAAAATTTTCGAGAGAAAAAGGCACAAGGGTTACTTTTAGAGGTCTCTGGATCTCTTTGGGACAAAACGGCACCTGCCCCAATTTCAGAGGCATCAACCTCCACCTGAAATGGCAGAGAAACATCAGGCTGCCGTAGAACAGGAGCAGAAGTGAATCTCTGCTTAAGTTCCTGAAATGCAGAGACTGCCTCAGGAGGCCAATTCACCACATCAGAACCCTTTTTGGTCAAATCAGTTAATGGTTTAACAATAACCGAGAAATTACCAATAAATTTACGATAAAAATTGGCAAAACCCAAAAATCTTTGAAGAGCCTTTAATGAAGTAGGTTGGACCCAATCACAGATGGCCTGAACCTTGACCGGGTCCATTTCAATAACAGATGGGGACAAAATGAATCCCAAAAATGAGATCCTCTGTACGCCAAAAAGACACTTTGATCCCTTCACATACAGAGCATTCTCTCTCAAAATCTGGAATACAGTTCGAACATGTTTCACATGAGAGTCCCAGTCATTAGAAAAAAATCAAGATATCATCCAAATAAACAATCAGAAATGTATCCACAAAATCCCTGAAAATGTCATTCATGAAGGACTGGAAGACAGAAGGAGCATTAGTGAGCCCAAAGGGCATCACAAGGTACTCAAAATGCCCCTCAGGGGTGTTAAATGCCATCTTCCATTCATCCCCGTGCTTAATGCGAATAAGGTTATATGCCCCCCTGAGGTCAAGCTTGGTAAACCAAGTAGCGTTTTTCACCCTGGAAAACAGGTCAGAAATCAAGGGTAACGGATATTGATATTTTAGAGTAATATTGTTCAAAAGACGATAATCAATACACGGCCTTAATGAACCATCCTTTTTGGCCACAAAGAAAAAACCGGCACCTAAGGGTGAAGAGGATGGTCTGATATGACCCTTCTCCAATGACTCCTTGATATAAGACCGCATAGCGTCATGTTCAGGTACAGACAAGTTAAAAAGGCGACCTTTAGGGAATTTACTACCAGGCACTAATTCAATAGCGCAGTCATAGCTCCTATGGGGAGGCAAGGATGCAGATTTACTTTCGCTAAACACATCAGAAAAATCAATCAAAAAGTCAGGAACATCCTGAGCCTGGGGGAGGCAGAAAAAACAGGAGTGTTGGTATTAACACATTGGCAGCCCCAACTGGTTACAGACACAGATTTCCAATCCAAAACAGGATTATGAGACTGTAACCAAGGGAAACCCAGCACGATAATGTCATGCAGATTATACAGAACCAAAAATTTGCAGCTCTCCTGATGATCAGGTTCAACCCTCATTATCACCTGAGTAGAGAACTGAGGTTTATTCTCAGCCAAAGGGGTGAATCGATCCCCAGTAGGGGAATAGACTTCTGTAGGGGTATCAAGGGAAACCCACAACGTTTAGCAAAATCAAAATCCATCAGGTTAATAGCTGCTCCCGAATCAACGAAAGCCTGAGCAGAAAATGAGGACAGAGAGCATATCAGAGTAACAGTTAATAAAAACTTAGTCTGAACACTACCCAAGACAACTGAGCGTGCAAAACGTCTTCCCCGCTTAGGGCAGACTGAAATAGCATGAGAGGCATCACCACAGTAGAAACATAACCCATTGCGCTTTCGAAACTCATGACGCTGTGCCCCAGAAACCACTCTATCACACTGCATGGGTTCAGAAGCAGGTTCACAAGGCAACACTATTCCACTCATACTTCTCTGCTCACGCAAACGTCTGTCAATTTGAATCGCTAATGACATAGAATCATTGAGACCAGAGGGGACAGGGAATCCCACCATAACATCCTTTACATTATCTGACAGACCCTTCCGAAAAAGGGCTGCCAAAGCGTCGTCATTCCATTTGGTCAGGACTGCCCACCTGCGGAATCTCTGACAGTATAACTCAGCGTCATCAAGCCCCTGATTTAATGCCAACAAGGCTTTTTCAGCTTGATCAGTGACATTAGGCTCATCGTACAATAACCCCAAGGCCTGAAAAAATGCATCAACATCACTCAAAACAGGATCCCCAGGTGTCAGGGAAAAAGCCCAATCCTGAGGATGCCGCGCAGGAGAGAGATGACAATTTGAACCTGTTGCGCTGCGTTCCCTGAGGACTTAGATTTTAAGGCAAAAAACAATTTACAATTATTTTTGAAATTCAGAAACTTGGCTCGATCCCCCAAAAACAAATCTGGCATGGGAATCCTAGGTTCCACAACAGGCAACCTAGCAAGATAGGTAGCAATACTCCAACCTCAGTGGCAAGCTGATCCACACGGCCAGACAACTGTGCAAACTCCATTGAGAGAAAAAAAAATCCTCCCCAGCACCCAGAGATACAGAGGGAAAAAAAAATGCAACAAACAGAAAAATATCTCTGACAACTCTGACAACCTTTTTTTTTTTTCTTTCACAATATTTTTCCCTTCTGTGAGTACCATATAATTTTCAGTTTTGGCCGGTGATACTGTTATGATTTGGTAGCTGAGGAGTGCAGGTAAAAAAGGCAATACACCAGAGCATTGGAAACTATGAGATTGCAGTACCCTGACTAACCACCACAACTAGAGGCAGCCGTGGAGCGTTCCTACGTTGGTCCTAGACGCCTCGTCACAGCCTGAGAAACTAACTATACCTAAAGATAGAAAGAGGAAAGCTATCTGCCCCGGAGCAGATTCCCAAAGAACATAGAAAGCCCCCAAACATGTAATGGCGGTTAGACAAGAAGAAATACTGACACAGACAGAAAATAGTATGAGCAAACGTTGGGGCCCAAACTATCTAAATAGAAAAGGATAGGAAGGGCACTTACTGCAATCCCAAAAAACCCTGAAAAGCACCAACTCTACTAATTTCAAAAACACCTGAGATCACACGACCTCTACCACCTAAATTAGTTCTCTGGTGTAACAAAATCAAAACAGCAGCCACTGAAAAAACTGGAAAAAGCAAAAGAACAAAACATCAGTGGCTGAACTAAACTGAGAGGGCAAAATCCCCCGGAGGGGACCCTGAAGGCCCCCACAGAAGTGCAGGACAAAATGCAAAAATCAAGCACAAAAACAAAAAGAAGAAAATGTCTTATCTGATAGCAGGAGATGCAAACACGACACAGCAGGCTACAAAGGAAACAGGAAACAAGGATTGAGACCAGAACAATTGATCACCGGCAACCCTGATGGGAAGGCGACTCCCTTAAATAAGACCAGTCAGTAACACCTGATTCCCAATCCTCACAATCTTCACTGGACAGTCCAGTACCGCTTGTAACCACAAGAGGGAGCCTCTGCTCAGAACTCACCTCAAGTCCATTCACAACAGGGGCCACCCTGAACTATATGGAGCATTATATGGGGCTCCTGATTCAATATGGATATTAAAAACCTTTAACCTACTGATGTCTCAATTAATTTTACTTTTATTGGTATCTGTTTTTGTTTTTGAAAATTTACCAGTAGCTGCTGCATTTTCCACCCTAGGCTTAAGTTTTCCCAGTTTTTTGTGGCAAAATTAGGGGGGTCGGCTTATACACAGGTCGGCTTATACATTAGTATATACGGTAAATAAATAATTTAAAAAACGGCGTGGGGTCCCCCTCATTTTTGACAACCAGCCTAAAATAGCAGCCCACAGCTGCCCAGAAAAGACACATCTGTTAGATGCGCCAATTCTAGTGCTTTGCCTCGCTCTTCCCACTTGCCATGTAGTGGTGGCAAATGGGGTACATATTTGTGGGGTTGATTTCACACTTGTATTGTCAGGTGACATCAAGCCCCGAGGTTAGTAATGGAGAGGCATCAATAAGACATTTATCCATTACTAATCCTATAGTTGTATTGTAAATAAACACACAGCCAGCATAAAGTCCCTTAATTGAAAAAATGACACAGACTCCTTCAGTAATCTTAATTAAACCATACTTACAACCTTGCCTAATTCCACCGAAGCCCTCGTTCTCCTGTAATAAAACTAAAATAAAAAAACAACAATATATCATACCTGTCTGTCGTTCTGTCCCATGCCGTAATCCATGTCTGGGGGATAATTAGTTTTCAACTTGGACGGTGTCTGGATGCGACCGTCCAGGCGAAGAACCACTGATGAATGAGCTGCTGGGAACACAGCGTCAGTGACCAGGGGTGACATCTTAGAGGTTACCTCTGGTCACTGGGCTCCGTTCCCAGCTGGGCTGAGCTGCAGTGAGATCCCCGCTAGCACCGTGAGCGCTCAATGACCAGGGGTGACATCATAGAGGTTACCTCCAGTCACTGGGCTCCATTCCCAGCCAGGCTGAGCTGCGATGAGATCCCCGCTAGCACCGTGAGCTCTCACGGTGATAGCGGGTATCTCACTGGAGCTCAGCCCGGCTGGGAACAGAGCCCAGTGACCGGAGGTAACCTCTATGACATCACCCCGGTCACTGACACTGCGCTCGCAGCAGCTCATTCACCAGTGGTTCTCAGCCTGGACGGTCGCATTTTGGCACCGTCCAGGTTGAAAACAAATTATCCCCAGACATGGATTACGGTGTGGGACAGAATGACAGATAGATCTAGTATATTGTTGTTTTTTTATTTTTGTTTTATCACAGGAGAACGAGGGCTTCGGTGGAATTAGGCGAGGGTGTAAGTATGGGTTAATTAAGATTATTAAAGGAGTCTGCATCATTTTTTTCCATTAAAGGACTTTATTCTTGGTGTGTGTGTTTTTATACAATGTGAGTATAGGTTAGTAATGGGGGCATCTTATTGACGCCTCTCCATTACTAACCTCTGGGCTTGATGTCACCTGACAATACAAAGGTGAAATCAATCCCACAAATATGAACTCCACTTGCCACCGCTACAGGGCAAGTGGGAAGAGCCGGGCAAAGCACCAGAATTGGCACATCTAATAGATGTGCCTTTTCTCTGGCAGCTGCAGCTGCTATTTTAGGGTGGGGGGATCAATATCCATGGCCCCTTACCAGCCTGAGAATACCAGTTTCCAGCTGTGAGCTTTAGAAAGGTTGGTTGTCAAAAATGTGGGGAACTCACGCCGTTTTTAAAAAATTATTTATTTAATTTTAAAAAAACAGCGTGGGGACCTCTCTATTCTTGACAACCAACCTTGCTGAAGCTGACAGCTGAGGATTACAGCCCTCAGCTGTGAGTTTTTACTGTCTGGTTCTAGAAAATACAGGTAAACCCATGCCATTTTTTTCATTTATTTATTTATAGCGCAGGTGGGGGCTGATGAATACTCCCATCAGCTGCTCCTGCTGTCACTGTTATTAGCAGCAGCAGAGGGGAGTAATAGTCCCATCAGCCACCGCCTGCTGTCTCTTTTATCACTTAAATGTAATTCTCATCATTATCCCCTGTTCGTTCTGATCGCCGGCAGAGTAGGGGTGAATGATGAGAGCCTGGTTCAGCACCCGGCGCTGGGGAACGGTGCTTACTGTAACGCTTCTTTCTGTAACCGATACATGTCATATGGGTGACATGCATGTGTGTTATGCTTATGCACGTGTGCGCGACGTTTTGTGGCCCATGCTGACATTAAAAAATGGATATATCAGTGTGTTTTGCCCACGAATACACGGCTCTACGTTATAAACTTCTGTGTAGCACTTTGGGGTTCAAAGTGCTCACCACACATCTAGATAAGTTCCTTGGGGGGTCTAGTTTCCAAAATGGTGTCACTTGTAGGGGGTTTCCACTGTTTAGGCACATCAGGGGCTCTCCAAACGCGACATGGTGTTTGATCTCAATTCCAGCCAATTTTGCGTTGAAAAAGTCTAACTGCGCTCCTTCCCTTCTTAGCTCTGCCATGCACCCAAACAGTGGTTTACCCCCACAAAAAGGATATCAGCATACTCAGGAGAAATTGCACAATAACTTTTGGGGTCTAATTTCTGCTGTTACCCTTGGAAAAATAAAAAATTGGGGGTGAAAAGATAATTTTTGTGGAAAAATATGATTTTTTATTTTTACGGCTCTACGTTATAAACTTCTGTGAAGCACTTGGGGGGGGGTCTAGTTTCTAAAATTGGGTCACTTGTGGGGGGTTTCCACTGTTTAGGCACATCAGGGGCTCTGCAAATGTGACATGTGTCCGATCTCAATTCCAGGCAATTTTTCGTTGATAAGTCAAATAGTGCTCCTTCCCTTCCGAGCTCTGCCATGGCCCCAAACAGTGGTTTACCTGCACATATGGGGTATCAGTGTACTCAGGACAAATTGCACAACACCTTTTGGGGTCCAATTTCTCCTGTTACCCTTGGTAAAATAAAAAAATTAACACCTTTTGGGGTCCAATTTCTCCTGTTACCCTTGGTAAAATAAAAAAATTTGGACCTGAAGTAAATTTTTTGTGAAAAAAAGTTAAATGTTCATTTTTTTAAACATTTCAAAAATTACTGTGAAGCACCTGAAATGTTAATAAACTACTTGAATGTGGTTTTGAGCACCTTGAGGGGTGCAGTGGTGTCACTTTTGGGTATTTTCTATCATATAGACCCCTCAAAGTGACTTCAAATGTGATGTGGTCCCTAAAAAAAAAATGGTGTTGTAAAAATGAGAAATCACTATTTAAATTTTAACCCCTATAACTTCCTAACAAAAAAAATTTGGTTCCACAATTGTGCTGATGTAAAGTAGACATGTGGGAAATGTTACTTATTAAGTATTTTGTGTGACATATCTCTGTGATTTAGGGCATGAAAATTCAAATTTGGAAAACTGCAATATTTTCAAAATGTTTGCCAAATTTCCGTTTTTTCACAAATAAACGTAAGTCATATCAAATAAATTTTACCACTATCATAAAGTAAACAACAATACCACGTTAGACCTAGACACATGATGTGAATTAGATATTGTAAATTAGACTTCACCTGTGTCTATAATGGATAATTAAGCCTATCATCATTTACCATAGGTAAAATTCAATAAAAAAAGATGATACTATAGCACTATTTGTAATTAAGAAATCTCAAATTTTATTATACACAATAATACAAAATGTGGGAAGAAAAAATTGCAAAATAGAGAGACACACACCATTGTGCCACCACAAGCGACACACTTGACTGGATAACGGGAAAATAGCAATAATAAATAGCATGACTCACAGAAATATGTATATCAGGCATAAAAATACAATACAATCACAACATTTTCACATGGGTGGCTAATTAGCCCAAATAATGATAGAAGGCTGCCTGTAATAAACATATTTATCTAGAAGTAAATTACATAATCATAATCTTCAAAATTGCTAACGATCAGTCTGCAAATATCTAACTATAATGAGTCACAGACCAAATCGCTAAATAATGCTACCATGCAGACTGAAAGCTACCAGGTGCAACGCTGCCCCATGTACACACTATTTTACAAAGGAGCATAGTCCATAAGTGGAATTTCCAGAGGTATAATTACCAGTGAACAGGAGGCACGAGCAGATGGCAGATCCCGCGTCCAGCCAAGCACGTCCGCCCCGACGCGCGTTTCGGCTAACCTTTTTCAAGGGGCCTGCTCTATTAGCATCTAAACCAACTTTAAATAGGAACTGGTGACCGCGCTCAATCTCGCGTCACCGGAAGCTGTAGCCAAGACCGGAAATGACGCGCACTGTCTCCAAGGTGACCACAACGCTAGCGGGCGTCGGCGTCACACCATAGGCGGAGCCCGGGGCGGATCTCCACCACGGTGTACTGACGCCGAGAGCCTGCAGCGGTGATGATCCCCAGGAGACATGCGCGTACAGGTCTGGCAATACTGATTTAAAAAAACGCAATGAATCACATAATAAAATAAGATAGAACCTGCCACACTATATGTCATGAGAAAAAATTCTCAGAATCACCGGGATCCATTGAAGTGTTCTAGAGTTATTACCTCATAAAGGGACAGTGGTCAGAATTGTAAAAATTGGCCCGGTCATTAAAATGCAAACAATCCTCGGGGGTAAAGGGGTTAATTAATTCCTCCAGCAGGCTGCTTAATAATATTTTTAAAAGTTCATTAATTTATCCATAATGCACTTTTTTATCAGTTGAACTTCCATTTTAATTATCCTGCTTGTAGCCAGTTTACATGATGTGTGCAGAGTCAACATAGGTCTGATAAGGCACTGCATCTTTTATCTGGTCTCTAGTCTGACTGCTGATATCCTCTCCCAATCTGTCCTAATACTGTGCTGTCTATAAACAAGTCGCATTGACACAGCTGCCACCGAAAAGAAATCTATGTACATGGGATTGCCGAAAAATAGGAGGTACTATTGTGTGTGCATCGAGCAAAGAAATCAACAAGCGTTAATAAAACATACAGCAAAACTGAGCACACTAGTGGGGATTTCCGGGATTTCACAAGGAGGGTTTTATTTCCTTCAAGACAGAAAAATGTAATTCTGAAACATATGAATTTCATAATATTCTGCTACTAATCTTAATAAGGCTAACTAAATTTATTTTTTCGCTATCATTGACCCTCCCATCATAATGCAAGAGTAATCATAGCTTTCATATTACCTGTAAGGATCTTTCTTCTGTGCACAGATATATCTACTATAATACTGCCCCTATGTACAAGAATATAACTACTATAATAATGCCCCCTATGTACAAGAATATAACTACTATAATACTGCTCCTATGTACAAGAATATAACTACTATAATACTGCCCCTATGTACTAGAATATAACTACTATAATACTGCTCCTATGTACAAGAATATATCTACTATAATACTGCCCCTATGTACAAGAATATAACTACTATAATAATGCCCCCTATGTACAAGAATATAACTACTATAATACTGCTCCTATGTACAAGAATATAACTACTATAATACTGCCTCCTATGTACAATATAACTACTATAATACTGCTCCTATGTGCAAGAAATTTAACTACTGTAATACTGTAACTATGTACAAGAATATAACTACTATAATACTGCTCCTATGTACGGAAATATAACTACTATAATACTGCTCCTATATACAAGAATATAACTGCTATAATACCGCTCCTATGTACAAGAATATATCTAATATAATGCTGCCCCAATGTCCAAAAATATACCAACTAATATAATACTGCCCCTATGTGCAAGAATATAACTACTATAATACTGCTCCTACTGCATGTATAAGAATATAACTAATATAATGCTGCCCTCTATGTACAAAAATGTAACTATGATAATACCGTCCCCTATGTACAAGAATATAATTACTATAATACCGTTCATATGCACAAGAATATAACTACTATAATACTGCCCCCATGTACAAGAATATAGCTACTATAATACAGTTTCTATGTACAAGAATATAACTACTATAATACTGCTCCTATGTACAAGAATATAATTACTATAATACTGCTCCTATGTACAAGAATATAACTACTATAATACTGCCCTATGTACAAGCTATAACTACTATAATACTGCTCCTATGTACAAGAATATAACTACTATAATACTGCCCCCATGTACAAGAATATAGCTACTATAATACAGTTTCTATGTACAAGAATATAACTACTATAATACTGCTCCTATGTACAAGAATATAACTACTATAATACTGCTCCTATGTACAAGAATATAATTACTATAATACTGCCCCTATGTACAAACTGAAATAAGAGTCTTCAAACTGTGTGTAACATCCCTAGGAATAGTTGCATGCTGTGACTTATTTAGTGTGAGTAATATATCGTTTTTTATTCTTTGAAGGACAAATCACGTTTAGCATTCTCATAGTTCACTCCAAAACGTACATTGTCCAAGAGGACAATGTACGGGTGTTACACTTTCAGTAAGCAGCACTTATGTTTCCAAGGAACAATGTTTATGCAGAGAGAAAACATAAATACAGATTTAACAGTTACTTCATATTATGGGTTGGTGGATTTTCAAAAAGTCGCTCAAATGTCCCAATGTTTACTAACACAAATTATTGATGAGTTCTTTGAGGGCCGATTATATATTGTTTACCCACAGCTCATTTATACAGTACAAAGCAATCAATTGGGAAGTTGAAGATTGGGGATGTGCACACCCGTTGATGTTCGGGTTCCAAAGTATGGTGTGGGTACCAGAACTCTACCCGAACTTGAAACCGAAACCTATAGAAGTCAACGAGGACCCAAACTTTGGTCCTGTAAAATGGTCGTAGTAAGGGCTTGGGGGCTTGTCTCTCTCTCTCTCCTTCTGAGCTTCTCTCTTAGTTAAGGGAAGGGGTGGTAAAACTGTCCTTGAACTGGGACCCTAACTATCCCTGTCCCGGGGGTACTCTTGATGGCAGAGAGGCCCGAGTTTCCGACCTCACTATTCTTCTGTTCTGTCCCTCCCTTACCCCTTGGAACCTGGGACAGAAATGTAATGTGAACATGACACACAAGACAAAACAGGGATAACAGAAACCTCTATCATACCAAAGCACTAATTAACAAAAGGACGGAGGATAGGGACAGGAAAGAAAAAACTAAATGGGAACAGGAACCGGGAGACAAACACAGACGTACAACAGAATACCTCTACAACAACTACTCACCAAAAACACTTATCTTAAGCACAAAGCACCGGAAGACAAATCTCCAATAGCAAGAAACAAACTTTTATTCAACTCAGCATCTTCTAAGAGCAAGGAAGCAGAGCTTTCACAGGCAAGACAGAGAAGGTCTGGACAGGTTTTATAGGAATGGTTATGAACCCCGAACTTTGCAGTTCAGTTTTGCTCATCTCTATTGAGGA
The DNA here is from genome assembly GCA_033576555.1 of Oophaga sylvatica. Taxonomy (NCBI): domain Eukaryota; kingdom Metazoa; phylum Chordata; class Amphibia; order Anura; family Dendrobatidae; genus Oophaga; species Oophaga sylvatica. The sequence goes on along the minus strand of JARQOD010000003.1, from coordinate 423,978,803 downwards.
TGATTAAAGAGCTAATGTTTGCCAAATGCTCTTTTATGTCACATTTGTCACAGTTATGAGCCATTCAGTTGGGCATCTCGGACTTCTCGTAGATTGAATGTAGCCTCACTGGAGACATTGACCGAGATGCTGCATCTACATCCCGCTCTTCTCCCATGACTATTTCCTAAAAATGCCTTTTGAGTGAGACTACTCTTATATTTGCCATGTTACAGTTATTTGCATTGAAAAAATCAGAAGCCCACCTCACTTATATCAATAGCAGAGATTGTGCAGCTGCACCTCCCTACCCTCCCCACTTCCCTGACTTGTATTTACTGTTTTACCCTAGATTGAATTTGTGTAACACAACAATTTCTGAGCAAACTCTAAATTGTCATTTTGCCAATAATATAACATGGGGATATTTAATTAGTTTGTGTGGAAACCAATACTGGACTCCTGTGACCCAGTTATGATTTTAATGGGTTAACACTCTGTGAAGCACTGACCTAATCTGTTTACTTTCTAGAGTATTTTAAAGGCATTTTTGATTCTTTCTTTAGTTTTGCAGCAACTAAATAGAAAAATGAGTGTCAGGCATCTGGGTTCTAACCCCTTGAGCCTATACTTTATGGTCACCTTCTCTGTCCACCGAGCCACACCTTTTCTTCAGGTGTTTAGTTCTTTTTATCCTTGCTAAATTCTTTTTAGGGTAACAGGTGTTTTCATTTACTCATTTTTATGCCCTATCACCTTTCAGGTGCGGCTTTATATACTTTACCCCTGCTGGTATTTCCTGCTGGTGATAGTCACATTTGGATGTCCAACCATACTGCTGTAGTTTAAGCCAGTCAGTAAAAGACATGCAAAAGTTTATCTCTCTGTTGTTTATGTTCTTTACCCTGCACATATCTTCTATTTCTTTTTACGAAGTATGCAGCATATAATATCTAACAATACGTATTTAATCCTTTATTTTGTATTTTGTAGTTTGTTTTAATCATTCTGGGTTCTCTTTCTATGTCAGCACATTTTCCCTTCTGTAGGTAATTTGGACTCTGCTCTGCACTCCAGTTCCTTAAGAGGATTGTGAAGCGCTTGACGGCCTTACAGGCAGCATAAGTCCGAGTTGTCATTGTCCAGTCTGTGGTTAGGGCTATGCCAGCTCACGCAGGAACCACTAGGGATTGTGAGGTCAGGATCTCTAGTCTGTACAGGAATCTGCAGGGTCAGTTGCAGTTTTAGTTTCCCTGAGTGAGTTGCTACACTGTCATAACATTGGGTTGATTTACACTATTCTTTTGAAGTTTACAATCCAAATTTTCTCTCCAGGATAGGAAATTTATAGGATTGAGAGACTCTCCAGGGCAGTATCTGCAACTACTTTGCGTGAAGTTTAGACATAGCTGTCCCTTCATGTTATGTTCCAGAGTTAAACATTGCCAACTTCTCTCCTATGCACCTGGACAACTCTTCTACATGAAATAATTGCAAAACAAGAACCTCCGGTGCAATTGCTAGTAATTATTTTGTTAAGGAATTGCACTCTCCTGATGCAATAATATCATGAGAATCACTTATTTTCCAACCCTGGTCTGGTAAGCTTTGGCTTACTTGCTAATAAAAGGAGTGATTAAAGAGGAGCATAGGAACTGCTCATAACACTTAAATAGAATCTTTTAGCAGGCTTTTTCTTATTTCATTCTAGAGTGTTTAATGTAGAGCAAGAGATACTGATTCCAGCGATGCATCACTCACTAGGCTGTGTATTGTAGTACTTTTAATACAATCAGTGTTTTATCATATTATCATTTCCTGACTTGGAGTCACATGCATGTCAGTCAGGCTAACCTGTATAACACTGCCCCTACCACTGATTAGCTGCTTGCCAACAATGCACAGTGTACACAGGAAGTTGCCATTCAGTGATATGGGTGGGGTTATACACAGCTCAGCATTCTGAGCACTGCTATATTTACGATACGATACGATACACTTTATTGATTCCGGTGGGGAAACTACAGTATTACAGCAGCAATAGAATCATAGAATCATAGAATCATAGAATCATAGAATGGTAGAGTTGGAAGGGACCTCCTGGGTCATCTGGTCCAACCCCCTGCTCAAAGCAGGATTCTCTAAATCATCCCAGACAGATGTCTATCCAGCCTCTGTTTGAAGACTTCCATTGAAGGAGAACTCACCACCTCTTGTGGCAGCCTGTTCCACTCATTGATCACCCTAACTGTCAAAAAGTTTTTTCTAATATCTAATCTGTGTCTCCTCCCATTCAGTTTCATCCCATTGCTTCTAGTCTTTCCTTGCGCAAATGAGAATAAAGATGATCCTTCTATAATGTGACAGCCCTTGAGATATTTGTAGACAGCTATTAAGTCTCCTCTCAGTCTTCTTTTTTGCAAGCTAAACATTCCCAAATCCTGCAACCGTTCCTCATAGGACATGGTTTGCAGACCAGTCACCATTCTGGTGGCTCTTCTCTGAACTTGCTCCAGTTTGTTGATGTCTTTTTTAAAATGTGGTGCCCAAAACTGGACACAGTATTCCAGATGAGGTCTGACCAAAGAGGAGTAGAGGGCAATAATGACCTCACGTGATCTAGACTGTATGCTTCTGTTGATACATCCTAGAATTGCATTTGCCTTTTTTGCTGCTGCATCACACTGTTGACTCATGTTAAGTCTGTGATCAATTAGTATACCCAAGTCTTTTTCACATGTGCTGTTACTTAGCCCTATTCCTCCCATTTTGTATATGCTTTTTTCATTTTTATTGCCCAGATGTAGTACTTTGCATTTTTCCCTGTTAAAATCCATTCTGTTAGTTGCTGCCCACTGCTCCAGTTTATGTATATCTTTTTGAATCCTCTCTCTCTCTTCTCTAGTATTAGCTACCCCTCCTAGCTTTGTGTCATCAGCAAATTTGATCAGTTTACCCTCAATTCCTTCATCTAAATCATTGATAAAGATGTTGAACAATACAGGGCCCAAAACAGAGCCTTGTGGTACCCCACTTGAGACATTCTTCCAACTGGATGTGCAGCCATTTACAACCACTCTTTGGGTCCGATCACTAAGCCAGTTATGAATCCACCTAACAGTTGCCTTGTCCATTCCATACTTAGTCATTTTTTCAATAAGGATTGTGTGAGATACTTTGTCAAATGCTTTGCTGAAGTCAAGATATACTATATCTACAGCATTTCCCTGATCCACCCAGTCAGTGATTCTGTCATAGAAGGAAATTAAGTTAGTCTGACATGACTTATTAGTTACAAACCCATGCTGACTCTGTTTAATCACTTCATTCTTATCCAGGTACTTGCATACATGTTCTTTAATAATTTGTTCAAAGATCTTTCCTGGTATAGAAGTCAGACTCACCGGCCTGTAGTTCCCTGGGTCCACCTTCTTCCCCTTTTTGAAGATAGGAACAACATTTGCTCTTCTCCAGTCTTCTGGGACTTCTCCTGTTCTCCAAGAATTTTCAAAGATTATGGACAGTGGTTCAAGAATTTCTTCTGCTATCTCCTTCAGTACCCTGGGGTGTAATTCATCTGGACCTGGAGACTTGAATTCATTTAGGTTAGCTAAGTGTTTCCTCACTGTCTTTCTGTTTATAGATATCCTGGATTCTTCTATTCCTTTAATAGGACAGTGAAGATCAGTTGATGTTACATTTCCTTTCTGAGAGAAAACAGATGCAAAATAGGAATTTAAAAGTTCAGCCTTCTCAACATCCTGACTTACCATTTCATCATTTTCATCCTGTAAAAATCCTATAGCATCTTTGACTTTTCTTTTACTTTTGACGTATCCCCAAAATCCTTTTTTGTTGCTTTTGACGTCACTTGCAAGCCTTAATTCATTGTCAGCTTTAGATAATCTGATTTGTGCCCTGCAGGTTCTGCAGACGGCAGTATATTCTTCTTTAGATATGCCTCCCTCTTTCCATTTGATAAACATTTCTTTCTTCCTTTTTAGCATGTGTTTAAGTTCTGTGTTCATCCATCCTGGTTTTCTTAAATGCTTCCCATTCTTCCCTGTTTTCGGAATTGTTAACGATTGTGCTTTGAGAATCTCATTTTTCAAGATTTTCCATCCTTCCTGGACATTTTTGTCCTTAAGGATATCCAGCCATTGGATCCCTCCAATTCTCTTTCTGAGTTCCTTAAAATCTGCCTTTCTGAAATCTAACCTTGACGTCTGAGTCTTCACAGGTCTTCCTCCTCTTGTTATCCAAAATTCTAAAATAGCATGGTCACTACCTCCTAGGGTCCCAGCCACTCTTACCTCCTCCACCATTTCCTCCCTGTTTATGAGGATTAGATCCAAGGTAGCAGATCCCCTTGTTTTCTCCATTACCTTTTGGAAGATAAAGTTGTCAGCAAGAGAGGATAAGAATTTCCTGGACCTGTTAGTTTTGCCTGAGAGAGATTCCCAACTAATGTCTGGATAGTTGAAATCTCCCATGACCACTATGTCATATTTTTTGGAGAACTTGGCCATTTGATGCATAAAGAGTTCATCCATATCTTCAGCTTGCACAGGCGGCCTGTAGTAAATGCCTACAATGGTGTCCTTTCCATTGTTCTGTCCTTGTATTCTTACCCAAACAGTTTCCACAGAACTCCCAGTCTCTGAAGCTTCAATCTCTGTGCAGATATACGCTTTTCTAACATACAATGCAACACCTCCTCCTCGTTTATCAAGTCTGTTTCTTGCAAATAAGTTGTAACCTTCTAGCCTTGTATTCCAATCATGTGTATCGTCCCACCAAGTCTCAGTGATTCCAATGACATCATATTTCTTCTCCTGCGTTAGTAGCTCCAGTTCTCCTTGTTTGTTGCCCATGCTTTGTGCATTCGTATAGAAACACTTTAGTTTGTGATTGGTTTCTCTTTCTTCAATATTTTTATTATGTAGATTTTTTTGTCTTTGTTTCTTCCCCTTCACTTCTAATAGCAGAGTTCTCAATAGCATTTGTCAGGTGTAAGGCTTTTGCTGGCGTTTTGCTTCCCTTCCCACATTGTTCTAGTTTAAAGCTCTCCTGATGAGTGTAGCAAGGCGACTTCCAAATACATGTTTTCCAGTCTTCGTAAGGTGCACCCCATCTCTAGCAAGTAGTCCATCGTACAGGTAATTCACTCCGTGATCCAGAAATCCAAATCCTTGCTGACGGCACCATCGACGTAGCCAGTTGTTCACCTGCAGAATCTTATTCCACCTCCTTGTTCCATGGCCATCCACTGGAAGGATGGAGGAGAAGACCACCTGCGCTCCCAGTTCTTTCACTTTCTTACCTAAGTTTTCAAAGTCACTGCAGATGGTTTCCAGGTCACTTCTTGTGGTGTCATTTGTCCCCACATGTATTAGCAGGAATGGGTAGTCATCTTTAGGTCTGAAGAGTCCTGATATCCTGTCAGACACATCTTTAATTTTTGCACCTGGAAGACAGCACATTTCTCTTGAGGTTATATCTGGTCTGCAGATAGCAGCCTCTGTTCCTCTCAACAGGGAATCCCCCATGACAACAACTCTCCGTTTCTTCTTCACAACATTTTTCTTTCTCCATTCAGGAGGACTCTGAGGGCGTACAAGGTTACTCTTTGTGGGCAAAGTCTTATCCTGATGTATTTCTTCATCGTTCTCCTGTGTAAGAGCCTGGTACTGGTTTCTGAGCAGAATTGGTGCTGACTGCCTCCTGATCCTCCTGCTTCTCTGGGTCACATGCTTCCATTCCTCTGTTTCTTCAGTTGCACTTCGAATTTCTTCTCTTTCTGTACCATGAAGAGATAATTCTGCTCTGTCTAAGAACTCTTCACCTTCCTTAATGGTCTTCAATGTAGATAACCTCTCTTCCAGATTTTGCAACTTTTCCTCCAACAGGGACACAAGCTTGCATTTGTGGCATGTGAAATTTGGCTTTTCCACTGGTAAGTCTATGAACATGTAGCAAGAAATGCAGCTCACCACATGGCTCCTGGCCTCTTCCATGTTCTTATTGTTCAAGAGATAATCAAGCGGTGAAATATAAGCCAAAACTCGCGCGCCTGGCGGCGCGCGGTTTACTGATGTCCTCCTTTCAGCTGCAACAGCCAAAATCCAGTGTTCCTTGAGCTCGCGGAGACTCTTCACTTATCCCAGAAGGCACTGGGAATATGCAAATTATCTCCTCGGGACTCCTCCCCTGGTTTACTGATGTCCTCCTTTCAGCTGCAACAGCCAAAATCCAGTGTTCCTTGAGCTCGCGGAGACTCTTCACTTATCCCAGAAGGCACTGGGAATATGCAAATTATCTCCTCGGGACTCCTCCCCTGGTTTGGACTCCTCCCCTGGAAACAGCAGTACATAGAAACAGCAGTACATAGAAACAGCAGTACATAAAATATTAGGATACAAATCTTGCACAGGTATACCAACATTACATAATAAATAAAAGTGGGTAGTTCAGGTGTATACAAGTCACTGTTAATTGACATTAGTACACCAGCCATCAGTCATTATTTTCTACCACCCTTAGGAAATTATTATACATCCCCATAGCTGTAGGTACAAACGATTTCCTGAATTTCTCCTTCTTGCACCTTAGTAGGATTAGACGGCTGCTTACAATAGAGAAAACTGATTCAATCAAAACCACACCAAGCCCTCCAGTAAGTGATACATTACTAGAATCAGGATCTTTGCCCCTATTTCATGCTGCTCTTAGATTACATAACAAAAATTTGCTGACAGATTCCCTTTAAAGGAGATTCAAATAAGGCAACAGCCATGAGAAATATAGGGCTCACTAAGATCTTAATTCTCTCCATTTCTTCTGCTATCGATTACACTGTATTGTTCTCTGTTATAAGTCATTTAAGGCTCAGAAGTGTGCCCAACTTATCCTTCACATTTCAGACTTTTATTAACATCAATTTCTAGTGCTAAGACTTTCCATTCACATGTGTATATGTTTTATAGAATATTCAGATGGGCATGGAACTCGGATGGGGTAAGCATCTCAATGCCTAGACTGGCCGCCGGCTCTGCCTACCCGAGCGTGACATCTGCATAAAAATACATACGATCACGCAACGTTTCAATCCTTGTCCTAGTTATATGGCATCTGACTCTTCCCTTAGCGAGAGATGTTAGTGGAAATTTGGGTTCTGGTATCCGACTCGAACTTT